>JADLZL010003761.1:0-515306 GCA_015844335.1 Chrysopogon serrulatus
TAAACAATGAATTAAACAACTAATAGTTGAGACAAATAACTAAAGACGACACACAAAAAATAAACTCAGTACACACAAAACACATCCTCTCTCTTTGTGGGTGTGATTGACATAGACACACAGAAAAAAAACAAGCCAAGAAATAGAAAAACATTATAAATAAAACTGAAAAAGATAAAAAAAACAATCACTCACACAAAAACCATATTAAAGGTCAAACTGACAACTCTAGGGGTGCTGCTAACATCAATAAAATTCTCCGAGCAGCGACATCAAATAACTAAAACTGAAAAATTCTCAAATAAAAAAAGAGAAAAAAAGAAGATACACACACAAACACTAAAACTGAAAGAAAAGATACAAATTTTAAAAATACACCCAAAAAGACAAAAAAACATACACATACACTCACACTCACACTCAAAATCACTTAGAAAAAAAAAAGAAAAAGAAACACACGCAAACACACAGAAACTTCCACGAAAGAGAGAAAAAGAGAGACGCATAGAACTAAGAACTTTGACAAAAAAAACTACAAAAAAACTCAGACAACTTTTCATACATAAAAAACTAAAACTGAAAATTCTAAGGTAGACACATACGCCTGAACACACACAAGCAGAGGCAAGCACACACATACCTGAACGTACACACACACACACAAGGAAGCTGCAACTGTAAAAACATCAGTGACAGCTCAAATACAACACACATGTTATTCTTAACTTTGAAATGGACAAGGAACCATGGTTTAGTCCTTCATCAATTAATGTTTGCTTGGCATTTGCTGCATCAAGCTGAAAAGGGAATGTTAATCTGCAGGCAATGACTAGATTTAGAACATCTGAACAACTAGTTGTTCTTTTGGCGTCAATCAAAAGCTTTAGCTATGAAAGAAAATCGAATTACTAGCTAGAAATCAGTAGCTCCTCATCTTAATAACACATTACCATTCCCTTCTCTAATGGATTCAGTAAGAACACGCAAGCCTGAATGAAAACTTTACAATTTTAATCAAAGAAAATGAGCACATCCATTTTTAGGGTACAGCTCCACCTCTCTGCATAGCATCTATCGGAGAAGCAAGAAAGAAAAATCAGGTCCAAACATGCAGAAGCATCAAAATGAAAACATTTTCACATTTTCATGCACATGCCAGAACTGTAACCTTGGATTATCCAATTGCATAGCTCTAGTGAGTGCTGTATTTTTGCATTGGGTTCTAGGTAATAGTGGGTATCGTCTCCATCACCAAATCATGTTTTCATGCTCCGATCTGACCTTTCCTTTTCCCACAAATCCCCACCCCCATCCTCAGTCAACTAAAAAAAATCCCAAATTAACTAGAAATCAAACATTGAACCCAGAAAATCCTCACACAAAGCATGTCCTAAACGAATAGAGTTACGCAAAATGAGAAATTATCTAGTATAAAAAAATCAGAAATTGTCTCAAAACGCCATGGGAAACAGATGGATGCCTGTCAACAAGAGTAATCTTAACGGAGCCTAGAGAGATTGCCACCAGCAAAAGTGAACGCACGACAGCAGGGTCGCAGCCAGCCCACTAGAAGCTTCACCTTCCCTCGATCAGCTTCAGACACCAAAGACAATCTGCACTTTGTAACCGAATGCCTTAGATTCAGAGTTGGGGGAGAGGTGCACGCACAGGCACAGCCGGCGGAAAGAAAGAAATCGAGCCCCCACACCAGGAGAGAGGCAGAGGCATGCTCACTGGGCGGAGTCGCACGCGCCGTGGCTCGCCTCAGTTGGATCTCATGCAGCTCCTTTCCTCACCTCAGAGAAGAAAGGAGCGACAGGAGAAAGGGACGGACGACACCCAAGCAAGCCCGCGCGCACCACCGCTTCAGGAGAGAGGCAAAGCATGCTCACCGGTTGGACTCGCAGGTTGCCGCAGCTCGCCTCAATTGCATCTCATCTCCATTCCTCAGCTCAGAGAACAAGTGACAAGGGACAGAGAAGAAGAGACAGGGAGAGAGACGGACGACACCCAGAGACAGAGGAGTCCTGAGAAAGAAGACTGAAGAATATACCAATCATCCACAGCCATTCATCTCACATCTAACGGACCACGAAAGTTGACTGACAAGAAAACAAAATCTCAGGCGACTGTAAACAAGTAAATCTGTTTTAGTTTTCTTCCATGCATGTTGTAAATTTTATCAAGTTATTACAACAAAATGTATTATTTATATAAGACTTTTTCCTATATAGTAGTACATTATAATAAGATCGACTTTGCACATATATATATAGCTAGATTCACAAAAACGAAACGAATATATATATCACTTCATATATTTGTGGCTTCTTCCTTAGTACAAAATGTACGCCAGCGTAACAAACTTTAGCTGAAAAAAAAAACAATCATGTTAATTAACATCATCTGTGTATGCTTACACAACACCTACTAATTATTATTAATTAAACAGATAGAAGTGTGAGAAATATATAGACCGTTCTCAATTAATATAATGTAAATAAACTCGATCAAATACTATAAATTAGCTGACTCCAGGTCACCACCAATAGTTGTGTGCTCGTTGTTTTGAGGAGCCTCGGCCTCCTCCTCCATGTCCATGGACGATGATATCTTCTTTTGCGCTGCCGCCTGCTTCTCGCCGTACAGGTAGGAGGCGAAGCCCCAAAGCGAGAGCAGGAGCGCCATGCCCTTGGGCCCGTCGAACTTCTCGTGGAGGAAGACGGCGGCGAGGACCTCCGAGAGCGGCAGGAGGACGGCGATGACGATGCCGGCGAGGAGAGACGAAGCGCAGGCGATGAGCCCCATGATCCCCAGGTTCAGCAGCAGCCACGAGACGGCGGTCCAGACGAGCACCAGGTAGTAGTTGGTCTTGCCAAGCCCGAACGCGGCGGCCTCACCTGGCACCGCTTGGAAGTCGCCCTTGATCGCCATTCCGATCACGCACACCACCGTGCCGGCGGCGCCCATCACCGCTTGCATCTGCATCACCGTCGCGTACGACGACGACGGCAAGTGTCCGCCGGCGGCTGTCCGATGACGACGGCCGCCGTAGCGCGCCATGGCGAGCTCGACAAGGGGGTACACGAGCCCGGTCAGAGCGGTGGACGCGATGGTCTCGCAGAACCCTATCCAGTAGGTGCCGGAGGCCTCGCCCGCAGGCTTCCCGGCGCCGGGCCCGACCCCGAGCACCGCGGGGGCCGATCGTGAGCAGCACGACGGCGTTGGCCGAGAAGGGCGTGAAGCGGAGGCCGACGAGGAAGAAGGCGGCGACCGCGGTGAAGGCGAGCTGCGTCGCCACCAGCAGCGACGACGTGGACAGCGGCAGCGCCTGCGACCCCAGCGCGTAGGCGAACACGGGGATGGCGTAGAACGCCCCGAGGACGGCACCGGCGACGGCGAGGCGCGGCGGGAGGAGGAGGCCATGGCTGCGGCTGCGGCGGCTCCGGAAGAGGGAGACGCAGATCGGCGGGAGGAGTAGGGGCCACCCGCAGACCTGCAGCAACGCGGACAGAAACATGCGCTTCCCGCCGTGGACGAAGTAGACGCGGAGGAGGAGCGCGCCGGCAGCGCCGACGAGGACGAGGCAGGTATTTAATACGACCAAGAGCGACGGTCGGTAGCGCACTGGCGCCGTCGACGATGTGCTTTGGCTGCTGCTTTCTTGCATGGCCGCCGGAGCCGGACTGGTACTAGCCGTTGTTATGGCGGTATCCATAAAAATGGGAGATGATGAATGAAGAAGACACCAACCTTAAAGACAGCAAATTCTACACAACCCAACCTGTCGATGCTCGCCTGTGTGTGTGCTGCATTGCATGACAGCAGGCCTCATATAAAGCGCGTGGAAAGATCATCTGCCGAGGTGTCCATAAATCGTGCAAGTTAGTTAACCAAGTTTTGCATGAGTATTGGTGAGTCAACAGATCGAGCACATGGAATTGGAATGGGTATCCATCTTTTATAAAAAATTTTGGAGATCTCGCGCCAGTCTTTTCAGTTACAAAAAGAGAGAGAAGATGAGAACGTGCACGTATGCAAAGGCATAATTGGAACAAGTACACATGAACAGTTATGTACTAATTAGTACGTATTTTAGCTGTCGTGCATGGTTCCCCGGCATATAATCATCTTTTATTTTAAACTGATGAAACTTTATTACTCATGAGGACCTAACTAAATCGCTAGCCACAAAATCCTCAAACTCTTGGTAATAAACCCCTTTCCAAGTGTTATAGTAGCCGCTTGGAAAACTACACCCGAAAGCAGCTAGTGCATGAGCAACTCTATGACATTGTCTCGACAGAGATGTTACAACTTACAAGACTAAAACTCAGCACAAATTATTTGTTTAGGCTCTGTTAATTACTCCTCTAGCTCCAACATGTGTACTCTTCCATTTCAAGAGCGGCTTTGTTGACTAGGGAAGCAACTACTTCAAGGTTAATCCTCATGATTCCCAACCTCACCGACCTAGCTCCTACAAACCCGCAACACATCCTAGTACCTAGGCACGAACACGTCTAGAAGAAACTCATCCTAGGCCTTGTTCAGATTACAACTACTGAAAAAAAATTAGAACTGTAGCATTTCGGTTGTATTTGACAAATATTATCTAATCATGCATGGACTGACTAGGCTCAAAAGATTCGTCTCGTGATTTACAACCAAACTGTGTAATTAGCTATTTTTTACTTACTTTTGATGCTCCATCCATGCAAATATAAAGTGCTGTAAGAATTCTAGGAATATTATGGTGGGATACATAAAATAACCCTTGTAACCTTCTCTTAGTCGTGTGGAGATATTGTGTGATTACCATTCTTTTAGGGTTAGTGGTAATATATATATTAATATAATAGATATGCATGTGAATCTCTTATAACTGAAGACAAATTTTAAATGTTTGAATACCTTGCATTTCAGGATGCATGAAAGATAAAAATATTGAAGAATCCAATATGGATAAATTAGAACACGTATGAGGGGGAAAATGGTGTAGGATTATATTGGCGAGATATACCAGTCTGACAATAATCTGGCACCGCGTGCAGTAGTTAGGTTTTTTTTACTATTTTTTTATTTAGTAGTAGTTCCGTTGATGCCTGCGTGTGAATCAAAAGGGTCTACTTCAATTTTGCCGGCGGATTATGCGTGAGTCGCGTAGGTGTTCTGGACCATTATATCTCATCAGTCTTGTTTTTTTTTTGAAATACATCAGTCTTGTTTTTTAGTCTTGTTGACACATGCCGCTGCACGATCAGCTCGATAATGGGCCACTACTCGCCCATTTTATTGCACCGGCTACTTAGTCACACTAGTACATTATTTTTATTGGTGGTGGTTGAAAAAAAATTAACTGTGGCGGTTTTTTTCAACGCGACCATGTATAGGTCACGGTAAATCATTAATTAACCGTGGCTACTAAATGAATTTAAATGAAAAAACTTTTAACTACAAAGTTTTAAATCTTTTCAAGTACTACAACTTTGGTATAGATTGTATCTCCATCGGAGATAGTTTGAAAAATTCAAAAAAATTTAGTTTTAAAACATATAAATTTCAAACACATATTTGAGACACTAGAGTACTTTAAATAAAAAAGTTGTCAATATCAAAGATGTAGATCAGGTCGTCCACTAGAACTTTGGTATTAACTGTGTGAACATTTGAAATCTTTTAGGTAATGAAAAAAATTAAATTTCAAACTCTATAACTTTCAAGCATATATTTGGGACACTAAACATCTTGAATTAAAAAATTGTCAACTACAAAGTTTTGAATACTATAACTTTTGTATAGGCTATGTCAACATTTGAGATCATTTGTTAATTTAAATTTCAAATTTTAAAATCTGCATACTTAGAACAATATTTTGGGACCCTAAATAGTTTCAATTCAAAAACTTTTCAACTACAAAGTTGTAGATCTTGTCGAGGGCTTTAATTTTGATATAAAGTTTGTCTTTATCCGATTTCATATGAAAAAGTTATAAATTATTTTCTATTTTTAACCATTAATCGTGGCGGTTGCTTTTAAGGCAACCGCCACGGTTAATCTATGATTTACCGTGGCGGTTGTCTTAAGGCAACCGCTACGGTTAATCGATTACCGTGGACGGTTATTATTGACCGCCACGGTAAATAAAAAAACACGTGAGGTAAATCGAAGCATTTTACGTGGCGGTTGGATTTTATGACCGCCACGGTTAATAAAATGGCACCGTCTCGCAAAATCAATTCTGTACTAGTGTCAATTAGCCAATTTCTCAGTTAATTACTATCTTTGTTCTAAAATATCTATCGTTGCTTTTCGCTTTTAGAGAAACAACTTGCAACAATTTTTATAAATATTGAATATCATCATTAGTATCAGTAGAAAGATGTTTGAATCTAGTTTTTAGTAAAATTATTAAGAAATATAAATACTGTATATTTTCTATAAATTAAATCAAATTTATGGTTAAAAAACCAAAAACAACTAATATTTTGAAACGGAGGAGTAATTCTATTATCCTCGTATAATGGGCCTGGTCTGTGAGACCACCCATGGGCATGGCTATGCCACGTCGTGCAGGAAGCAGGATGCAATTATATGCATGCATGGCCTGCTGTGTGCTGCCCGCCATGCCCATGCCTATATGCATGGTCGAGTTCAGTTTGTCCTCAAATCCATAAACATCCCGAATTGCTACTAAACTTCCACTACAGGAAATCACTTCTTTGCCGAGTGCCTCAGGCACTCGGCAAAGGCACAAAAACACTCGGCAAAGACTTTTGCCGAGTGTAGCTCTCGGCAAAGAGCTCTCGGCAAAGCCTCCATCGACAACGGGCTCTTTGCCGAGAACTTTTTTCGGGCACTCGGCAAAGGCTTTGCCGAGTGCCAAAAGTGGCTCTCGGCAAAAAGAAAAGTAACAGGTTAACGGCGTCTGTTATTCACGGCGGCTTTGCCGAGTGCCTTCCCCCGAGCACTCGGCAAAGAAATTATTTTTTTTTTGAAAATTCTTTGCCGAGAGCCTTCACATGAGCACTCGGCAAAGAAATTAAATTTTTTTGAAAATTTTTTGCCGAGAGCCTTCACCGAGGCACTCGGCAAAGAAATTAGTTTTTTTGAAAATTCTTTGCCGAGAGCCTTCACCTGGGGCACTCGGCAAAGAAATTATTATTTTTTTTGGAAATTCTTTGCCGAGTGCCTTAACCTGGGGCACTCGGCAAAGTTATAATTCTGATTTTTTTTAAAAACATCTTTGCCGAGAGCCTTGACCACGAGACTTCGGCAAATATGGTCACTTTGCCGAGTGCTTTGGTCATTGCACTCGGCAAAGTGACCATAAATTATTTTTTTTTCAGTTTGTTTTTTCTTTAAATCACAAAGCACACACAAGTATATATCACATACACAAGTACATATATCACATAAACATCACGTAAATCACATCCACAAAGATATCCACAACGCATATATCACAACCACATCACATATATCAAATCCGATCACATTACATCACAAATTCGACCACAATCCGATCACAAATGTTTCAAGTGCATCACAAGTCTCTAAATCTCATAAGGGTCAAGTGCATTATTAAAAATGGAAGCCGAGACGGTCGGGGACAACTCACAAACCTCTCAAGAGCCAACTCACTGGTCCACCCCGCCAACCCGCCACCCCGCCCCCAGTGAAGGGTGTGGCGGCTCAAGCGCCGTAGGCCAAGCCGGGTTGTTCGAACCTCCGCCCGACCGAGGCTGCACAAAAAGAGACCGGGTTAGTACGTGTGATGACCAAAGTTCGAACGAAACCAATACACATTTATACTTTGGGAGTCCCAAAGTGAGGAGGCCGAGGCGAGGCCGAGGCCGCACTACTAGAGCCGAGAATCGTTGTGGGAGCTCCATCCCCCGAACGTGCCCCCATCGGGCCGACGAAGGCGATGAGCTGGGCCATCCTCGCCTCGATGCGCTCACGCACGGCCCTCTCGGCCTCGAGCCGGGCTGTACCGCTCGGTGCCGCTCCAACGCCTCCCTCCTTTCTCGCTTTCATCCCGGCCCGCAGTAATGCAAAGGTGGAGTTAGAATAATTGAAACGTCATCGATTGAAGTTTACAACAAAAGAAATTACCTCGAGTGTGGGCGTAAGCGAAGCCGTGGAAGCCGGCGTCCGTGGGGCGTATGG
This sequence comes from Chrysopogon serrulatus, assembly GCA_015844335.1. Taxonomy (NCBI): domain Eukaryota; kingdom Viridiplantae; phylum Streptophyta; class Magnoliopsida; order Poales; family Poaceae; genus Chrysopogon; species Chrysopogon serrulatus. The sequence goes on from JADLZL010003761.1 coordinate 8,173, forward strand.
GCACACTTGCGTCCGTGCTCCGTGCTCGCAGCCGGGAGAGAGTGGGAGTCGAGGTCGAGTCGATGACGCCGCCGCCCATCCATTACCGCCCATGCTTCTTTCCTCCGCCCACCCTCGTGACGATCTCGGGTCAAGGTCCCGGGTGCTCGGATCGTAGTCCTCGCCGTGTACCGTCCTCGCCGCGGGGACGTGTACTGGCTGAGGCGGCCGTGGCACGCCGGGCGTTGGTGTACGCCCGGGCGGGTCCTCGGGTTGTACGAGACGTCGGATGACGCCTTGCCCCTTGTGCGCCATAGCAAATGCCTTGAAGATGGGGCAAGGCGCGCCACCATGGGCCCTGAGACCGCAAGAAACGAAGTAGTGAAGGAATGACCACGAGTTAGAATCACGAGTTAGTGAGGGAAGAATCATCAACTTAGCTTACCCAGCGCTTACGTATCGGGCGAGGTTGCGGCCGCCTTGATGGTGCGATACGTCGGGCATCATCAAGCGGCACTCCCGCTTAGCGTTGTGGGTCTCCTCCCACTCCGGACCACACCACTGTCTACGATCCGCTCCCGGCCAGTCTTGGTGGCTAGAGCACCACCAGGAGCAAGCCGCACGTCACAATTTCATATATAAGTAGATCAAAGTAGACATGTGTAAACCGAAAGATCATATCATTTATATACCGCGAGGTATTGGTCCCGAGTCGGCGTCATCGCCCTCGCTTGTGTTTTGGTGACCTTCTCCCCAAGGATGATGCCATGGTAATTGACGATGGCCAGGGAGACGCGCCTCGTAGTGAATGTCGGTGACGAGCTTCTTGCAGGACCTAGTGACACATGCACGGGCCCCGCCCCTCGTATCCCTCCTCGCATTTGTAAAAAGTCTACACGCAAACATAAAGGGTCAATTTCTTATTTGAAGATAAGTGCAATAAATTTGATGCATTAAGATTGCTAGGGTTGGATGAAAGACTTACCCGTAACTCGTGCAAGACACGCGCCGCCTTGTTTTGATGTTCCGGATCGGGGCAACGGCGGTGCTCGAACGCCCGGGGAGGCTCCTCATTCCCGGCGACGTCACCCAGGGCAGGGTAGTGCGTCTTACGAGAGAAGACCCGGGGACGTTATTTGGTGGGCGCGAGTGCTCACCCCGGCACCACAACCAACCGGTTCCTAAAAAGTGGTTAACCAATAGCATTAGTTTACAATTCAATTCCCAATATGTCATATGAAATAGTAATACCATGGAAGTTACTTACTTTTGGCCCTCGAGGCGAATCACCCGGCCGCCTCGTCGGGTGTGGTACTGCAGGAGACTCGCGGGACCGCGTAAGTACACACTCGACGAGGTACCGGAAGAAGTAGAACCAGCACCCACCGCGTCCTCCTCCTCCTCCTCCCTCCTCCTGCTCCCCTCCCTCGTCCCTTCATCCGTGCAGGGGAGCTATCACCTGCCCGGCCTCGCCCCGCTCCCCGCTCGTCCCGCGCTCACGTCCCGGAGGAGGTGACGGCCCCTCGACGCCCGCTCCTCCCCCCACGCCTCCTCGCTGGAGGTCCCTCACTGCGGCCGCCATTGCAGCTTTTGTCTTGTTGTACAACGAGGACAAAAGTTCACCGACCGGCCGCCCACCATCATCTTCAACGAAGCACCTGCATTTGACAAGAACCAATAAGACATGATTAGAAAATTAGGTTAAATAAACAAAACCCAAGCATTTGTAAGAACAACAACGTAAGGTATCATATAAAAAAACTAGCATTACATGTATTAAGTATAATCTTCATGATCGGGATCATAAGCCTCATCGTCGGTATCAAACATGTCAAAGTACTCGACCCCGCCCAATGGAGGATTGTCGCCCTCGTCGCCGTTGCCTAAACGATGTCGCTCAAGCATTTGTAAGTCTCTCACATTTTCAACCTCATCTCCATCGCCCTCGTCATCAACAATTTCTTGGCCAACTTCCATTTCTATCGCTTCGGTCAAGTCTATCTCGAACCTCCCATCTAGCCCTTGACTCGCCTGAAAGAACTCTCCCTCGTATGTGTTTGGATTGAAGTTATAGTCATCATCATTTAGGGATGGTAATTTGCCGTGTGTGGCGTACCTTATGCACAATATTCCAACCCTTTAGGTGCTCATTGCTTTGGCACGCATAAGGGAGATAATAAACTTGTGTCGCCTGTTGGGCCACAATATACACATCATCTCCGGGTAGGGTGGTATCCGTCAATCTCGACTAGACCAAGATGAGAATGGGTCCGTCACCGCAGGATCAAACCCAGTGGCATTTGAATATGACGGGAGTAAATGGCGTTGAACCATGAAAAGTGAGCTCTCGTATATCTCTTGCACTCTTCCATAATACTCGACCCCATCTTGGCCGGGCGTAAAAACCCCCGAACTTGTTGTTCTCCGGTTTCGATGAAGTCGCTCAGAGTCCGTTGTGTGGAAGCGATATACATTGACATCATAACCACCGAATGACTTGACCCTAAAGCCAAAGCCATCGGCAACTTGTCTCAACTCGGGAGTCATAGTCATATCAATTTGGGCCACGCAAACCAAGACCACATACGAAAGGTTGGCATGCAACTCGAAAGATGTAACTAAATACGAGCTAAATGGGACGGTACCTTCTTCTTGAGCCATGAAATGAATTTAGGTTTGCCATTTCCCTGCACCGTTTCTAAGAAGAGAATCCGCTTCGCGGGTTAGGAGGGCGCGATTGACGCCAAAGTATTCATGAAGAAATTCCCTATACCAACAAGATCATAGGAGTTAGATGCAAGAAATAATGTTAGTGTATGGAACAAGTGCGTTCACTACTTACGTGATATATGGCTCCACTTCGTCAAGGTTGGTCAACACATAGAACATGATAGCGCGCCACTCATCATATAGCAAGATCTTGTTTGTCGATCCACTCGCGCTTCGAAGTTGCCCTCGGAAAAGACCGAGGTTCGAGTCATTTCCACCATCATTGTAACGAGGCCGAGGATTATGCGCGCTCGGAAGGTTGTCACTATAATAAGTTGTTGTGAAGTTGGACACCTCCTCGAGGATATGTGCCTCCGCCATGGAAGCCTCGATTTTGTTTTTGTTTTCGCATTTCTTCAGAAGAACCTTTAGAACTCTCTCGACCGGATAGCACCAATGGTACTCGAACGGGCCCCCCCATTCGTGCCTCGTATGGAAGGTGCAAAATCGATGCTGCATCGGAGTGAAGAAGCCCCGGGTTGAAATATCTTCTCTAGCTTACGGATCAAAACGGGTGCCATTTTTTTTCGAGGTGCGCAATCACGGTGCGAGATATCTCCTTGGCACATAGTCGGGCGGAAGAAATAACTCAACTCTCATGACTAGCCAAACATGCTCGGGGAAATAGCCTCGCACCATCATTTGGGAGAAGGCGTTCAATCCGATGTGGTAGTCATGACTCTTCATCCCTAAGACTCGAAGAGTGTCTAACTTCACTCCTCTCCTTAGATTAATTGCGTATCCATCGGGGAACATTATAGTCCGTATCCATTCTAGAACTTCCCTTCTTTGTGGCCTTTTCAATATATAATCGGCCGGGGGCCTTGTCCATGTCTTGCCACGTCTAGGAGGCCTCATCTCTAACTTTGGTCTGTCGCACAACATTGCGGATCCAATCTAGCCTTAGGGTTGTCCTTCGACTTTTTCGGGAATATCCATGATTGTTCCCCGCAGTGCTTCGGCGACATTCCTTTCCGTGTGCATTACATCAATGTGGTGCGGAAGGAGGAGGTCATCAAAATAGGGAAGCGAGTCAAGCCCGACTTATGCGCCCACATATGTTGTAGACCATACCCCATAAAGCCATCACATTCTCGAGTTGAGCTCAAGGGCTTCTATCCTTTCACGAACCTCGGCAGAGTCAACATCGGGGGGGAGGGTCCGTCACCACGAGTCCTTTGGTAAAGTTTTTTTCTGTCTCATCTCGAATGGATGGTCAAGCGGGGGAGGAACTGTCGGTGCAGGTCGAACCCCGAAAACTTAATACCCTTTTTCGGATAAATGAACCTCGAGCTTCCTTGCAGATTGGACAAGGGAACTTTCCATTAACACACCAGCACGTAACATGGCGTACGCAATGAAATCATGCATGGAGTAAAGGTACCACACATACATCCCGAAGTTTCTCTTTGTAGCACGGTCATATGTCCATACCCATTCCGTAGGCGATCAATTCATCAATCACGGGCTCCATGTACACACCCATATGATTCCCCGGGTGTCCGGGAATGACCAACGTTAATAACATGTGTTGTGCTTGCATGCACACACCGGGAGGAAGGTTGAGGGGGATCACAAACACGGGCCAACATGAGTAGGGCGCAGCCATCATGCCAAAAGGATTAAACCCATCTGTCGCAAGCGCAACACGGACATTACGAGCCTCTTTTGTCTTCTCATGATGAATGCCATCAAAGTGGGTCCACGCCTCACCATCGGATACATGCACCATCTTGTCAGGATTGTATCGTTTGCCATGTTTGTGCCACGTCATCTGTTTGGCGGATTCTTCGGTCATGTATAGCCGTTGAAGCCTCAGTATGAAAGGGAGGTGCCTTACGACTGACACGGGGATGTCAAGCTGCCTCTTCTGGCCATCAGTAGACTCTACCTCCAGATACCTAGAGGATTGACACATCGGGCAGTACTTTGCTTCCGCGTGTTCTTTCCTGAATAGAACGCACCCATTCGGACATGCATGTATCTGATCATACGGCATCTTAAGGGCACGAAGCAGTCTCTGCGACTCGTACATACTCTTCGGGAGAGTGTGAGCCTCTGGAAGCAAGCTACCAACAACTGTCAGCATACTGTCGAAGGCATCTCGACTCATGCTAAGCTGAGACTTTAACGCCATTAGACGGCCAACGGCGTCTAACTGAGAGACCTTTGTGTGGCCGTGAAGGGGTTGCCGTGCAGAAGTAAACCTATCATAGAACGCCTTCGCGGTGGCCTCGGCTCCTCCTCCTCATCCGCACGTCCATCACCGAGGCGTGCTTGATGAAAGTCATCTAACATGTGCGCTAGCAACCCCGGCATCGGCATCAAACTCCTCGACGCGTGCTCTCACCACCTCTCCTCTCTCATTCGATGGGCTTCACCATGGTGGACCCATCGGGTATAGTCCCGGAGTAAACCCATACAAGACAAGGTGCTTGCCCATGGTATCCTTGCATTGCCTTTTCCGATTAGCACACCCTACTGCGGGGACACGTAACCCGACTCGCTCCTTTAGCTGCCTCGCCGAATGCTTGCTCCAAGAACATATATGTTTTCTCAATCCATTCAGTTTGTGTAATCACGATCACTTGGGCGGCCCGTGTACATCCAATCCACGATCATCCATCTTCTAACATATACATTAGCGAGAAACATAACAATCAATTTTACCTACACCGGCCTCCTAATCTCTATTAGGTGAGGATAGGTCCTAATCCCACCCGCGTATGCGTTGTTGGGGTTAGTTTCCGTTGTCTGCTCCCATCGGAGAAAAAATTTCGGCAGCTCCTCGTTTTCTCGGTACACGCCCGCTGGGGAGATCGTGTTTCCGGAGAACAACAGGGAGGTGATGCCGAAACTCGCCTCCGATCGGAGCGCATAATGGAAACTAGCTCCCCAACAATGCATGCGCTGGCGTCCAAGTAACGTGGACAATTCGAAACAGATACGGTTTTCGATATGCAAAGATTTGCACACCGACAACCGTATCTCTTTCGAACGGGAGACGCCTAACTTGGTGACGTGACCTATGACCCTATGACCCTCATATGGAAACAGAGGTTATACCTTAGATGGTGGTGCAGTCAGGCTAGCGGGGCCGTGGCGAGTCGGTGCGATGGCGAGGCGGCGCCATGTCTTGGCGTAACCGCAACGGCGCCGAAGACGATCGGGATCAACTCAAGCGGCTCCACGGGGTCTTCTCTCGCAAAATAGAAGGAACACACATAGCATTAGTTCAAAATTTGGACAGCACCTCCCCGCACGGTGACAATGCACACACACGCAATAAGACACATATATATAACGGCTCGATGGCCAGACAACTACATCGACGGCTCGATGGCCGGACAACCACATCAACGGCTCCATGGCCGACAACCACATACGCTAAACCCATGACACGGTCTTTACCTTCGAGCAACGACGGTGACAACGACGACTCCGACGAAGACCGTATTGGACACGAACGGAGAGCGGCACGGACGAGTAGCCCTTCTTCCTTCCTTCTCCCTCCTTCCTCCTTCCTCCCTACCTCCTCCTCTCTTCCTTCTTGCTCTTCCCTTCTTTCTCCCTCCCTCCACCTTCTTCCTCCTCCCTCTTCTTCCTCCTCTCTCCCTCCTCCCCCCTCTTTTTCCTCCTGCCTCCCTCTCTCCTCCTTTCTTCCTCCTCCCTTCCTCCTCCCCTTTGCCTCCTCCTTCCTCCCCTCTTGCCTCCTCTCCTCCTTTCTTCTGTTGGCCGGCGGGTGGGGGGGGCACAGGCGGCTCAGCCGGGGGGGGGGGCAGGTGGCCTGGCAATTTGCCGGTGGCGGCCGGCCGACGGTGATGCGCCCACTCGGAGGCCGGGCGGCGGGGAGCACAGCAGCGGAGGGCTCCTGCCGTAGCCTGTGGCCCAGACTCGGACTTCGAGGCTGGGGGCAGACGGCCCAGTAGCCACGCCAGCCGCCCGGCTTCGAGGCCCGGACGTGAAGTGCAGGCTGCCAAGGCGGATGGCGGATGGCGGGCCAGCGTCGGCTCGATGGCGGGCGCAGTGCTGGTGGGTGTGTGTGCGTGCGTGTGTGTGTTGTGTGTGTGGACTTGTGTGTGTGGCACCGATAAGTCTTTCTTCTTTTGCCGAGTGCCCGCGATCCCAAGACTCGACAATGAAATTATTTTTTTTTTCAAAATTTTTTTCAGAAAAAAAAAAAAAAATATTTAAAAAATTTTAACCTTTGCCGAGTGCCCCGTGGGTCGCACTCGGCAAAGAAACTTTATTTTTTTCAAAATTTTTTTTCCGAAAAAAGAAAAACTATTTAAAAAATTTTAACATTTGCCGAGTGCCCCCCCGTGGGTCGGGGCACTCGGCAAAGAAACTTTATTTTTTTCATAATTTTTTCCCAAAAAAAAAAAAAAAAATATTTAAAAAATTAACCTTTTTGCCGAGTGCCCCGTGGGTCGGGCACTCGGCAAATAAAGAAAAAAAAATATTTAAAAAAAAATTAAAAGTCTGGCTGTATTCCTTTGCCGAGTGCTCCCCTGGGGGCTCTCGGCAAATATCCTTTGCCGAGAGAGCAAACCCTAATGCTCTCGGCAAAGGGTACGATGAAAAAAAAATCTAAAAATAGTAAACAATTTCAAAAAATTGCCAAATTTTTTTAAAATGCCTTTTAAAACTGTACTTCACTCATGAAAAAAGTATTGAGATCTAAATCAACGGCGAGAAATGCTAGAAGTCCGATTCATCCGGATTGCTTTAGATGTTTCGAACCTTCGGGGATTTCGGGGGATTATCGGATTGACAACTTGCGACTTATGTGACAACTTGCTTGAAACATTGCCAAATTTTTATCACAACATCGGCGCATGAAATGATGACACTGTGGCAAATTTCATGATTTTTTGAATTCATTTGCTTTTTAAGAATTAAAAAAAAAAGTGCACACGCGTGTGTCATCATGTTTCGTGACTACGGTCTTTATAATTTTAGGTCAAAGTCTTAGCACACCCCTAACATACCATAAATAATACTAATATTAAATTTTTAGCCACTAAAGTCCATTATTGCATGCACGTGCAGTTCAAATTTGGATTTTCCTAAAAATTGGAATGAAATGAAATAAACTTTTGGAATATAGCAAAATACATGAAAAATAGGCCACATTTCAAAACATAGTATAATATCATTTGAAAAGGCTAAGAAAAAAATTGGAGAGCAAAAAAGAAAAAAAAATTATGCTTTGCCGAGTGCTCAAGAAACGCACTCGGCAAACCCTGTCCTTTGCCGAGTGCCAGACCTGGGGCACTCGGCAAAACCCCTATTTTGCCGAGTGCCTAACGGCCGGCTCTCGGCAAAGAGGGACGGCGTTGCCTCACGGATGCCTTTGCCGAGAGCATCTCTTTGCCGAGTGCAAGCACTCGGCAATGGCCAGAGTTTGCCGAGAGCATCTCTTTGCCCATGTACATCCAGTCACGATCATCCATCTTCTAACATATACATTAGCGAGAAACATAACAATTAATTTTACCTACACCGGCATCCTACTCTCTAATAGGTGAGGATAGGTCCTAATCCCACCCGCGTATGCGTTGTTGGGGCTAGTTTCCGTTTGTCCGCCCGATCGGAGACGGAGTTTCGGCAAAGACCTCCCCGGGCTGCTCTCCAGGTCCACGCCTCGGATGGGAGATCGTGTTTCCGGAGAACAACAGGGGAGGTGATGCCAAACTCAGTCTCAGATCGGAGCGCATAACGGAAACTAGCTCCCAACAACGCATGCGCTGGCCGTCCAAGTAACGTGGACAATTCGAAACAGATACGGTTTTCGATATGCAAAGATCTACATACCGACAACCGTATCTCTTTCGAACGGGAGACGCCTAACTTGGTGACGTGACCTATGACCCTGATACGGAAACAGAGGTTATACCTTAGGTGGCGGTGCGTCCCGGGGATAGCGGGGCCGCGGGCGAAGCCCGGTGCTGGCGAGGCGACGCCGCGGCAAAAGCAGAACCGCAACGGCGACGACTCTAGCGCGGCTCCAACGGGGTCTTCTCTGCAAAAAAAGAAACACATAACATTAATACAAAATTTGGATAGCATCTCCCCTGCACGGTCACAATACCCACACCCGCAATAAGACACATATAACGGCTCGATGGCCGGACAACCACATCGGCGCACGATGGCGAACATCCATATCGACGCGGCTCTATGGACAGACAACCACATCGACGGCTCGATGGCCGACAACCACGTACGCTAAACTCATGGCACGGCTCTTTACCTTTGAGCAATGACGGTGACAGCGACGACCCAAACGAGGAGCGGCGCGAACACGAACCGGGAGCACCGCGGACACGAAGCTCTTCTTCTTCCTTCCTTCCTCCCTCCCTCCTTCTCCCTCCTCCCTTCTTCCCTGCTCTTCCCTTCTTTCTCCCTCCTTCCTTCTTCCCCTCTTCTTCCTCCTCCCTTCTTCTTCCTCCTTCCTCCTCTCTCCCTCCTCCCTCCTATTTCTTCCTGCCTCCCTCCTCCCTGCTCCCTCCCTGCTTGCTTCCTGGCCACGGGGAGGGCCGCCCCACCCGGCAGCGGGAGGGCCCCCCCGCCCCGTGGGGCAGCCCGCCCAGCCGGCGCCGGGCGGCGGGAAGGACGTGGCGGGCCGGCCGGGCCGTGGCGGTGGCCCTGAGGGCCGGGGCGCTGGGGCGCGGGCGGGCGGGTGGTGCGCGGCGGCGGTGGTCGCCGGCCGCCGGGCGTCTTCGCCGGCGGGCCGGGCGTCTTCGCCGGCCTTGTGTCTTGTGTGCGTGTGCTTGTGTGTGAAGTGTGAGTGCGTGTGTGTGGAGTGCAAGCCGGCAAGGGATAAGGTCACCCCTTTGCCGAGTGCCCCTGATCTGGCACTCGGCAAAGGCCATTTTTTTCGTTTTTCAAAACAACGCCGAGTGTCCACAGCCGAAGCACTCGGCAAAGGCGAAAAATAAAAAAAATTTGCCTTTGCCGAGAGTCTCCCTTTGACTCTCGGCAAAGTTTACTATTTTTTTTTGTCTTTGGCCCAAACTGCATTTTTTTTCGTTTTTCAAAACTACGCCGAGTGTCCACAGCCGAAGCACTCGGCAAAGGCGAAAAAATTAAAAAATTTGCCTTTGCCGAGTCTCCTTTGACTCTCGGCAAAGTTTACTTTTTTTTTTTGGCCCCAAACTTTTTTCTTTTCCACTTACATGTTAAAAGAGACCAAAATTTTAAATTCAGGACTTTTCTAATAGTTTTTGCTATATTTCCATAATTTTTGTACTTACAGTGAATTGTTTTAGAAAATGAAAATTTGAACTGGAAGTGGCGCGAATAATGGAATTATTTGAATGGAAAAATAATAATCATGTTTTTGAGCATTATTGAATACCATATCCATTAACATAATGGAATAGTCGGACATGTACTTTACGCAACATGATGAAGAACAGGTAGGCAAGCAATACAGAAAATATATAAAATTCAAACGAGGTCAAAAAATCATGAAACTTGACGTCAAGTCATGATATCATATGTGTATCCAGTGATAAAGTTTTGAAACGATTCGGAGTGCATCATCACGATATCACATACAAACCCTAAACAATCGTTACATGAAATCATGAAACATCAGAGGAGACTCTTGGGTTTCTGAATAGTTCACATAACAATTTTGTCGAAATCATCTCAAATTTTAATCAAGGCCTCCACATATGATATCACGACATATCCCCAAGTTTCATGATTTTTGGATGTAATTAGGTTTTTTATAATTTATAAACCAGCTTACTGCAAGTTGTTTGCCACAATTTGTGAACAAGATATTCAAAAAATTATGTTAGTTTGGAACATACGTCACTACAATGCACTATATTAAATGGCTATTATTTCTTGAATACAATATTCTATTATTGTATGCACGTGGAGTTGAAATTTGAACTTTTCAAAAATTAGAATTACATGCAATAAAGAACTAAATTATATCAAAATAGCCGAGAATTAGATCAAATTTAAAAATATTGTACAATATAACGTGGAGAAGCTACAGAAAAATTTATAGACAAAAAAAAAAAAAAAGTAAATGTTTGCCGAGTGCAATGAAGTGGCACTCGGCAAAAAACATGTCTTTGCCGAGAGCAATGGCGTGGCACTCGGCAAATATATATTTGCCGAGAGCCTAACGGCCAGCACTCGGGCGAATGGTAACGGAGGGCAGCCGGGGCCGACTTTGCCGAGTATCAATCTCTGCCGACGGTTTGCACTCGGCAAATCTTGGTGTTTGCCGAGAGTGAGCCTTTGCCGAGTGTCTTGCTCTTGGCAAATCTCTCTTTGCCGAGAGTTTTTGTGTTGCCGTGTGCAACACTCGGCAAATGGACACTTTGCCGAGTGCCCGAGAAAATGAACTCGGCAAAGGACCGGGCTCTCGGCAAAGCACCGCATTCGGTAGTGTTCGCAAGGCGTCTAAACTTATCAAATAGACTTTCGTCGGCATCTATCTCTTTTGTATTTGTATTCAACATAGAGGAAAGATATTCACAGATAACCACCTAATTAAGCACCAAACTAGAACTAACCTTACAAAAAATGAGTTACTCCAACAAGAACAACCTTCTGTGTTGGCCTCGAGGGATCCCCTGACCTCAAGGCGGCCAGGGAGGTGGTAGACTACCTGGGCACCCTGCATAACAAGTTCCACTTCACTGTTGAGGTACAAACCTGGCCATTTGTAACCCATAGGAGCTACAGGGCTGGCTACCTTTGGGGATCTCTCTTCGTCTTCATCTCTTGATATATAATAGGCAATGCTGACCAAATAAAACGCATGTTAATTGCTGCATCAGGACAGAACAGCATCGATGCAATTGAGGATGTAATCTACTACCACACCGAGACATGTGACGTGATGACGATCAAGGCATGCACGTAGTTTGCAGCATATCCTGTACAGTCAGAAGGAGCAGCAGTTCAGTGATGGCGTTGGGTACAACTGGATCGATGGCCTAAATAATAATTCCATTTCATGATCCATAAATATAAGAATCTGCTGCATGCAGGTGACTGACAAGATGAAATGCAAAGTTCATCTTCCTGCACAGCACTCGATATATACGACCACAAAAGAGGCCACTATTACAGGATGATCTTCGAGAGGTTCTTCCCTCAGGTGAGCTAATCAACATTCTTCAGTCAGACGCTAATTAATCAACATGCATGTACAGACACTATCACTGCTTGCAACAAATAATCAAGCGAGCAAGCTGCCATTATATATATTTGTTGGGCGCCCGTTGTACTCCTAAGTCCTAACAATTAGTCATGTTTAATTTCACACTTGAAACAAATAGTCATGCTGGTTGAGTCCACCCATGGAGAATCAGCTGATGTGTAGGACCAACAATTGGGCTTCTTTGGATGTTTAGAGCAGTTGACCCATTAATATTGCCCCAAGTGGGCTGGGTGATGCAGTGAGGCTTGGGCCAAGTTATTTGCTGCCGGGCCTTCGAAACTCTCGGTAAGACATTTCTGGGAGAGTTTCCTCCTTCATAATATGCTCCTGCAACCTCAAAGTGCATAGGTATGGTACAGTCTCTGATGTACTCTTACCTTCTCATCCTCCCCAGTATCAGTCGCATAGGTATGCATGCTCCGTTACTTCCTTTCTAGCTCCGTACTTAAGAAAATGTGTGCTTACCTACTTCGTTCTCACCCGTCTGCAGACTGCAGTAACATGAATGGAACCAGTAAGTATTCTTCTTTCAGGAATCCACACGAGCCTTGTTCTGGTTGACAAAACAAACTGTCTGCAAAACAATATGAGCAAATCGCTACCTAATTTAGTATATTCTATCTTTCAACTAACCTGTGTAATTGATTGCCTTTTATTAAGACAGTAGCTATGTATGATATTATTCAGAAGGCCCTTTTTTATAGCTGGGTTTGTGGACCTTAAATTCCTAATTGCTTCTATAGTAAGTTAGCCTTATTGCAGTATTAACTGACCATGGGGCCAGCTCATGCAACACCACCAATGAATCTAGATATGTCTTCATTATGTTGTTTTAATGCCAATGGATCTGCTGAAATAACATAATAAATTCGAGTTTTTCTAGCTAATGGTTGTTCTATCCCATCTTGTGCCCCCCTGGTGTGTTTAGTCAGTTCTATGAATTAAAGTTCTTATAACAGCCCTTCTGAATATTACCCAGGTTCTCCTGAGCTTAAATACTTAGACACACTTGCTGCCTTAACTCCTCTCTTGCTTCATTGCTTTTGTATTTACCTATACAATACTGTTCTAAATAAATAAATCTTAGAAAAAAGTAAAAAAGAAAATAATTTCTCATTTTTGCATGTTTGGGGACTGGAGGCTCACGTTCCTTTCGTGGACAAGGAGCTCATCAATGAGGCCATGAGCATACATCCTGAGTGGAAGATGATATACACTTCATAACTGTTGATAACTTAACAAAAACCCCATCACTTCAGTCCTAAAAAATGCAATTTGGCGATGAGAATAATTAATGAAGGGTAGTGGTCCGGCCTGATCTTGGAAGAATTGAGAAGGGTGTTGAGGAACGGTACAGTCTCTGATGTGTGGGACTTCGATGGTTAACAGTACACTCAGGACACGAGAGTTTATGCTGATTTAGGCATCAAGCCCTACATCCAAAGAGATTTCATATCAGAGTGTTCAAGAGTTTACAATTAGGGTAGGTAAGAGATGAGCTAGTTCTCCAATGGTGGGTCAATTTGCCTCTAATAAAGGCGCCCCTTGCCCCTCCTTATATGTCCGAGGGACAACGGAAGTACAAAATGTGTTTTTAATTGTTCTTGTATGGTAATTACGGCGTCCTAGAATATTTTGTCCTCTTCTTTCTAACTATTGGAGGCATCTCCATTGCCTGCTCTGACGATCATGACCAATGGAGCCCCTACCAGACAATGCCAGACTCAGCTTTTGTAGGCGACTAGAGCAGATAGGGTGGGCTGGTGATATTCTGATCCACCCGTCCCCCGTTCTCCTGTGCCCCTAAACGTCCATGACACGCTGTGGTTTGGAATTCCGTAGATACTAGAGTGTGGGCTTGCACTCTTTGCTCCTAGTGGGCGATGAGGCTAGCGTGCGCCTCTTTTCGTCTTCTATCAGGCTTCGGGCATGACCCTTGCCAAAGAAGGAAGGTGATGCGCCTCTCCTCGCCAAAAAATGTAAGGAGACAACTGCACACTATCATATAGGTGTCACAGGGCAGCATTGCAATTTATTGCCATCAGAGGATTTAATGACGTTGTGCTTTTAGTGGTAGGTGATGTCTCCGTCGACAGCGGGACACTTGTGATGACTTTATCGATTTCAAGATCTGTTGGCACAGTCTTATGGAGGTGTTTATAAGGTAACGTTTGCGTTCATGCGTTCGTAGGGGTGAGTGCCTATGTGTTGACTGTTGAGTATTTGTGTTTGTAATGTGTGATTGGAAATAAAAAAAAAAATCCCAACATCGCTCAGGGTCGAGTGGCACCGGGCAAGGATCCTTGAGTTCCTTCGTTCGAGCCATGCTGGTGGGGTTAACCGAGTGATGAAGAACTGAATGTGTCTGTCCGAGGGCCTCGACGTAGATTTAACGGTGTTAAAAAACAGGGGAAAAACGGATGTTTCATTTTGAAACCATGAGGACAAAACCACAAAGTTCAAAAGAAAGGGACAAAATCACCATTACAATATATATAGAATAGACTTAAAAACACTAAATTTCCAATTAACAAACAGTTGCATACATGGATCCATTTATTTATTCATTTATTTATTGTTGCAGTGATATTTTAGTACCAGAGGCCAAATAAAGTGGGGTAGCGCAGCAAATGTATCGAGCCTTATCTTTTGCATGCAGCTATGGAAGTTGAAGTTTTTGCTCGTGTAGACAGACGTTCAAGCTTCAGATGTTTGTGTACTCAGCTCAGACGATGCTGAAGAGGCCAAACTTTCCTTTCTTGTCCCCACCATGTCTATCGCCATTAATAATAATCTCGTCCACTCTCAGGGTCCTGTATTTCTTGACTCCTCCAGCTAGTTCAGAAAGTGGACCCGCGCTCTTTTCAAACATTGGTAAGTGAAATGCAGAAATGGAGATCCTCTCCTTGTGAGGATTAACGGTGACCCTGTGCTCAATGCTCCGATACTTTCCATTTGTCAATATCTACATACAAATAAACAACAATTAATAGTCATATATGCTTGGATGCTCAATATAATGCATGCATGCATGCATATGCATGGTTCGCTATGTGTACCTCAAGAATGTCGCCAACATTGACGACCAGTGCTTGGGAGTGGATTTTGATTGGCACCCATGCACCATGTCTCTTGATCTGGAGGCCTTGTACATGATTCAGCTGGCATACTAGCGTTAGAACAGAAGCGTCGGAATGTGGCGAAAACCCTAAAACCTTATCATGGGCAACGGGGCATACAGGGTAATAGGCCAGCCCTAATGACTGCCTCTCGAATGTATCTTTCATCTTGTCAAAATCAACACCTAGGTTTTTGGCGATCGTCTGCATCAGTGACTGAGCTATCCTCATTATCTCAGAGGAGTAGGATTCAGTGGATTCCCTGTATGTTGCATGCATGGATGCATTATTGAAATGTACAAGATTATATTGAAATGTAAAAGATTATATATTATTTAAGTAAGAAATAAAGATACTTACCTGAAATTAACAGGATCTGTAGGCCATGTTCTCATGTCACGAATGCGATGTGGTTGGGTCACCAGGTCAATCCTGTCCATCCAGTCCAGATGCTCTGGCTCTTGGCCATAGCCTTGGCCTTGGTCATCTACAATCATATAACCAAATTTCTTCTTCTCGTCCTGGGGAAGTTTGAAGAAGTACTCCAAGTTGTTCCTCATCTTTTCAAGAACTGTATCCGGAATTCCATGGTTTTTGACCTATAAAAATAAATTTGTACTTACTATGTATGCTATTCAACATAAAGGGTGACTGTAAGAGTGTCCTCCTGCAACAGTAAATAAAACTGCATGTCCCTAGTCTCTTGGCTGCACTAAATTCGCCGCAAAAAATGTATAACTGTACATTTCAAATTTCAGATTAAATGTGCCGTTAATCTAGCTTCTCTTTCAACCTTCTATAAAATAACCTCCACACTAATTTCCTCTCATTTCTCTCCAAATTTTTCCACCAGCAGCACCTTCTTCCTGTTCTTTGGTGGCACGCTCCTTCCCCATTGATGGCGGCGGCGTGGCCTGACTTGCGCGGATGGCGCCCCTCAACGGTGGTGCGGTACGGTGGTGTGGCAGCATCCCTGATCCTCCCCACCCTCCTGGCAACGTCCCCAGCGGCGAGCAACACACAGGGGCCGCGACGGGTCCTCCACCAGCGGCGAGCAACACGCAGGGGCATGGAGCGACGGTGGTGCCCCCTTCCCCTCCCCAGCAGCGGCGCATGGGGATCGGAGCAACACACAAGGAGTATTCATATGCAGTATTTACAGTTAATGCGTGTATTGACTTTAGTGCATGTGGATGCTGTTAATGAGGTTATAGTTTCTCCAGAAAAATTAAGTTTTCGATCAGAGCTAATACGTACAAATATAATTCGGAAATTATATATATAAATAAAATCTATTGACTAAATTTACCTGGAAGAAGCCCCAGTCCTCACACGCATACTTGAGCAGGGCAGCCTCCTGCTGCGAGGTCTCGGAATCAAGAAGCCTAGCAAGGTCAATCATAGGAATGCTCTCACCATGATCGTCATGATGAGCAACCACAACCATGTCGTTGGGGCTCTCCAGGTCCGGCCTGATGTAACGCTGGATGGCCTCCGCCGTCAGCTCCGCCGCTGCTGCGTTTTTTGGCTAGGGTTTGAACGTCATCATTCTTCTTCACCGGAATGGTTTTCTCTACCGTGCTCTCCACCTTGCTCTCCATCTCTCATCAGTTTGTACAGCTAGCTATTGTTTGTGCGTACTGCCTGCCTATCTAGTATATATGTACTAGTACTGCTCACGTTGGTTAGCTGTTGAGACTTCATTTATAGTTGCCGAGTCCTTAATTGGATGAACACGGGCACACACGTGATCGTCATCACACCTCCAAATCATGAATTAGTATTCAGTAAATGATTTCCCGAAAATGAACGCTGACCTACTCACCGACACCTATATAAATTGATCAACAGATCGATGCTTGCGGACATAAACATACCTCTTCATAAACAATTTTGATTACATCTGATATCCTGATTTGTCATTTTGTATTTAAATTTGATAATATTGTTTGAATAGTCGCCTGGCTGCTAATAAAAAAAATTCCAATCACAGAGTTCTAGACCCTCCGTCCATCGAAAATTTGAATCACAAAATCTTACAACTTGAAAAAAACATTAGAGACTCCTAACAACTTCAAGCCAAAAAACTTAACAGCTAACATTTTAGATTATTGCATTACAAAAATACAACTTTCTTCTCAACACTACATCAAATGCCCCTATAGGCCTACGGCGAGCAAATTAAAGTCTCCAAAACTAAAAATAGTTCGAGCAAGCATGTGTGAGACAGCTAGTACATATTATGGGGATTGATATGACTACTTAGTGATGGAATAATCTCTATTATTTGCAAATCGGGTCAACGAGAAGTCAGCAAATGCCCTGAGATAAGGGCCTTAGAGATCAGTATGCCAATATGGGATAATTATCAAAATGTCCCTGATAAATATATACCAGACAGATCTCTACTCAGTTGGGAAGAACTTAAAAAATTCCCGACTGGTATAAAAAGTATGCATAACTGGTATATGAGAGTAGCTTCTGTTGGCATCGACACGATCCAAGTAAAAATACCACCGGAGGCTTTCCATAGTCAATGAGGTATGGCTTTTGTTACCTTCAAGGACATATGGCTGATGTTGAACCTCCAGAGGCTCGATGTTTAGCTTGTAACGGTGTTTGCATTGGAAGTCTCACTTGTATTAACACACACATGGTTTAGTATTATTAAATTGTATTAAGATTGAATTTCTTACCGGCACTTGTGCGTTGTAGAATGCAATATGATTAGGACGTGATCCGTTACGGCCCTACACCAAACTCCAACGAGAGAAAAAGAATTGGGCATCTTAGCCCAATCAATATATGCGAGAATGAGCACAACTTCAGAACTGGTGACAACAACGAAGTGTTACAGGGGTTAACAAAAGAAGTAGTAGCGAAGAAATAGAAGAATTAAAGGACTTTGAGGCTAAATACGTTGTCTACATAGGAAATGCAATGCTTCAGTTCAAACTTAGGAAAGTCATAGTTGCTCCATACAACTTTAGATAAGTCTAAGTTTATATACATACATAAACTAATAATTTGAGTACACACACATGACAATTTTGATTCGATCATGCAGCAACCATTGGATCTATTTCTATAGTTACCCTAGGGAGGGAAAGATGTTGGTCTTTAACTCCGCATACAGTCCTGAAAGATATACAAAATTCATGACCATCTTAGAGCGGTAAGCTAAGATATGCATGCATACTTTTATAAATGAGAGTTTAAGAATAACTAGCTGATTCTATTCTGATTCTATTCGAGATCATAAGATATATAGGTTTTATAAGTTCAAAGGTGGAGTGTACGACACAACGAAAAAGGAGAGCCATTGACAATATTTCATAAGTGGTCGATACGTAATTTTATGAATCCGTATCATGCATATACAGTACTTAAGATGATGTTGCAAGTAAATAACCACTTGCTATTTATGTAGTGCCACAAACAACCACTTGATTCGGTGCACTATAGATTCTACATGTGTGAGTTTATAAGACCGGACGACGATACATCAGGAATCCTAATAAGGTATAACTAATAGTTATGTCTGTATTTATATCGTTAAAGATGCAAACATATTGTTGCCAGCAAGTGGAAATATATAATGTTTATAAACTTCCTTTCTAAGCTTATGCGGGATCTAAGTCTAAAAACATGAGCTACGAAACTCTATATGAAATAGTTGAGGATATGTGCCCCTCCATTTTGAGAGATGTCATTCCCACTAAGAGAAAATATCATGATGCTAGCAACATTTTAGGGTGGCTGGAGTTCAGAACGCTAAGGAACATTAGGTCTATGAAATTAAGTCAAGATGATTATTAGAATTCTGTGTAAAACTTTATTATCATGGCAAACAACTTTGACGTATATAAATATATGATGTAATTAAATTATTAATAGTATATATGTATATAAATGTATAATATAATTAAATTCCTATTGATGTATATATGCATAATATCTCCACTGGTGGTTCGCATTTGTATATAGTAGTGCATGCAGTGATGCAAATAGTGAACCTAGATATGGCGGAACTAGGGTGGAGAAGTGACGGCCGACAACCGCACAGAAGCCCTTGCCTTGTAAATTCTATCCATGCACAGTTGTTGACAGTGGCTCATGTTCCAACATTTGTGAGGTCGGGGCAGGTGGCGTTGGTGGAGGAGGAAACTCATGAGATAGGTACGTAGGACGCGGCCACGGAGATGGATCGAGAAAGATCATGGGTGGTGATGAGGCGGAATGGGAGCAGCACTGGAACGCAGTGGGCCGGAACCAGATCAACAACATGACGCGAGCTGAAAGAATAAATAATGGCCCTCCACGCTTCGATCAGAGACGTGCCTCCAGAGATGCGTAAATACGTTGGATTCAAGTAATCGAACATAGTGAATGCTATGTGTGTACGTAATGAGATGTTCAAGATCACAATAAAGACGCGTACTGCTAGGCCCATATTTGGTGGCATCCCATTTCATCAAAGGCGCAAATTGATAGACATGGGTCTGCAATGGGATCCATATCAGAGATATTGGTTGTTTAATCCTGTCTCTGATGGGTTCTCCTCTAATATGAGACACCAGTGAGTTATTGCGCATCTCTGATGGCACTCATACCAGAGACTTGTCTCTCATTTTTTATGTCTTCTCATCAAGAGCAAGCAAGGCTAAGGTCAATGGACTGAAGTCCATGTGAAGCTATTGGGAGGACCGTATCATTTCATAAAGATCAAGCGAAGTGAAGATATCAAGTGGCTTAATGGAGTGAAGATGAGGAGCCAAATATGTTGATAATGTAGGTGTCAAGTGGCTTGATGAAAGAAAAGATGGAGGAGCTTAATTCGTTGCATGGACAATAGTCATGGCAAGGTTCGTCCACACACACACCTGTTCAACATTGACCTGTACGTGTTGATTTTAAGTATTTCCTCCCGTTTCCAAAAAAAAGGAAAAACAATGACCTGCGTTGGATGCTCTCTTGAACTAAAGCTGATGTGCAGATGGAGGATGTTTAAGCAGGATCAACAGTTGGGATTTGTGGAGCTTTTAGAGCCGTCAGTTGATCCAGTCAGCTGATGTTAAAGCTTCATTGCTTTTTTTTTTTTTTGAAAACTTAAAGCTTCATTGCTACCAGTGGGCTTTCAACAAAATCGAGATACAGTACTTTGGCGCAAGGTTCTTTGCTAGTGGGCCTTCAAAACTGTCCTCTGGGCTGATTTCTTCACGCATATGCTCCTACAGCTTAAGTGCTTTGACTAGGCCAAACATTTCCCTTTTTCATAATATAAGCTTGGAGTTTTTTTTCCTCTTGGATCCCTCAGCAAAGAAAGACCATTTTCTACCTGTTTCCAATTTATCCTTTACCATTCAGCGTTGATCGACATTATACTCGTCTCCGAAGTGTATGCTTGAAAAAAAAAATAGTATTTGGTGTAGAAGACAAGAATTGGAGCCAACAGTTGATACGTGTGGGTTCGTGGTCATCATGGTGGCCGCGCATAGAAACAGTAGGTCTACTATAACCATGGTCTTTAACACAACCCCCCCCCAAGTCTCACTACGGGAGAAATGGTCTTTGCCGAGTGTCAATTTCTTTGCCGAGTGTTACACTCGGCAAAGAAACTCTTTGCCGAGAGCCAAATAAAAAACGCTCGGCAAAGAAAAGCACAAAAAAGATACTCGGCAAAGGCGCTTCTTTGCCGAGTGCCAAAAAAAAGGTACTCGGCAAAGGCGCTTCTTTGCCGAGTGCCAAAAAAGACTCTTTGCCGAAAAGTGCGGAAGAAACACTCGGCAAAGAGTGCTCTTCGCCGAGTGTCTTTTTTGGCACTCGGCAAAGAAGCTCTTTGCCAAGTGTCTTTTTTTGGTACTAGACAAAGAATTTTTTCAAACCACATTTTAAGGCAGTAAATTAATTCAAATGAAAAAATTGTCAACTACAAAATTGTACAACTCTTCAAGATCTACAACTTTTATTTAGATTATTTATTTATTTGAGAAAACGACAATAATGTTGTTCATAAAATCTACATCTCTCTTGTAAGTTTCATATAACTACAAGAGAGATGTATAAGATTTGTGAATAATATGAGAACCACCATATCGAATACATAAATGACGAAACTACCAAAATAAACTTTATAGATCTTGAAAAGTTATAAGATTTTATAGTTGGCAATATTTTCATTTGAGTTCATCTTGTCATACAAAACTACGTTTAAAATTTAAAATTTCAAAATTAGAATTTTTCAAAAGACCTTGGATGAAAAAACAACTTAAACGAAAGTTGTAGATATCGAAAAGTTATGAAACTTTATAGTTGACAATTTTTTTATTTGAATTAGTTTGCTGCCTCAAAATGTAATTTTAAAATATTCTTTGCCGAGTGTCAAGAAAAAGCACTCTAAAAAAGAATCTCTTTGCCGAAGTGCCAAAAAAAAAAGCACTCGGCAAAGAATATTTTGAAATTTTGAAATGACCTCGGATGAAAAAACAACCTAAATGAAAGTTATAGATCTCAAAAAGTTATAAAACTTTATAGTTGACAACTTTTTGATTTGCATTCAACTAGAGCCTCAAACAAGCCATTTACATTCGGTTTGGTATAATATTTGAGAAACTAAAACGAGAATTAGACACATGTGAGTGTGTAGTGCAGGTGGTAGAGGAGGAATCGCGCAAGATGAAGGTCACGAGTTCAAATCCCACCGGCTGCGTTAGCTATGAATTATGGTCGAAAAATATCGAGACTTGCATCGGAGATAGAGCTCGAAAAATATCGAGACTTGCATCGGAGATAGAGATAGGCGGGCGCTGGCCAGTGGGTCCCTTCTCGGATTTAAATAAATTTGTTTGCTATTTCTTTTCGAGTTTTTTTTTTATTTTTTATTTTGCCGAGTGTTGATCTTTGCTGAGTGCCGCACTCGGCAAAGTCTTTGCCCGAGTGCAATTGCACTCGGCAAAGCACCTGCCTGCCGTAGTGTCTAGCGTGTAGCTGGAAAAACGCAAATACTAAAACGGAATTATTCTTTTTTTAGAAAAGGAAACGGAATTATTCTTGGAATGTTGATGAAGGTAGACCTTTCGTTAGGACACCGGCGTACGGTGAACCCGTCGGACAGTGTAGAACGCGGAGTTTGCCGACTTGCATTCGTTCTCAGACGAAATGAATGTCGAGTTCGATGTGCTTGGTCCACTTGTGGTTAATCAGGTTCAAAGACATGTCCAGTACTACTATAATGTTGTCACAGTATTGCCATCGTGGCCTTGGAGATGGGGTAGTACAGCTTACCGAGTAGCTGACGAAGCCAAATGCACTTAGCAGCCACGTTCGCCACCGCTCGGTACTCGGCCTCATCTCTCAATCGTGACAACGTCGGCTGCCTCTTTGATGACCGGGAGACAAGCGAGTTGCCAAGGAAAACGCAAAATCCATTGGTTGAATGCCCCGTCAGCGTCTGAGTACGCCGTGATGTTGAGGTCGGTGGAGGCACGAAGTAGGAAGAGCAGTACCATTGCCAACCGTGATAGAGGTAGAGTTGTGGAGAGGTTTACCAACATTGGAGGACATGTGCGAAGAAACTCTAGTGTCGTGGTGCCACTCCGTAGTTTGGGGTCCAGATGGAGAAACGCCGGACATGGCTAGAGCCGCCAGCACGGTCTGATGGTTCCAGACATCAGGGGAAGGAGCTAGGGCAGTGACAGGAGATCCGATGGGTTGGGAACCACTGGCTGAGGTGTAGGTGTTGGTGGTGATGGAGCCACCCTCGCTGGCTATTGGAGTAGGTGGACGAGAGCCACTAGACTGTGAGCCGGCAGACTGGAAACCGCTAGTGGCCAGCGGCAGACTGGGCGTGCCCCTTGTCATACTGCTCCTCGAGCAACATATAGGAACACATGGACAGAAAAGTGTGCGGCAGATTCTTTGCAGTGATGACGGGCATGGTGTGACGGTAGTTGGAGGAGAGCCCGTGCATCATGTTCAGCACCTGAGACGTCTTATATATGCACCGGTTACCCGACATCACGCAGAGCATCGGCAAGACGGTTTGAGATGGCCGGTGTAGGTCTTGATGTCCATGTCACCTTGAATGAAGTTGTGAAACTTGCATTGGCATCAAGATAAACGGTGATGTAGAGCTCATTGTCACGGAATTAGCCCTAGATGGCATGCTAGATGGTGTACGCCATCGCCTTGGGTGCGCGCACAATCGCACAAACATCCTTTGGACATGGAAATGTAAATCTAGCTCAAGATGCACTGGTCAACCATGGTCCAATCTGGATCATGGTGGTTGGCGGAGGTCGGGGCAGAGGTGAGGTGGGAGCCGAGGCTGAATTTGCCGATGAACGCATCGAAGAAGCATCGCCACTCGGTGTAATTCGACTCGGTGAGATCAAGTTCGACGGGGACATGGGTTTTGATATTCACCGTCTAGAGCATGGTGGCGGATGGTCATTGGATGATGACCTCGGTGAAGGAACCAGCGTCGAGAGGAGGTGGAGAAGGAAAACCGCTGTTAGAGAGATTGGCGTGCAACACGGGATTGGTGTCCATGGCGTCGTGAGGAGGAGGAGCGGAAGGCTAGCACGCGCGGCAGCTTTGAGTGTGGCACGGCGGTGGCGGTGGTTGCAGGGGAGCAAGGGGAAAAGACCTAGGTGCCTGATAGGATGTAAGAAGACAAGAATTGGAGCCAACAGTTGGTACATATTTGAGCTGACTGGAGTTTATACAGATTACAGATATGCAGCTGCGGCTGACCACGCAGGGTACCGAACTGCCTCGGTCTCGCACAGGCGCACGACATGGGTGCATGATCGTCATAGTGACCGCATACAGAAACAGTTTTTTTTTAAAAAAAAAAAGGACGGCAAAAGCTTTGCCGCTAGTTTTATTAGACGATACAAAGGAAAAAATTGTACAAAATATTTACTCAGGACCAGTCAGATTTGCTGACCGCCAAACGACTCCAACTCCACCCATACTACAAAGCAACTGACTCCCAGTACCTGAAAGAAAAAACTATGGTTCAAATGAACCAAAAACGGAGAAGAAACAGTAGGATCGATCTTTGCTTCCTGTAGACATGTAGTTGGTCATGGAAGTGCAAGGATTCAATTTCACCCATACTACAAAGCAACTGACTCCCACTACACAGAAACAGTAGGTCTACTACAACTATGGTCTTCAACATTTGGTCATCCCCTTTGGTCAGCGATGACCATGAGGTATATAGGATCGATCTTTGCTTCCTGTAGACATGTATTTGGTCATGGAAGTGCAAGGATTCAATTTCACTGGTCATGACATATATGCTTCTTCTCCTACAGTATATTCTCATACTCCGCGCGCCGGTCCTTTACCTTTGCCTATTTCTCTCCTGTAATTCTCACTGGTCATGACATATGCCGCCTAGCTCCGAAAATACAAAGGCAATTTAATTTTAAAGGCGCGCGACTGAAAACAAGAATAGTTTCCAAAGGCAGAATACTATTTCTCTAGAAATGATTATTGATAGAGCCCTCCCTGAATGAACAAGGGGGAGAGCAACGCCCTATAAATATATGTTGCTGGGGAGATCGATGGGCAACGCAGTGCAGTTGGTTATCGATCTCTTAGCTTGTTGTAGCTTGATCGTCGTGGTAGTGGCATATATAACTACAACTATGGCTACCCCGCCGCCGGCGCCGGCAGCTAAGGATCATCCGTTGAGCATCCGCGTGGTTAGCCGGCAGCTGGTGAAGGCCTCGGACGCTTCCATCCAGCCTCACGTGATGTCCCTCTCCAACCTCGACCTCTACGTCTGCGACTCACAACTCGGCACGCTGTGCGTCTACCCCAACAACGCCGGTGCCGGCGGCGGCTTCAGTGCCCGTATCCCCAGGATGTTGGAGGCCCTACTGCCGTCCTTGCTCAACTACCTGTACCCATTCGCCGGGCGCCTCGCCACCAACCCAAGCTCGGGCCTCCCCGAGCTCCACTGCCACAACCAAGGCGCAGAGCTCGTGGTCGGAGAGGTCGCCGGCGTCGCCCTGGGGAGCCTGGACTACGGCTCAACCAAGGCGTCCCTGAAGAAGATGGTGCTCCCGTTCCCCAAGGACGTCCTCCTGTCGGTGCAGGTGCTGTCCTTCGCATGCGGGGGCTTCTCCGTCATGTGGTGGATCAACCACCTCGTCGGCGACGGCCATGTGGGCGCCACGATCGTTAGGACGTGGTCCCAGCTCGCGCGAACCGGGGAGATGGGTGGGGCCCGCCGCTCAACTACGACCGCGCATCGGTGTTCCGCCCCGCAGCCCGCCGTCGTACAGCGACTCCGTCGCGGCCACCTTCACGACGTTCGACGAGGAGCGCCTGCCCAACGCCCTCACGGCGGACGCCAGCTTCGTGGACCGCGTCTACTACGTGGAGGCGAGCGACATCGCCGCGCTGCGCGACAAGGCCACGGCGGCGGCGGCGAGCAACACGCGGCCGACCCGCGTCGAGGCGCTGTCCGCGTACCTGTGGAAGGCGCTCGCCGACGCGGTGGCCGCGTCCCCAAGAGCGTCCCACAAGGAGCGCTGCCGCATGGGGTGGTGGGTGAGCGCGCGGCGGCGGGTCACGGCGCCTAAGCTCGCCGCCGTGCTGCCCAACTACCTGGGGAACGTGACGACCTACGCCCTGGGCGACGCGCCGGCGGAGGAGATCGTGCGGAAGCCGCTGGCGGAGGTGGCGGCCATGGTGCGGGACGCCATCACCTCGGTGGACTACGACGAGTACATCCAGGAGATGGTGGACTGGGTGGAGGTGCACAAGACGGAGGGGGGACTGATGGAGGCGGCCGTCATCGGAGTCGGCGCGCCGACGCTGAACCAATCGGTGATGACCACGTTCCCGCTCGACACCGACTTCGGCTTCGGCCAGGCTACGCTGGCAACCACGGTCTCTGATTATGGGCGCCTTTGCTCGGCTTTCCTGTCTGTCGGAGCGCGGCCGGGAGACGACGGCTCCTGGGTCGTCACCGCCTACATATGGCCGCAGCTCGCGGCGGCGCTCGAGTCCGATGGCATCTTCAAGCCTCTCACGGCGGAGTACCTGGGTCTCACCCTCTGACCAGCGATGAGCGCGCTCAACTACACGGATCGGATCGGAACTTGCATTGTGTAGTGTCGTCGTTACTGCATGCATGCTCTGTTTATTTATATATTATTACTAGCTAGTATATGTTATTACTCTTTTTTTTGCTAGTAATTAGTAGTAACTCTGTCTAGCTCGTACTGTGTACGTGTACGCCAGATGAGTGTGTGTCTGAGACTCTGGTCTCTTGGGGATATATATGCTAAATAATGGAGTAAAGATTTATTACTCCCCAATAATAATAATAATAATAATAATAATAATAATAGTAATAATAATAATAATAATAATATAAAAGTTATTTCTCGATCAAGTTTTAATTGTTTTATTACTATTTCTTAATGGATTCAAAATCTTTCTTTTTTGTACCATATACACTACACAAAAGGCAACAGTGTGGATCCATGCATCGCTATAGTCTCTTGGGATCAATACAAGGTTCACTACCAAAATGGTGGATTTCCTTTTTATGTAGTAACAAAACACTATTACTAGTCATAGCACATGAGAATACTCACTAGAAGATATTTCGTAAGAAAATTTGTACTAAATTTTGAATATTAAAACACTAGGAGAAACCCACCTTACTAGAAGATATTATAAATTCTCGGAAAAATGCCACTTTGAAGAACGTCGTCTTTGAAGATAGATGATTTTTCAGAGGCTGTCCATTAAGTCCACCTTCCCTTACAATCAATTTTGAAGGGTGGTTAACTAAGATAACTGTTCTTAAAAATAGTTGCACCATACACTACTACATACAAAATTTATTTACCACAACTGCATAAATATCAACCGCCCTCAGTTAATGTTTGATATTAACCGAGACGGTCGCTTTTTAGTTAATCGAGACGGTTAAAAATCCGCCTCGCAAAAATCCATTAACCGAGGCGGGCCTTATAAGGTGTCCGCCTCTAAAAATAGAGACCATTTTTGGAGGTGGACCACTTAAAAAACCCATCTCAGAAAATATACACCGAGGCCCAGTAAAAGCTCGTATCCAATGGTTCTATCGGGCTTCAATATATACGACACTTAGGGTTTCAAGTTTTCCACTCCCATCCACACCGGCCCCCGCACCAGTCGTCACGCCGCCCCTCTCCTCAACACCGTCCCCCTCTCTCTCTCTCTTACTCAGCAAGGCGACGGAGCACGGGTGGCCCCCGGCATCGGTGGGCTCGGGGCGGCCCCAAGCCGAGGCGATGGCGCCAGAACGGCACCGGTGGCGGCGCTTGGCGCGGGTCCCCAGCGGCGATGGTGGTGGCGCTCCATGTGGCCCCCAGCCACGGCAGCGCCAGGCGGCGGGGGCTCGGTGCAGCACCCAGCCGCGGCGCTTCGGGCAACAGGGCTTGTGGCAGCCCACATCGGCAGCGGCCTTCTGCCTCGAGCTCCCTCTGTCACGAGCATGGCGGTGCTGCCGGGAGGCTCCGTAGGTAGCAATGCTTTGGGCGGCGGGCTGGGGGGCAGCCCCGGCCGCGCCCGGCGGGGCTCCGAGCGGTTCCCTAGGCGGCGGTGCTTCGGGTGGCAGGGCTAGGAGCAGCCCCCATCGGCGGCTCCCTTCATCCTCGAGCTCTCCCTCTCTCGCGAGCTGCGGCGGGCGCATCCAGCACCCGTGCCCCAGATCCGTCGTCCTCTGTGTGGGATAGTGCAACCTCGAGTAGCGGCGCCTCGATCCAGCGATGTTGACGGCGACACCTCGATCTAGCGTGTGGGGCGCGTGGATGGGCTCGGCGGGCTTGCCCGTGGTTTTTCTTTTTTTTGGTTTTTAAAAGGGTCCGATTTACCGTGACCCTTGTTCCGAAGCCCGCCTTGGTTAATCTGAAAAGCTCGCCTTATTTGTTAACTTTTTCTATAGTAGTGATAAATAAATTCACAGTTTTATCAAGTTTAAAGTTTTAGATCTTGCTGAGGTCTGCAATTTTGAATTCCAACATTTTTAGCTTTTTAAATGACCTTGAATGGAGAAATGTCATGTATGAAAGTTTTAGTGCTCGAAAAGATCTAAAACATTATAGTTGAAAGTTTTCTAATTTAAGATCGTTTATGAGTTAAAATATTGAATACAAGATTCGTACATATTAGTATAAATAGACAGTATTTTAGAATTAATCTCAAGTATTAATTTTTGTTGTTGAGTGGTTAGGGAGAGGATTCATGAGGAGGAGATTGTGGGTTTGAATTTTAGTGGCTACACTTATTTAGAACGAGTGATCTTGGTAGCCATCCTCAGCCCTTCAGGCCGTATTAAAAATATTTTCTTTCACATTTTTGTTATCCTCTAAATGATTATTAAAAATTCTAAAAAATATTTTTAGGGATGGATATTACCTAAAAATCAATTTTCAGCGACGGTTTTTTAATATCGTCTCTGAAAATCACATCGCTGGCATTATAGCGGTTCTTCAAACCACCTTCGAAAACTGATATATTTAACTGATTTTAGCTGCTCTAAAAATCCTTGCTGGATCAACATAGCGGGTTAGCTAAGGCATCCGTCTCTATTAACGAGTGGCCTAAAAAAGACCCCTCTATTAATGAGTGGCCTAAAAAAGACTTCACTTGTTTTCTTTATTGTTCCAGAGGCTCACTAGGACTAGTCCCGCCGAAGGTTTCGATCTTGTTTTTCTAGAGGAGATGCCCACAAGAGGTTATTATATGATCTGTGCTCATGTGCTTCTCCTGTGCCTTTTCAAGTTTTTCATGTTTTTATGATATTATCAATAGAGACATGATTTTAAGGTGATCGGTTCTGTTAACCCTATTTAACAGAGGTGCGCTTCTTGAGGCGTATGCATATAGACCATTGGCTAGAGGTGGCCAGGATCCACCTCTAAAAATCCTCTCTGCATTATTAGTGGATCTCAAAAAAAATTGTAAATATTTGGAGAAAGACAAATAAATATAATTGTTCCTAATAAAACCATTTGTGATCTGCTTTGAATGAAGAATAAAAGGTGTGCCTTTAATATCCTAACTTACCAATACACATATATATTTTATTTTTTCAGAAAAAAAAGGAATATAATTAATATTCTAACTTCTACACCGACCAATAATACATATAGATCGATGTTCCTTATTATTACAAACATGAGCACGGTGGCTCATTTTTGGAATCTAAAATACAAAGTAGTAATGACCTCTATTAAAGGAACTAAACAGAATAGTAAAAGATCTTTTATTTATTTTATTTTATTCGGCGGAGCAGGTCCGGGAGAGACCATGCAACATTTAGTACACACGTACGTCGGCGTACACAAGACAAGGCAGCCAATATACTATTAAAACGGGAAATAAAGGATCGGATCGCCGGAAGATGGAGCCATGCACCTATGCATGATGATCGCCAGGACGATCGATCGATCGATCATGTAGCTCGATCTAGGGTGGTGTGAGAGTGAGACCCAGATACTCCGCCGTGAGAGGCTTAAAGATGCCGCCGGACTCCAGCGCCGCCGCCAGCTGCGGCCATATGTAAGCGCTGAGGAGCCAGGAGCCGTCGCCTCCCGGCCTCGCTCCGACGGACAGGTAGCCCGAGCAAAGCCTCCCGTAGTCGCACATGGGCAGGGCGAGCACGGCGTCGCCGAAGCCGAAGTCGGTGTCGAGCGGGAACGACGCGAACACGGTCTGGTTCAACGTCGGCGAGCCCATGCCGAGGACGCCCTTCTCCATCACGTGCTGGTTCTTGTGCACCTCCACCCAGTCCACCAGCTCCTGGAGGTACTCGTCGTAGTCAATGGACGTGATGGTGTCCCGCACCATAGCCGCCACCTCCGCCAGCGGCTTCCGCCGGATCTCCTCCACGGCCGCGCCGCCCAGCGCGTAGGCCGTGACGTTGCCGAAGTAGTTGCGCATGGCGGGGACGAGCTCGGGCGACTTGACCCGCCGCCGCCCGTCCACCATCCAGCCCATGCAGCACCGCTCGTCGGTCACGCGGGACGCGGCCACGACGGCGGCGAGGGCCTTCCAGAGGTACGCGGACAC
The DNA here is from genome assembly GCA_015844335.1 of Chrysopogon serrulatus. NCBI lineage: Eukaryota > Viridiplantae > Streptophyta > Magnoliopsida > Poales > Poaceae > Chrysopogon > Chrysopogon serrulatus. The sequence continues at coordinate 38,329 of JADLZL010003761.1, forward strand.
CGCCTGGACGCGCGAGGGACGCGGGAGCTCGGTCACGGTGGTGGCCATGTCTCGCAGCTTGGAGATGTCGTTGGCCTCGACGTAGTAGAGGCGCTCCACGAAGCTGGCGGCGGCCGTCAGGGCGTTCACCGTCCGGTGGTCGTCGTAGGTGGTGAACAAGGCGGAACACCGAGCGGTCGTGGTTCACTGACATGCTGGCGGCTCCCTCGCCGCCGGTCCGTGCCAACTTGGACCACATCCTGACGCACATGGTGATGGCGTTGCCGTCGTTGAGGAGGTTGTTGTTGGCCCACACGACGGAGAAGCCGCCGCACGCGAAGGAGAGGACCTGTACCGACAGTGTGACGTCCTCGGGGTACGGCAGCACGATCTTCTTCAGAGACTCCTCCGCATGGCCGTAATCTAGGCTCCCCAGGGAGACGCCGACCTCTCCGACGACGAGCTCCGCGCCCTGGTTGTGGCAGTGGAGCTCGGGGACGCCGGAGCTTGGGTTGACGACGATGCGGCCGGCGAGAGGGTAGAAATGGTTGAGCAAGGTCGGCAGGACGGTCTCGAAGGTGGAGACGACGGCGTCGAAGCCGCCGCCCGGGCCGGACTTGGGATAGAGGCATACTATTGAGGCCTGCACGTTGTCCGGGTACAGATCTAGGTTCGAGAAGGCGACGATGTGCGGCTTCAGAGACGGGTCGGAGGCCTTCACAAGGTGGCGACTCAACACGCGAATGGGCACCCCAGATGATCTTGTTACGGCAACCATATTTTCTAGTTGATCTACTACAAATTAAAGGAGTTGATAGTAGTGATGGAGGGATGCTGGGATGGTATAGACCGATATTGCTTTATCTTGTAATAGCTCCTGGTGTGGTCGCTGGAGCACTGCATGACCATCCACATATATATACATGACGAACAATTAAATTAGTTTGCCTGCTGGTTCGCCAACCTGTTCTTCAATTCTTCTAGCTCTTTTTTTTTGTTCTTTAAAAAAGGGTGTAAACTGATGATGATGCTGTCCATCAACCTGTAGTCCTTCTGGTGGATCATTGTATTGTTGAGACGTATTAAGGTGAGATTTCTCGCGTTATATTTGAAATGCATGACGATGTAGTAGTACAGGTGCAAATGAATTGAAGTTAATCGATGGTTTGATCTCGGGCAATAATGGTGGTTCAAAGACAACTCTCAAGGAGATGAGACTCCCCACCGATGCATCCCTGATCGAACCTGTGTGCTAACCAATCAGCAGAAAAGGTTTCTAGAGACGGGGCGTTTGGGGTTTTCACTTTTCAGAAGTGGCCTCAGCACCCACCTCTATGTAGGGTCATTGTTAATCTGGAATAGCAGATCGAGGTGGGGTTTACTACGCCTGTCTCTTGAATTTGAGGGGAAAAAACATTCGCCGGTGTAGAAATGATTTTGAACATGGCTCACATTTCCAACAGAGACAGGCGCACCCATGAAAATACATCTGTAGAGACGGTTTTATTAAGTAAATTGTCACTAAAAATATACATTTTCAGGGACAGTAGGCTTAAAGCAACCGCCCTTGAAAATCAATAAGATTTCAAGGATGATTGCTTTTTGTCATTCGTCTCTGAAAATGGGTGATTTCTAGGGACGGTTTTGTTAAGTCCACAGCCCCTAGAAATCACATTTCAAGTACAATTGACTAAGTCAAATGTTCTTAATACGGTACAAATAAATTCATATCCTTTTATATGAAGTTGGGTGAAGATAAAATTTATATCACAATTGTAGAGCTCGACAAGATCTAAATTTTGTAGTTGGTAGAATTTTTGTTTGAGCTTGTTTATTTAATGTTCTAGATATATAGATTAAGTTAGCATGATCTTCTTCAAGGACTCCTCCGCGAGGCTATAGTCCAGGCTGCCCATGGAGACACCGACCTCTCCCACGATGAGCTCCGTGCCCTAGTTGTGGTAGTGGAGCTCCATGCCTGAGCTTGGGTTGACAATGATGCGGCCACTGAGAGAGTAGTAGTTAAGCAAGGTCGGCAGGATGGCCTTGAAGGTGTGGAGGCGACAGCATAGAAGCCGCCTGCCGTACTTTGGCAGCTTGAGGGTAGAGGCATACTATGGAGGCCTTTATGTTATCCGGGTTGAGACCTAGATTTGACAAGGCGATGATGTGCGGCTAGAGAGGCAGGTCAGAGGCCTTCACAAGGCGGCGACTCAACATGTGAATGGGTAACTCAGAGGATACGACAGGCATATTTTTCAATCTGCTCCCTCCGTCCCAGAAAAATTGTCATTTGAGTTGTCGAGATAGAAGTTTGTCATGATTTGTAGAACATGTGTGCAACATTTGTAACTCTATATAAATTTATTAAAAAACTAGATTCAAATATTTTGCAATAATACTAATTATATCCTGTAAATATTAATATTTTTATATTGGGTGAACTACCTTATGCAAGTGTCAATCAACATGTCAAAGATGAGGTGAAAACTTGTGTTTCTGCAGATTTCCATTTTACACAAGTATGATATAAAGCATGTGATTGCGAGAGTTTTTAATTAAGCACTGTCTCGACCAACTTTGCAACCCGGCAGATCCTATATGTCAAAACACAATAAGAAGCTCAAAGCTTGTGGTCATACACTACACTTCTCAAGTTCATACTAAGTGCAATAGGAAGCAGTCTCGATACAGTGAGGTGACAACACAAACCCACAAAAATATCAGATGGAAGCAAAAGATACTCCAAGATTGAAACGTAGCAACTTAGCATAAACAAGATAGCACATCCTGCACATGCTAGGGGCCAAACTCAGCGGTGACCGTTCCTCCGATGTAGCTTCTCATCGTCCCACAACCCTTAAGGAGGTGCCGAGCCTGCTCACTGTGGAAGGGTATGTAGGGCCAGAGCGCCTTTTGAAGTGCTTTTAGGGTGCTGGACCCTCCCTTTGAACCGGGTCAAGTACTCAAGTGACACGGTGGGCCGCGGCCACAATCTCTCCCCCACGGTGCTTCTTGTCCTTCTTCTTGTCACGGCGGTGACTGGCTGCATTTGCCTCATCGACGACGCTGTCCCCAGGTCAAAATGTAGGTACTACCTCCACCCCTGAAAGCTGTAACTCCTAGAATCCGTGTCAGTCAATTTTTTTAACTTTAACTAACTTTATAGAAAAAACATTAATATCTATAACATAAAATGAGTATTTTATGAAAATATATTGTATGATAAATTTAATAGTACTAATTTGGTACCATACATCTTAGTATTTTTTTTTAGAAATTTGGTTAAAGTTTTAAAAGTTTGACTTAAGACAACTCTAAAAATTACAGTATTCAGGGACAGAGGAAGTACCTAGGAAGTGACTGATAAAGGTTGAGCGAAGGTCAGCTTAGCTTTAGATGCTGCTGGGGGTGAGTTTCCTGAGCCGTGCCCTTGTCATAGTGACGAGCTCTAAAAAAATGGTTTTGACAGTTTTCTGAAGAACATTAATGGAGCCAGCTGAGTCAGGACGTCCGCCTTAGTTAATAGGTCAGAAAAGCCTCACGTTTTGCTGTAGGCATCAGATGGTGGCGTGACACTAATTTTTTTGTTTGGGGGGTTTTCTGGAAACCATTTGCAGATTTGGGCATGTTAAGACGCTTGTCTTCGTAAATGGCATTAATTGAAAGCCCGATTAACAGAGGCACATTTTGTTGGAGTTAGATGTCGTGCCCGTCTTCATTAATAAAAAAAATGACCATCTCTGCAAATTATTTCAGTAGTAGTGCGTGATAAAAACCATGAATAAAATATTTAAGGAATCTCCAACGAAAGCCTGAGATTAACATGAATAACCACCACCATCGTAATTTATGAATACTCAAGTAAACCTCCCACTCAAATATTCGCCAAAAAAAAAAATCCCTCTCACTCAAACTGTAGATGGTCATCCTCGTATTTTCGGAAAACTCTCGAGCGGGTTTATGAGCTACTCGCTGCTTTATACTCAAAACTCCAAATCGTCTACTACTTCACACAAAATATTTACTGAGGCAAGCAAAAGTGAATAACTGAGGTGATTTTCGCAAAAAATCGTCTACTACTTCACACAAAATATTTATTGAGGCAAGCAAAAGTGAATAACTGAGGTGATTTTCGCAACTGCCTTAGACGTAAGGTCACGCTAAATAAGTACTTTTTCAAGACGGTTGTCTGCCCTCCTCGGTTAATCACATAGAAAAAACAGAAAAAAATAAGAAAACATGTGGACAAGCCCCCCAACCCATCCATAGGTCATCGTTGCTGACGTTGCTGGCTGCCGGTTCCTATCTCACCGTCACCAGATCTAGCACTACACCACAGCCCAAACCGGCGTCGGACAAAGGGTCGGTAAAAATATCAAAATACCGTTGGACGGTCGGTCGGTATATGTTTCGAACGGTCGGTCGGTCGGTATATATAAATTTTCCATCTAATGGTTGGTCGGTATTCTTATTTTGGTTTCGCGTCAGACGGTTGGTCGGTACATCTGATTAATTGGGTCCATCGGTCGGTCGGAACACTGAATTGGGCCTACGCGCGCGTGCAGAACACAATTCGCGCCTAAAATTTAGATGAGCCCACTTGTTACACCCAAATTGGCCCGCTCTTTTCTCACTCCGAGAATGGAAAACCCTAGTGCCTCTCTCAATTTCCCTCCCCGCCGCCACTCCCCACCACTCGGCTGCTGAACCCCGTGACGTAAAGGGCGGCTCCCCGTCGGCCACCCGAAGGCTCCCGGCCCGGCCCCTCGCGGGCGCATCGCGGCACCCGGCGGCTGCTCGCGGTCCGTCGGCGCCCCGGCGGCCGCTCGTCATGGCGCCCCCGGCGGCCGCTCGCGGCTCATCGCGGGGCGCCCCAGGTGGCCGCTCGAGGCCGGTGCGGCGGCTCCTCCAGCAACCCTCCCGGCGCCCCCTGGCTGCACCCTCCGATTCCTTCCCAAGCCCCCATCCTGAGGTACGAGATTCAACATATATACAGGCAGCGCAATACATAGCAGTTCGACCACGACCTTGCTCAGCTGTTCCTCTTTTCTTTGTCTCTCTTACTCAAGATTCATCGGAAATCCTTCTGCTGTGAATGACATCATATAGCAGTAAGCACTTTATTTGTGTTGATGGTGTGTCTGACAGTGGCGGATGGTCTGATAAATCTTTCAACCTGCTACTATGATGGTCTGATAAATCTTTCAACCTCCACATCAAATCTTTCAACCTGCTACTATGATGGTCTGATAAATCTTTCCATACACCAGTGGCGGATGGAAATATACGCAACTTCGATTTATTATTAGATTACTCCACATCAAACTCCTTGGAGGATGGTCTGATAAATCTTTCAACCTGCTACTAGATCTACTTAATGATATGCTCCCTGAGGGTTCAGCACTAGCTAAAACCTTTCATGAGGCTAAGAAATTGGTGAAAACCATAGGAATTGGGTATATTAGTATTCATGTCTGTGAAAACAATTGCATTCTTTATTGGAAGGAGAACGTAGATTTGAACTCATGTCCAAAGTGTAAGGCTTCACGCTGGAAATCGGTAAGGAAGTCTCTGGATGGGAAACATGTTTATAGAGCTCCTAAGAAGGTTCTGCGCTACTTTCCAATAAAGAAATGTCTCCAGCGGTTATTTTTGTCCTCTAAAACAGCAAGTCTAACAAGATGGCATGATGAAGACCGGAAAAAAGATGGTCTCCTAAAACAGCAAGTCTGATTTGTATCTGATTTGCAGTGTATAAATATCCGATTTGTACATAAAATTTGAATTGTACTATATATAAAATCTGATTTATCACTTGCACATGTATTCATTTAGAAACATCTGTGCTATACATAGAAATCTGATTTATCCTTCTTGTATGTTTGTAGAGCCCAAGGTCTGAAAATGTTGTTGGGACAAATCTTGATGATGAATTTCATGAAGATGATAATAACTATGCACAATATTCTAATGAGTGTGAATACATGATTGAGCCTAGGCATGCTACAGATCCACTAGTCCAGCAACCCCCTCAGCCCAACTCTATGATTGCAGCTCAATTTGTGCAGCCTCGTCCTTTCATCTCTATTAGTGAAGCCCCATTAGTACAACCTTGTCATCAGCCCAACCCCTCGTTCATGCAGACATATCAGCCCAGCAGCCCCCTCAACCCGACCGTAAGATCAGCTCCATACGTGCGGTCTTCTCTGTCATCCCAACTAGTGTGGCTCCATCAGTACAACCTTCTCATCGTCACTCTAGCTCTATTCACAAGCAAGCCCCTAAATCAACCATGAGTGCAACTCCATCTGTGCAGCCTCATCCAGACATCCATCCAAAGAATGGTGATGCTCATCATTCCTCACATGATGACCTTGTAATGTTCTCATTCATCCTATAATTTTTTGCTTCTAGTTTAATATTGTTTTTATTAATTCATATAATGCTCATAAATCTATCATTTGCTTCAAATTGGTGAAGAAGTCCTACTATATCCATGCATGAAACTTGTTCAACCTCTAGCCAAAGGAGTTGTTATTTCAGTTAATCCTAAAAGCGTGCTAGCAGGACAGGCTCTTGGAAAGCAATTTTGTGAAGTTGTTATTAAGGTTGTGATGAAAAGAGATGCAATCTTGCCTCGCCCTTATCTTTGGTGTGGAAGTGATGGTCGATGCAAAGCGGTTGGGAATTGCATGGCCATATAATTGGGTAATAAACAACATATATTCTTGTTTTTTCATATGTGATAAATGACTGCAGATTTTCTAACTATTGGTGTTTCTAACAGCTGAGGAAATGCATGACATCAAAATCAAAATCAGCCCATGATACAGGTATGCAATTCTGCATATTGTAAGACAAAATCTAAGAACATTAATGATAAGTCAACATGTTCACAAGTTAATTACAACTGCTACTTTGCTTGGAGTGACTCTGAATGCTATACCTTTCAATTTTTGCTATACTATAGTTCCATGATGATGAATCTGAATGCTTAATTCTTTCTTTGCTCTGAATGACACTAAACTGCATTAGAAATATATGTAATTAGAATATCTAGAGGTGATGTGAATGTCGGACTAATAACATCTTAAAAAATAGAAGTGATGTGAATGTTGGGACTAAACTTGTTGATTGAATTACCTCTTTTGAGCTATTCTTCTCACAAGTTTCTGGTTGTATTATTGATGGATGTTGTCTTCTATTTTCAGGTGGGAGCTAAAAGCTTAAGGTAGCCTGATGCATGTAGGAAGCAGTTGGATCGGAAACGCATGGCCAGTACATATTTTGGACATCCTAACTAGAGATGAATGCTTTTGTAAAGACTTTCTAATGATGAATCATTTTGTAAAGAGTGCGTGCAAACCATGTGAGATGTGCCTTTGTGTGACCAATGCAAACATCTCGAGCTATGCATTATTTACCATGTTGGCCAAAGCGCCATGATCTAACTTGTTTGGATTAGAGTTGTGTCCAAACTGGACAAAAGCTTATGGTTATAATATATTTGTGAACTATGATGACCTTATGTGTCTTGAGTGTGTATTGTTTGAAATGAAATGTTGATTATATGGTTGATTGATTGTATGGTTCATGTATAAATAAATGGTATTATTTTTTATGTTCCTGTATACATAGCGTTTGACTGTTGGTCGCTATAAATATATACAGACATACTATGGGTCGGTATAAGTTTACAGAAGGCGTCAGATTGTCGGTCGGTATATGTATATCGTGGCGATAAAATACGGTGGGGTCGCTATAGATGGGTCGGTCTGTATAAATCTATAGCGACGCCACTATCTGCGACACATAGAGTCGGTCGGTATAAATATATGGCGACCTAGGGTCGGTCGGTATAGCGACTTATAGCGACCAACCATAGGACGCTATAGATAGGCTGTGGTGCAGTGTAGCCTCACAGCCACGAGATCTGAGCTTAGGGCGACCTGATCCAGCATTCCGGCCGTTGAGGTCCCGCCGCCGCTGCTGGGAGCCGTGGGAGAGGGCAGAGATAGGAGGCCGACGGAGGAGATCCGTCGCCGAGGTCCAAGGCGCACCCGCGCCTTGGGCCTTCAGTTGGGGGGCTATGTCGCCGGAGTCCGCGCTGGGGAGCCGCCACGCCTGTGCTAGAATGCCTCGCCGAGAGGGTGGGCGCTCAGGGTCTTTGCCACGCTGGGGGGGCGGAGGGTGCCCGCACCGAGAGGGAGCCGGCCCGGGGGCCTCCGTGCCGGGGGGTGGGGGAGCCGTGACCGGTGGAGGCTGAGGTGCCGGGGAGGGAGCCTGGTGCTTAGGAGCATGGAGAGAGAAGATAGTGAGGGAGAGGAAGTGAGGAAGTGACGCTGAGGTAGGGAGGGAGTGAAGCTGAGGGAGGGAATGAGAGAGTGAGTTAGGGTTTGAATGCCGGTGTATATACTAGCACTATCAGGCCCTAAATGACTGTCTACGCCTAATATTAACCAAGGCAATTGTGTTATAATAACCGTCTCCATTAATCTATATTAACAAAGGCACTTTTTAAAGTGCCCGCCTAGAGAATCTATTTTGCAAGATGGCTTTTTAACTCTCTTGGTTAATATAAAATAACCGTCTCGATTAAAGGCGGTTAAAAATTGTACCCACCACGAAGGAAAATTTAGATATACTGTAGTAGATAGTATATATATATATATATATATATATATATATATATATATATATATATATATATATATATATAAGGGTCTAGTCTGATTTAACCAACTCAACTAAAATTTGATCTAATCTCCAAAGAAAACAAGTTGGTAGTAGTCAAGCAGATCCATAGTCTCTGATTGTCCATATCTACTATATATCTACTATCTACTATATCTAAGTAGCAAAAACCTCTGAGTAGATTTTTTTCTATAATTTCATGAAGCCATGTCATTTAGGACCTACTCCTCTCTACTGTTTATGAAGGCAGCCGATAAGCCGTAATCGCATACTCTAATTCATGGTGCTGGTGCCGCAATAGCTCCCGTGTCTGCTCTGCTTTTCCCAAAGAAAATGCGACCTCTTGCGATTCACACGGTCCTATCCTATTCGCATCCTACCGCGCTAATCCTCGCAAGGGATAGATGGGGGATTTAGGTCCGGTAAGACATCAACGGCGATGCCGACATTTAAACGGTAAATCATTGAACAACGATGACATGAATTTTGGCGAGGAACGCGGCGCGGTCAGCGACGTTGAAGACGGTGGCATTGGCAGCGCGTAGGGCAGCGACGGCAGATGCATGGTGGTCTGCTGGCGGCGGCGGCGCAAAGAGCCGAGAAGGCTTGGAAGGCAAAACGATTTAGGTTTAACTGTAATTTTTCTTACTTGTCTCAATAATCGTTTTCTCTTATATAGGGAGACTTACAATTACTAACAGGTCTGAGCCCATTACGTCTCTAAGGGTTTCTGAGTTACCCGTTGCTTTATTATACTCAAAACTCCAAATCCTTAACCGATAAGGAATGTATCAAAGGGTCTGATTTTATGGACTCAACTAAAATTTGATCCGATCCCCAAAGGAAAACAAGATAGTGGTAGTCAAGTAGATTCATGGTCTCTCATTGTCGATATCTACTATCTACTATTATCCTTTTTTTTCAGAATTATACAGTATAATATAGACGTCTAGAACATGTGCACACACTCATTTTCTGAATACATATACACAAACTTTACTCCTATAAACATCTCCAAAGAACTAAACTGATAGATATCAAGATTCTTGAAGTCACCATAGGCGCCTTGTCATCAAGGAGAACATTGCTTACCATTTAAAGTATAACACCGGTAGAAGGAACCATTAGCAAATTTTTGTGCAAGTCTCTGAAGCCACGTCACCTAGGGTACGGTCCACTTCTCTCCATTATTATGAAGGCCACTGGGAGTCGTGGGAGAGGGCAGAGATAGGAGGCTGGCGGAGGAGATCCGTCGCCGAGGTCTAGGGGCACCCGTGCCTTGTGCCCGCAGCGTTGGGGGGGAGGGGTTGGGTCATGTCGCCGGAGTCCGCGCTAGGGGAGCTGCCACGCCCGTGCTAGAATGCCGTGCTGAGAGGGAGGCGCTCCGGGGTGCTGCCACGCTGGGGGTGGGGGAGCCCGCACCAAGAGGGAGCCAGCCCAGGGGCCTCCGTGCCGAGGGGTAGGGCGCCGTGCCTGCGCCGGGGTGGCGCCGCACTATGGGGAGGGGCCGGGGGTGCCGGGAGGGAGCCTGGTGCCTAGGAGCATGGAGAGAGAAGATAGTGAGGGAGAGGAAGTGAGGGAGTGACGCTGAGGTAGGGAGGAGTGAAGCTGATGGAGGTATTGAGACAGTGAGTTAGGGTTTGAGTGCCAGTGTATATACTAGGGCTATTGGGCCCTAAATGGAATGTCTAGACCTAATATTAACTGAGGTGATTGTGTTATAATAATCGTCTCCATTAATCTATATTAACAAAGACACTTTTTTGAGGTGCCCGCCTTGAGAATCTATTTTGCAAGATGGTTTTTTAACCGTCTTGGTTAATTGAAAATGACCGTCTTAGTTAAAGGCGGTTAAAATTGTACCCACCTCGGAGGAGGTTTTCAAAGTAGTCCTCTTAGTCAATTTGAACAAATAAATTCATCTGGTATATCTGGAAAAAAAATTCCTTCAAATTTTGCTTAGAACTGATTCTAAATCTAAAACACATCTGAAATATATAAAACATTCTGCACAGCAAAATTCGCAAAATTCATAGCCGGACACGATAACATTGTTTTTATCTGTTACTCCTAAACCGCATACCAAATTCGAGTCAAACAAGAGCCATCAGAAAGATACATATCAGTGGTACAAATTTTGGTTTAGTTTGATAAAAAAACAAATTTTGGTTTATGGAGATAATTGAAATTCTATACCAATTGTTCCCAGAATTCCGTGGAAGAATCAGCTTAATGGCGTGTACTTGAAATTGATGCTCCTGCATCCCGGCTGCTGCTTCAGTCATGATGATGGAAGGCATGCAGCTTGCTGCAAAGGATAAAAAGGATTCAAAACACCCTAACATTTTTCGCCTTCTTTCCTAGTGCCCTCAAGTCTGAAATCTGATTCTGTCTTCCTGTCAGCTCCACTTCGGCTGTCTGAAATCTGCCGAGTGGAGCTGGCGCCAGCGCGTGAAGAGAGGCTGCTAAGTTTTGGGGATAAAAAACGTTCGAACGTATCTAAGGGTCTGATTTTATGGACTCAACTAAAATTTGATCCGATCTCCAAAGGAAACAAGTTAGTGGTAGTCAAGTAGATTCATGGTCTCTCATTGTCGATATCTACAATCTACTATTATCTTTTTTTTTAGAATTATATAGTGTATAGACGTCCACAACACGTACGTACACTCATTTTCTGAATACATATACGTAAACTTTACTCCTATAAACACCTCTAAAGAACTAAACTGATAGATATAGAGATTCTCGAAGTTACTATAGATGTTTTGTCATCGAAGAGAACGTTGTTTACCACTTAAAATATAACACCGGTAGAAGGAACCATTAGCAGATTTTTGTGTAAGTCTGTGAAACCACGTCACCTAGGGTACGGTCCACTTCTCTCCATTATTATGAAGGCCTTCGTGGTGCCGCAATTGTTCTGCTTCCCAAAGAAAATGCCGACTTCTCTTGCGGTTCACGCGGTCCTAGCCTGTTCGCATGCTACCGCAATAACCCATGATGTCATGTCGTCAAAACAAAGGTGCCATAAATAAAGAATTTATTGTGGACTCCCAGCTCACCCACACAGCCCACACCGTCCATCCACTTTAAAAGTGCACAAAACACCATGACTTTAAAAGTGCACAAGGCAGGTGTACGTGGCATAGCTTGCATTACATGCGGCCGCTCGATCCCCCACGAGGCCACACGTACCAAAACGCGGCATGGACGTGTGCCTGGCCCTGCCATTGTTCCTGTGCTACTTCAGTGACGCGGTGCCACGGTTGGGAAGGAGCTAGCTGATCCAAATGGCTACATGCATGGCTTGCCACGCGCTAGCGGCGATGACTACGACGTGGACGCGAACCTACCCTCCAGGTACAGCATGTAGCGTGATCTATCATCCCGACAAAGGCAATATAATAATCGCTACCCACTTACTACTCCGTATTTGCAAACCATTTGCCTTAATTACGATATTCAACTACAGTAGCTGGATTAATTAGATCTGATCTAGTGACCATGGAGGCAGGATGGACGTGCTGCATGGAGCAAGGATGGACGCGTACGTGGTGCATTGACTGTGCCTGACATGTATATTATATTAATGTGGACAGTCTTCTGCCAGGAGATAATGTGGACAGTCTTCTGCATGTACAGTATTATTTTGTACTTCTGCATGTCGACACAGTCTTCTATTTATATGTAACCATGCATGTCGACACAGTCTTCTGCATGCATTATTTTGTTGTAGCCATCAACTATTATTAATAATAGACAACTTCCAACTTTCAGGGATACTGTTGATCTCCTCGTCCTCGTACCAGCAGATAATATTGATTTTCCTCTCTCACTGACAAATATTAATATAGATCTGATCATAAATATTTGTATGATTACAAAATCACGTCGACACACGATCTGCATCTGCATGTGAGACCATTAACTACTACTCCATACTCATAAAACTTGACGTTTTGGACAAAGACACGGTCTCCAAAACCTAACTTTATCTATTGTTTTTATTAAAATATATAAGAAAAACTAAAATAAAGTTACTTTCATAAAAAGTAGGTTTCAAGGTGAATCTATACATATAAGTTTCATCTTTTCAAACTAAATATTTTAAAAGTTATTGATAGTTTATGTTTCCAATGTTTGACTCAAACCTTGTCTAAAACATCAAGTTTTATGAATATGGAGGGAGTATTATTAATAATAACTGATCGACAACTTCCAGAGGATAATGTTGATCTCCTCTTGCCAGCAGATGATTTTCCTCTCACTGACAAATATTGATATAAATATCATCATAAATCATAAATATTTGTATGATTAGAAAACGATATCGATGCACGATCTGCATCTGCAGGTGAGACCAACTATATTATTAATAATAACTGATCAAACAACTTCCAACTTCTAGAGGATAATGTTGATCTACTCTTGCCAGCAGATATATACTATAATGTTGATTTTCCTCTCTCACTGACAAATATTAATGTAGATCTCATCATAAATATTTGTATGATTATAAAACCATATCGATGCAAGATCTGCATCTGCATTTGACTAACAAATTGATAATATTTTAAGAGAAATTCATCGTTGGTCTCTAAACTTGGCCGATGGTGCCACTCCAGTCTCTGAACTTGTAAAGTGCTATCCATGGTAACCAGTAGCGGAGGACAGACGGAAAGCAAGGTATGGCACATTGGAGTCGCTTGAGCTCCCTGCATTGAGTAATTGTCTAGAAATTGAGGGAAGACAATTGAAACTACTTGAATAAAGAGGAGCATGACAAATTTAAGGTAGGGCAGCTGCCACACCTTGCCCTACTGAGAGCTCCGCCATATTGGTTCCTAAATTTGGTCGATAGTGTCATCCTAGTCTCTAAACTTGTACGGCGATCTCTGTTGGTCTCTAAACTTGATTGGCGGTGTCTTCAGGTCCCAAACTTGATTTTAAGTCTCATCTTGATCAAAATAGGATGATCTAAAAAACTTTATATAAAAAATTATTTATAACTTTTTTATATGAACTTGAATGAAGATAAACTTTATATCAAAATTATACTCTCAACATGATCTACAACTTTATAGTTAAAATATTTTAAATTAAAAATATTTAGGGTTCCAAAATATTTCAAAGTTCAAAATCTATAAACATACAATAATAGTTTGGGGCTCCAAATAATTTTAATTATAAATATTGGAGTTCATATGAAAAATTCTGAATTGTTTTTGATACAAAGTTTTTAGATCGCTTTGATTTGACCTAGATGATACTCAAAACAAAATTTAGCTAGGGATCTGGATGAAACACCACCGACCAAGTTTAGGGGATAGTGGTGATTATCTTACAAGTTCAGGAACCAGAATGACACCATCGACTAAGTTAGGGACTACTAGTGAAACTTAAATGGGAGCAAGCATTTATTAGAGGAATTTGAACTACTAGTGTCGATCAACTATTACTAACTCAAAGTTTATTACTCGACATGATCTGCAACTTTGTAGTTCAAACTTTTTTATTTGAGATTGTTCAGATATCCAAATATACACTAAGATTTTAGAGTTAATACCGAAGGAGTCCATATATATGCTCCATAGTAATACTCCCTTCATTTATTTATCTCCTTCATCTAAGCAAAAACGTTTTATTCAAAAATCTCCTTCATATTATCTTGGGACTTGCATGTATTTATTGCCTCTCTACTGCTCATTGGTTGTCTCTTGCCTGTATTTATTGTCTATTTACTATGCATTGGTTCAGTCCACAATGATTAAATGCAAACTAAGTGCTTTTACTCCACTCCTTGGTCATTGCGCCAAAGGCTTAGATGAAGAAGATAAATAAATAGAGGGAGTAAGTGAGTCTCCAGTGGTAGTGAAGGACTTGAATGGAGAAGAGCTCAAGAAAAAAGTTGTAGATCTCAAAAGGTTATGCAACCTTGTAGCATTTTATTAACCAAGGCGTTTCAAAAATGCAACCGCCTCAGTTAATACGTGAGATAAACCGAGGCAGTCACTGTTAATCACCTTGCAAAATCTATTAACGAGACGGATAAATTAACCAAGGCGGGTCTAATATGAGACCCTCCTCCAAAAATGCCTCCATTTTCAAAGGCGGGCAGTCAATCTAGTTGAGCCCGTTAAAAACCTATCTCGGCCCAAAACTTAGGTCACAATATATAAGAAACCAGATTGAAAACCTAACCATAAAAATCCACTCAGTCTTCTCTCACGGCCTCTCCTCTCTCACTCACTGATCTCTCTATTTTCTCCCTCATCTCTCTTCTCACATGGCGGAGTAGCGGCGAGGGCCCAGAGGAGCGACGACATGGGCGTGGGAAGGGCCAGCCCCTTTCTCTGGCATGGCGGGCGCGCGTGGTCCCCACCTCCGACGTTGCGGGCGTGGTCCTCTTCTCCGACCTCAATGTGGCATGTGCGGACTCCTCCGGCACAACGAGTGCAGCAACCTCCTCCGGCACCGCGGGCATGGCCCCCTTCTTTGGCCTCTCCCTCCTCCACCAGCACAGCGCGACATGCAGGGTTGTGCGGACTCGCGCGGGCACGGTGGCGTAGCCTCCTAGTGTGGTGTGGTGGTGATCGACACAAACTGTAACACCTCAAGTGTTAAGCTTGCATTAGGCTTTGATTAATTAACCTTAATTACCCATCAAGCATAGCATGAGCATCATCAACCATCCAAACTCTAATTGCATCATCCTTGCATGTGTGTTGTATTTAAATTATGTTTGATTGCCAGTTGTTTGATTTAGTTAATTAACCGCCTTGCAAATGACTTGATCAAGGTTGGATCCACCTGCCCAAACACTTTGAAAAGATTTAACAAATTTTTTTTTGCAAAAGTTTTGGGTGCATTTTGAGGCAAAAGAAAATAAATGGAAAATCTTCTTTTATGGCCTTAATTCAAACTAAAATTATAGTTCAAACTCTATTTGGAATTTTGACCTAAGCCCAAAATAAAAGTTGTTCAGTTTAAAAAGTTCTGCAACTTTTGTTTTTGGACCATTTTGTGAAAAGGCTTGCAAAGTTGTCAATTTTTGTGTTTTTGTTTGGTTGCAAAATGAATTCAAAAAAAAAAGAGAAATGCCACAGAACCGGCCGGGCCGTTTCCGCCCAGCACGGCCCGCTGGCCCGCTCCCGCCCTCCCAAGGCGAAGCAGCGCCCGCCCGGCCGGGCGTGGCCGCGGGTCGCGGCTGCGCTGACGCCACGCGCCGCCGCCGCGCCCAGCAAGCCCGCCCCGTGGCGGCCGAGCTGGCGAGTGGGACCCGCAGGCCGGCCTACACCCCGAAATGGAAAAACCACCTCCACACTCGCTCACTCTACGCCTCGCTCTCCAGCTCGCTCCCTCGCTCACCAGCAGCCGGCAGCGGCGGCCGCCGTTCAGCTTCGCCCGGCGGCGCCGCCGCGGCGAGCGGCGCCGCCGCGGAGCTGCACCACCGCCGCTATTGCCCACGCCAAGCTCCGCCACCGCTCCACGCACACGTCCGAGCCACCACTGCCACTGCATTGCCTCGGTAAGGGCCGAGCGGTCGCCTCCGCTGTCATCCGCCATGGCCGGAGCTCGGGAGCTCCGCGCCGCCATGTTTTTCGCCTCCCAGTCGCCTCTCTCTTGTCCGTTTCGCGCGCACCATAGTCGCTTAGGGTCGAATCGAGGGCCGACGAGCTCAATCGCGTCGATTGACGCTCTGCCGTGCCTCGCCGTGGTTCATCGTCGCCTCACCCGTGCCACCGCCGGCATGCACGCTGCCGAGCCTCTGCTATGCCGCTAATCCCGGTCGCCAAGCTCTGGCAGGTCCCGCCTAGCTCGCTTGGGAGCTCGCTCACGCCTTGCCCGGCCTCGCCATTGCCGAAGATGCCGGCCGGCCGCCATGCAGCACCGCCCAGCGCCGCCCGCGACCACGGCCACCGTGGCTAGGAAGCACCTCCGCCCGCGTCTGACCCCTCACCGTGTGCGCCTCGTCGCGTAGAGCACGACGGTGCCCTCGGTTGAGCAGGGGAACTCACCGCCGGCGAGCAATCGCCACCGGTGCACCCCCCGCTTTCGACTGGCAGTGGGGCCGTGGACCGCGAGGGGCCAGCCCGTGTGGCTCTGGTCCACTGGACCGAGTCCATGGACCGGCTAGGGTTTTTCCCCTTTTCTTTTATTTGTTTTCCAGAAATCAGTTTAAATGCTTTTCAATTTATTGCTGGTGCAAATGGAGTCCAAAATTGATGATTCTTGTTTTGTTGGATTTCTGGTAGATGGATCTATCTAAGAAAAATATGTGGTGCAATTTTTGTGATACTTTTCTGTATAGAATTATTAATTGATAAAAATCTGAAAACCGAGTAAATGCATAATAAATAAAATATAGCTCAGAAAAATGTGATTCTTGTTTTGATAGACTTGTTGTGTGACATAGTTTCTGGGAGAAATATGTATCATGCAGTTCCTGTATAAAAATATTGGAATATGATTTAAATTCAATTCTAGGCTGATTCAATGATTTTTAGTAAATTAAATATGAGGAATTATGCCTTGATAATT
Source organism: Chrysopogon serrulatus (assembly GCA_015844335.1). Taxonomy (NCBI): domain Eukaryota; kingdom Viridiplantae; phylum Streptophyta; class Magnoliopsida; order Poales; family Poaceae; genus Chrysopogon; species Chrysopogon serrulatus. The sequence goes on from JADLZL010003761.1 coordinate 55,549, forward strand.
TTTGATGACTACTCTTGTGCTAAGAAGTTCTAGTTAAAAATATGAAATCTGTTGTTTGACACTTTTCAAAGTACAAAGTTATTAAATGTGCAATTCTGTCCTGTGGCTTTATCTTTTTGTGTAGGCTGTTGTGCTTGATGAAATGTGATAAAATTTGTATCATGGCCTTATTACGGCATGATGTAGCTCCTGTAATTTTTGTAGATTTTTCTGAACTGTCTAGACAGAGGTCACAGTTCAAGCCTATTGTTTCACATGAAATGATAAGGCTTTGATTTAATTGCTTTAGTAGGTTCTATAATTACTTCTTGTGCACTGTTAGTTATGTTTTGCTTGCTGGTCTTGTTATGCAGCACCATAACCGAAGTGTGATGTGTATCCATGATTAGTGTACTTCTCCTTTATACATGTGTTGTGAGTATGTGTGTGTGCTTATACACACCTCCCTTTTTTATACACTTCTATAAGTGTTTAGAGAAGAGGTATGCACATACTCAGTAAATGAGCTAAGTTGTTAGTAGAGAGGAGATATGCACCTACTCTGTCAAATGATCTGTTAATCATCTTCATTCATGAGCATCATACGTGTGTGCATTCACAATACTTAAGAATGTGCATCGCATCATACAGGTTCGCAGGAGGACCCCCAACTTTCGGAGATCGAGGAGAACCCTCAAGAGGAGTTCCAACAGGAGGCCCCAGCAGGAGGAGACGAGGAAGACCTACCTGAGTGCCCGAACCACTTCGCTAGTGACTTCGAACAAGGCAAGCACCGGAGCATCTACTTACCTATGCTTTCTAACGGTCTAATTATGCTTTATGATTGTTGCATTAAGTATAGGAGTTGTGTGCAACCGTTGATGCATTATATCCTTGCTTTACCATTGAATTACCCACCTTGATATACCCTGCTAGTCTAGGGCGAGTATTATGCTTAGCTTGCTTAGACGGTAGAAGTCGGGTGATTTCCTGTCATCCGCGAGTATAGGTGGTTAATATGATTGATGAAAAGGCTTATGTTGATATCATCTGGTTGATGGTTATGGTTGTGATAAATGGAGACCCGGGCGGAGTCTTATGGGGTGGTTGGACCACGGTGATTCCGTCTGTGTTGATTAAGGACCGCACCGTTGTTGTACCCCAAGTCATATTGAACGCATGCCTCACATTTAGCCGGGCCGGATAAGCACTTCCGACCATGGCCTAACACTATCCAGGCCGGCTCTCGACCCGTTCGCACCGTATTGGAGATGGATGGGGACCACGTGGGCGCGAAGAGTAAGTCCGAGGTCCAAAGCATGGTCGGGCTAAGGCGCGTCGGGCGGTCCCACGGTACGGTGGTTCCGATCGAAACCGCGTTTCTTCCCGGATATGTGCCACGGTGACTGTAGCTCACTTCGCGCGTGAGTGTGGTTTGTGTGAGGAATACCCCCCGAGCTCAGTAAGTAATCGATTCGAATCTCCATCGTTCCTGGACAGTGAACACTTTGACTTGAACTGCAGCATCGTAGTAATGACTAAGGAATGTAGTTAATGATGATGATGGGTTAAGCTAATGATTATGATTATGGTTACTTTTGCTTGCTTAATCATGACTAATATACTATAATGATGCATAGTATAGGTGCTCACCTAGCATAACTAGGAAAGGTTAAGCTGAGCTACCACTTTAAATGTTATTACCGCCTTTTTACAAAAGAGTCAAGCTATCCCCAGATAAAGCCTGTCATACTCCTTGGAGTCTTTTATTTTGAGTCGGTCGGGTAAGTCTAGCCGAGTACCTTCTCGTACTCGGGGTTTTTCCCGCTTGTTGTTTGTGCGAGACGGACATACCTTCCGAATGCTTGTGCTACTGTCTTTTCCCGAGTGGACTAGAAGACCTTGGGCAAGGTTAATCTTAATATTCTCCCCAACCGCTTTTGATGGATAGACTACGGATCGGCAATTGTATTAATCTTTAAAAATGCGTGAGTTGGGTTGAGCTTGCAAAACTACTTTGCTTCCGCTACTCGGATTTTAAGAACTTGGTTTGTAATAACTTTATTTCCGCACTCTGATGTTGTCGAACTATTTGTGAAATGTTGTAACGTGTGAATGGTGACGCTAACCTTGTGCGATCTTGGTTGATGATGTTTGGTTTGAAATCCTTCGAGATTTCCGGACTACCGGGTTTATAATGGCTTAAGTGTGATGATTACTTGCTTAGCGAGTGATTTTTCACTTATGCTTTTATAAATTGGTCGGTTACATTACACAAACTCATAGGCACGGCCTCTCGGCATGGTGGGGCGGCGGCACGGCCCGAAGCTCCTATGACAAATCTGGCGTGGGTGAGCTCGCCGTTGGCGGATCCCGCGAGGATGAGCTCGTTTGGTGGTGGATCGGCGAGCATGAGCTTGGCAGATCTGGTGGGGACATGCAAGCGGCGGTGAGGATTGATCATGGCTTTGGCAAGGCGGCGCAGGGGGTTTGTGGATCCAACGAGGCAACAATGGCGGCGGTGCGAGGCCTAGACCCGTGCCCATTCTAGGCAAATGCGAGCATTTTTCTTTTTTGGGTTTTTACTTTGATTTACCATGATGGTTGTTTCAACCGCCTCTACAAAGGTTTGGATTAACCGTGACCTTTGATTCTAAACCAAGTCAATCTTTTGATCACATGCATGATATGGATCGAAGCATGATATGCCCAAAGGTTGTGTTCACGGGAACGAGAGAAGAGTGCTTTTAACCGAGCGTAGCTCAACCGGGTTGGGTTTCTTGTAGAGGAACCTACGCACCGGGTTCAAGTCTTAGATTTGACACGGGTGCTTATATTTTTTTAGATTTATTCTAAGATTTAACCGCTCTATTCTTTCAATGGTAGGCGATGTGCCCATCGACACAAAAGGCGCTTTATGGTGACATCATCAATCTCAAGATTTGCCGGTCTAACTCAGTTCTTCCAAGGTGCTCATAGGGGTAGGGGCCTGCATGCGTGTGTTCATAGGATGAGTGTGTGCTTGTGTATGTGAGCATTTACGTCTATAACGGGTCTCGCAAAAGAAAAAGAAGAGTGCTCCACTTGGTTGGGTTTTGGCATCAGAGGGAAAGTCCTTAGTCTCCCAATGATTACCATCCTATTTGTATGCTATCAGTGTTGGCATTTAATTTCTTTAACGTCGCTACCGAATAGCAATGATGCCAAGAATACTTGAATATTCTAACATTATTTAACACTAGATTGTCATCCCTAGTATAATGTAAGAAATGATGGTATATTAACTTCAACTTGATGAATGATATGCAAATAAAGTTTTTTCGCAAGCGCATAGAAAATATACCATTGTAGCATTCTACGGGGAGTAAACTGTTGGATTATTTTTATTTTACCATTGGGAAGGTCTATAGGCATGTATGCATAGGAATATGATGATGACAATGACTTACATGCAACGGATGAGTGTAACCATGTATACTTTACTCATAACAGGGTAAGTCACAAGATAAATATGATAATGATAAGTATAAATCATCAGCATAAACAGATAGAGACTCCTAACTATATCGTTAGATTACTAGCAAGACAATCAAGAGATACTCCTAAATTATTCATATTTACTATGTCAATGCATACAGTGATTAGTGCAACATATTCTTAGTAATCATTGCTAAGGTTGATATTATATCTGTTCATAGGGACACCGCTAATGAAGTTTGAGGACAAAAATCTCCCTCGACTCGTAATCACATCCTACTAGTCTTATAAACGGAGGGAGGAATACATAGGACTCCCGAGGCTATCACCCCGGTGACCACCAATAAACCCGACCTATAAGGCGCATTCGCAGGTAGATGTAATGTCTAAGCACCATGCTTACACACTTTCTACCACTCACCCAATGATCAATTAAGTGAGCGCTATAGGAACATATGAATAAATATAGTAGCAATCTAGCTATACTAAGAATACAGTCAATGCAGATAAAGAACATATTAACTATCAATAGAGACATTAAAGCAAAGATCACTTCAATTGTATCAGATATTTAACTATACTTGAAAGATTACAATGGTGAGAGGAGGTAAGAAATAATACCAATCCACGCTCGTGATGGAATCTGGAATCCAAGCGAAATGCTTGCCTCCCTCTAGTCCTAACTAGCTAATTATGCTCTAGCAAAGGAGCTCTGATTAGCGTTTCTGGCTGATGATTTGACTCTGAATGGTCTCTCTTCTCAACATAGGGTTTCTAGGGGAGGAGACCCCCTGCTTTTATAGCCTTGGCCAATGCACATGAGCCATTGGATCAAACTGACCTTAATCAACGGTGTAGATCAAAACCCTAAGGCGATGGAAGAAGTAGGCTGCGAGAGGAGGAAAAAGTAGGTCGGCCAGCCCAAGTGGACCAGCCGGTCCACTAATCTGGTGCCCAACGCTGGTCCCGCTCTGCATGGTGTTTTCTCAGTCCTTTTAGAGTATTCCTTTGTGGCGGTTCGGTCTGATTTCGTGTTGTATGCGCTCCCAAATACGTTTGGACTTGCGTCTTTTCCGGTTTACACCTGCAGTAATAGCAATTCACCAAAACTCGTGGAATTCTGTCAGTGTAACCCCTAAGTCTAAGTTGGTGATCTCAATTACACCCTTTTTTATATCTAGTTGACGAGTAAATTTGGTACTTAATGACTATCAACAATCAGCCAGTAACTGGGTCTCGCAAAAAAAGAGAAGAGTGCTCCACTTGGTTAGGTTTTGGCATCAGAGGGAAAGTTCTTAGTCCCCCAATGATTACCCGTCCTTTTTGTTTGCTATCAGTCAGTGAAAACATTGTTTTTCTCTCACAACAAAAATAGTCTTTTTGGATTAGTCCCACCGAACAGAGCCACATTTTTAAATAGGTACTCCCGCCATTTCAAATAGTTTTTGGCAAAGTGATCCCATTTGTAAACTATGTTGCAGAGAACAAGAAAATCCAAGAGACCTCTACTAGGACTGCCGTTACAGCAGAAGGGTCTGGATGGTCACAAGTGGCTGGTGGAATTTACAAACACAGATGGATGAAGCGGTCGACAAATGTTGGAGAAAATGGAGTAGAGGGATTAATGAGGACAGAAGAAAAGAGTTGGATACTAAGAATATTTAATTCAACAAAGGAACTACAACAGCGATTGAAGCTGCCTACCAAATCAGGGAAGGTGTTCAGGTGTAACAGAGCACAGCGTTGAGATTTGGTGTTTTTTTAACCCCCTCCACGTCTCATCTCTTTTTCATAGTTTTCTGTTTCTTAGTAGAGCTCTGCTCAAATTAGGTCGGCCAGGTAGTTTATTTATTCTTCTGTTTGTTTTCCTGTTCTCCTGCCCCCTCCCCCATCATGTGGTTTTCAGGTTTAAGTTTCCTATAGAAGCTTGTTTTCGCTTTCTATATGCCCCTTTGTTATCTTTATTCTACTACAATATATTTATTCTGGCAAAGCTTTCGCTGACTCTGTTGTTTATTTGGCTTATTAGCTGGCTTATTAACCTGCAAGAGAACTGTGATTTTCTCTCACAACAAATTAGTCGTTTCAATTTATTATCAGTCGGCTTATATATAAGTCTTGCCGAAATCGAGATTATCTAGAAAATCAATATATCTAAAAAAGAAAAAAAAATCAAATCATCATATAATTTGGAACCAAATGAGTATTCACTTTATAATAAATAAGTACATCTTACTATTTCTAATTAGAGGCTCCAACAGAGCATCCACGTTAATTCTCACAGACGCGCTAGGAAAAAAGATAAATGCTAGAAATTCTCACGTTAATTAGAAATATCTAGCCATCAAATCTATAGACTCTAGCAATTGATAATCGTTAGATCTACTTTATTTTCTAAAAAATTACCCACCTTTGCTATTATTGGACATAAAAGGAAAGAAAAAAATAAATCTATTATTTTAAATCTCTGTGTAGCAAAAAGAATACCACGAGACGGAAGGGATCCTCACGACGTATTCCATTAACTGACCTCCAACAGATCGAGAGGAAAGGGAGAAAAAAAAAAAGACGCCGCCACGAGATGGCTCCACACAGCGCCGGCCGCCGGGCAGAGCAAGCAAGCAGAAGCCAACGCAGCGCAGGCATGCACATCTACACCGGTGCCTTTGCTCGGATCGATAACAATACCAGTTGGTGCGCGCCGGTCTGCAGGAGAAGTCCGTCCTCCTGCACTCACCTGAAGGTGGAGCTTCTGACAGACACATCCTGGAGGAGCAGCACATACCATGTTGGCGAAGAAGTAGTAGTGATGCAGCACATGTACGCATTGCCTGACATCTACGAGGCAGCCGTCAGGAACCATTTAAGATGCATGACAGGCTGGATGCGGCGTTCGTGTTGTGCCATTGTCTAGAAGGACACGAGAAACCATCTTGGATTCTATGCAGCCACCTATACCACCACCTAGATGAGACGGATCCAGGGCCTTCCTCTCATATCTACATCAGAGTAGGGCACTGAGAGGCTATCATCAATGCATCAACGCAAAAGAGATCTCAACCCGGGTCTAGGAGGAAGGCAGTCAGGCAGGCTCTTTGTCGACGGAGAGTGTCCCATTTGACGCTGAGGCACAAAAGGGCTCCCGACTGACCACATCTTTAATCTCCACGAATGCACACAAGCCGGGCTACAAGGGAACGCCAGGCCTTGGCTCTCCGTCAACGATGTATAGAGCTTGCTGGTCGGCTGTTGATGATTATTGGGGACGCATTTAGATCATCCACGACGGTATGCCGCCCCTGGTGGCCAGTAGATTGAAGGCGATGTGTTACAGAAGCGAGGAGGGTGATAGCGTGCACGTCGATCGTCCTCCATGGTTGAGAAACTAATTGATCTGATTTTCCGCTATTCTTACACACCTCCATGTATGATGGCTGGTATTGTGTGTCTCCAACTATGAGATGGTAAGGATTGTGGTAAGGCTGCCACCATCTACTTCATCCATGTCTGGAGGAGATCGACCAAGATATCTTGGTCTATCAAAATGCCATGATGTCTGGCATCCACGGATCTAAATAAACACGGGCACTCACTGTACCTGAAAGGTATGATCATCTACTAAATCTCATAATAACAATTTAATGTTGATCATACGGTGTACTAAGTTTGGATATCTTGCTAGATCCTATAACTAAAATTTAATTTGTCTCCTACAACATACTAATTTAATACTATTTCGGTATGGTCAGTAGATCTTTAAGTAAGCTTAGATCATGAAAAAATGTGAAAAATCAAAGCAAGAGATTGAACGTATTTTTTTGGTGGATTTACATTTATCAATTGACTTCCTATCCTCACAATGAGAATATGGATTTTTATTTTTAAGAGAGCCCAAAAGTGCCATGATGATTGGCGTCCATGGTTCTACATAAATGCGGACACTGACCGTAGTGGGAAGGTATGGCCTTCGACCGGACCCATAATTACAATTTAATTTCGATGATATGATGTACTAAGTTTGGCCATATTGCAAAATCCCATAATTACGATTTAATTTCTCTTCTATGATATACTAAGTTTGGCCATCTTGCTAGATCCCATAACTAAAATTTAATTTATCTCCTCTGATGTACTAATTTAATATTATTTCAATATGGTCAGTAAATCTATAAGTAAGATTAGACAAGGAAAAAAGCAAAAAATCAAATATATATATAAGTTTTTTAACAAAAATTCTATGTCTTAGGCTACTTTATTAGTTCTTACAGTGGTATAAATAGTAGTTCAAGCATGCACCATGGTATTCAAGATGTTGAATTTATTATATCATATTAAATTAAATTATTCATATTCATGTGAGATAATGTTTCAACCAAAATGATTAATTTTTCAAGATAACAACTTTACAACTTTATTATGATGAGTATTTATATACCTTTAAGCAAATTTATATACCTTAAAGCGAATTGTAAGTATCGTCACTATGTGGTTTGCTAAGGATATTTTTCCATGCATTATAAGGTTATAAGATAAAATTTTCTAATGTATAAATGTTTGTTTGGTCTACATCGTGGAATATGGCTTTGTATATAGTTTTAGCCTAACAAAAGTTTGTATTTCAAATATATGTATATGCACAAATTATGGATGTTGAATTATTTTCATAATGGCTTATATTAATATTTACATGTAGATTTGAGAGATTTTATTTAATTTTTAGATACAAATTATATATGAAAAATACATATAAATCAATACTTGATAGATTATCACAACTCACACTTTGCAGGAATATAGATCATAGAGTACCTATTATATAATATTATTTTAGAACATTAGCAAAGAAAATTTTTAATACTTTATATAAGTCAAATTTATTAGTTATTACTATATCCTAAAATTCTAACCCGTGCGATAGCACGGGTTGATGGACTAGTATAAATAATCATAAGTCGAGATGGTCATATATATATATATATGAGATGGTGATGTCTCACTAGTATATATAATACAAAATAACTAGAGCAAAAGCTACTATCATGATCGACTGGCAGGCAATATGACTTACTAATTAAAAGTACTAGTAGGATGTCCTTGCGCGTTGCTCGGGTATGAAGTAGAAATATTAAAATTTATAATGGTCAAAACTATGAATTAATAAATACATATATATAGATGTAATAGATACATGTATATATATGGATGTAGTAGATCAATTGCGGAGGTTGTATCCATTGACATACATGATATAGATTATTTGAACTGGACATCACCCAAATCTTATCTACCCGAACCCCACCCCTACTATACCTGAGGGTTATCCCCCTCCCCAAATTCTAGGAGTTTTCCTTCATAAAATTATGTATTTTTTTGAATGACCACATGTAATCCATGTGATATGCAGTTTTGCTAGGTTTTGAAGAGTTTATTGCGAGGAACACCATAGTGCAATTGAATTTTAATTATGATACTTGGTTTGGATGCTAAAACTTTTTTTCTATTTCAAAAGAAATACCTAGTGAGAGATAATGAGCCTTAGTGGGAGTAACTCCCTTGATGATGTCAGCTAACGTCATCTTTGAAGCCTCAACCAATCACAATCAAGAGAATTAGCTTAGTGGGGTTTAGGCTTATAGTAGTTATAGATATATAGGAAGCATTAAGCAAGCATCATGTCATCAGGGCCCTATAGATTATTAGATATATAAATACATAGGAAGCAGCTAGCCATCGTACGATCATCATTCATCGTGAATTCGAACCTGGCAATATTTGTACAGTGAAGTGGAACAATAATACAATGGAGCTCACGTGGGTTGTGGCTGCCTGCGGCTTCTTCCTCGTTCCTCTCGTCTTCCTCACCATGAAGCGGCGGCGGCGGCGCACGCCCCCAGGGCCGGCCAGCGTACCCATTATCGGGAACTTGGCATGGCTAACGTTGCGCGACGGCATGGACGAGCTTCGCATGCTGCGACGGCTGCACTCGCGCTTTGGCCCGCTGGTGTCGACCCGCTTCGGTTGCTTGGAGCAGGTGAGCGTGGCGGACCGCCGTCTGGCACATGCCGCACTGGTGGAGCGTGGCGCCGCCGGCCTGCTGGCGGATCGCTCGGCGTTGATGGTGTCCATGGACATGTTTGGCCCTTTCTGCTCTTTCACCATCCACGCGTGCAACTACGGCCCGCGCTGGAGTATTCTTCGCCGCAACCTGGCGGCGGAGGTGCTGAGCCCAGCGCGTCTCCGGCAGTCGGCGGCGTCGCGGGAGCTGGCGCTTGCCGAGCTCATCCGGAAGCTACAGCAGGCCGAGGAGGGTGCGGCGGCGGTCAGGCGGCCTAGAGACGCGTTCCAGCACGCCATGTTCAGCCTCGTCATCGCCATGTGCTTCGGCGAGGTCCTGGACGAGTCGTCCGTGGACAGCATCGCCGTGGCAACGCGCGACTTCATCGCCAACGGCGGAGCGGGGATGGACATACTCATGTTTTGCCCTGCTATCACCACACGGCTCTTCCCTGGCCTCCTGCGGTCCAAGGAGGCCAAGCGCCAAAAGCTCAAGAGCATCTGCTGCCTGCCACTGATCCATGCGCGGAGGAAGAAGAAGCAGCAGGAGGAGGAGGAGCAGACTTCATCGTCATCGTCGTCGTCGTCGTTGCCGCACTGCTATGTTGACTCGTTGTTGGACCTCAGGCTCGACGACGACGACGACAAACGCCCTCTCACAGACGACGAGATAGCTAGCCTGTGCATCGAGATCCTCGTCGTTGCCCCAGAGCTACCTGCGACGGCGCTGGAGTGGATCATGGCTGAGCTAGTAAAGAACCCGGGCGTGCAGGAGAAGCTTCACGAGGAGATATCGGCCGCCGGCATCGCCGCCGGCGTGTTCTCGGAGGAGCACTACTACTTGCTCAACTACAAGCAGCAGCAGCAGATGCCTTACCTGAAAGCGGTGGTGCTGGAGGGTCTCCGGCGGCACCCGCCGGGGCACCACATGCCGCCACGGACCGCCAGGGAGGACGTGGAGCTCGGTGACTACGTGGTTCCCAAGGGCTCATCGCTCAATTTCATGCTCTACGACTTTGGCATGGACGACGCCACGTGGGACCGTCCAACGCTCTTCATGCCGGAGAGGTTCCTGCCCGGCGGTGAGGCCGAGGCGCTGGACATCACCGGCACCAAGGAGGTGAAGATGATACCCTTTGGGGCCGGCAGAAGGATCTGCCCGGGTCGAGGGATTGCTCTCCTGCTCCTCGAGTACTTCGTCGCCAACCTCGTAGCCAGCTTCCAGTGGAAAGAGGTGCAACCGGGCGACGTTGATGTCACCTCCGAGGAGGCTCAGCTCACCGTCGTCATGGCCAAGCCGCTCCGGGCGCGCCTTGTGTCCAGGCGCGCGCGCGGCGGTCGTGAGTCATCTGCACCGTGATGGTCCAGTCGTGATGAGTCACTGTCCGCCCTCATCCATCTCCATTTCTGATCGGACGACGACGATGCTTCTCGATCGATCTGCTGCATGCTTCTCATCATCCCGGCCTCCGATCCGGCCGCCGGTGTGCATCTTTCCTTTTTTTAATAATATGATAATAAATAAGCTATATTAATTGTACTCCTCTGTGTGTGAGTGTCATGCACTCCTATCTTTGCTTTATCTGTGTGAAACCCGCCCGTTTGTTTTGTCTCCTTAGACTATACTAGTATGTCTTTAAACTATCTCGTGTGCTAGCTTTTTTTTTTTTTTTGATCGATCGGTCGTGTGCTAGCTGTTGGTACCGGTCGGCCGGGTTTTATTTGAACTCCTTTTATCCTTGTTCTTTAATGAGTAATCGTAGTCTTGGAACATTTTATGCTGGAATGTGTGAGATATGAATGCCATGGTAAATGTGAGGCCATTCGGGACAAGATTTGATTAGAGTGTTTCTTCAGTTATTTGCATTAAGGAAACGAAATGTGATCATTTTTATATGCCTTTCATTCGCAGATTTGCTCCGAGAGGTGTTTTGGTAACTTTGACTTCGTCCCTTCGGTTGGTGCCTCTGCGGCATCCTTGATGTTTGGAATATATAGCTCAGTCTTTGTGGGAACAGTGCTGGACAAACAGAGTTTTGGCATAACGATCCAATTCACTTCAGTCCATAATAATAATGATATCTGAAACTCAACTAATGTTTATGGTCCTTGTGATGATCCAGCACGTACAACATTTATAAATTTATTTAAGGGCCACGGGATCAATGACTTCCCCAATTGGATCTTTTTGGGGGGCTGGGATTTCAACTTCTATCTCTGAATAACCGGAATAATCCTGGAGGTACTCTAGCAGACACTCTTGCTTTCAATGAAGCCATATGCCACCTGGGCTTAATTGAACTACCTCTAAAACGATGAACCTACACGTGGTCTAGCTAGTATGCAAAGCCCATCCTAGAATTTTTTTTTTTTTTTTGAGGAATCAGGAGGAGCCAGAGGCTCCTACTGCAAATTTATTGAAAATAAAAGAGAAAATAAAGTGTCAAAGATTACAAAGAAAACCAGGGGAACAGAGAGCGAAACATTCCCATTTTCACTCTCACTGGAAGCCCATCCTAGAATATAGACTGTTTATTTACTTCGGTTAACTTGACTTTGGACTTCCCAAATACAGAGGTGCTTCCTTTGGTAAAGATTACTTCAGATCATATCCTCCCCTACAAGATTGTGATCGATACAAAAATCCCACGCTCCAATATTTTTTGGTTTGAGAATTTCTGAGTTTAGCACGTACACTACTCCAGATCCATACATCAGCGGCGGTTCAAAACCCCCCCTTCAGTGCCGGATTTTGAACCGCCACGCCCAAGTCGGCAAATGATGTGGGATAATCATCGATGGCGGTTCTTTCAAACCGTCATCGATGACCTCATCGATGGCGGTTCTAGAACCGAACCGCCAGTGATGTGGTTTTTAAAAAATTACGATTTTAAATCCAAAAATAGTAAAAAAAAATAGCAAAAAAAATATTGTTTCACCTAGGGAGGGGCCCCCTAACCAGTTGGCTGCCATTTCTTCAACTCACATATTTTTCTTACATCAAATCATATATATGTGGCCGGCTAGATTCGAACCTGCAACCTCCCCCCTCACGCTTCTCCTACTCTACCACTGCACCGCAATGTCACTTGTGACTATAACTTGTTTTGGGTCTCCTCATATTATATCAAACTGAGTAAAAATTGAGTATTTGAAACCCTAAATGAATTCAAATAAAAAAATTATCAACTACAAAGTTTCATAACTTTTTTGAGATCTACAACTTTCATGTTGGTCATTTCTTCATCTAAGGTCATTTAAAAAATTCAAATTTTAAATTTGAGAAAGTCAAACGTAATTTTGTTGACAAGATGATTTCAAATAAAAAAGTTGTCAACTATAAAGTTTCATAACTTTTTGAGATCAACAATTTTGTTTTAACCCTTTGTCCATCCAAGGTCATTTAAAAAAAGCTCATTTCAAAATTTTAAATTTCAAATTTGAGACATTCAAATATAATTTTATATGAGAAAATAAATTCAAATAAAAAGATTGTCAATTATAAAGTTCTAGAAATTTCTAAGATCTACAACTTTTATTTTGGTCATCTTTTCATGCGACTTTGTTTTATCAGCTCAAAATTTGAATTTCAACAATTATCTACTTCAAACACCATTTTGAAGGTGTAAATGATTTTAGCCGGAAAAGTCTTGAATAACAAAGTTGTGCAACTTATCAAGATCTAAAACTTTTATTTTGGTCATTTCTTTATCCGATAAAGTAATAGTGATATTGTTCACAAATCTTACATATCTTTCACATAGTTTCATAAAGTATAAAAAGAGAGATGTAAAATTTATGAACAATGTTACTATCACTTTGTCGATAAAAAATAATCAAAATAAAAGTTATAGATCTTGATGAGTTCTACAACATTTGTTTTGATCATCTTTCCAAAATCCATCATTTTTTATGCATTATTTTTAATATTCGGCATCTAACAGATCACATCAGTGGCGGTTTGTGGCAAAAACCGCCGCTGATGGCCGTGTATCGATGGCGGTGCCATCAGTGGCGGTTTGTGGCTAAAACCGCCACTAATGACCCCGTATCAATGTCGGTTCTTGGCAAGAGCCGGCAGTGATGTTTGAACTCCACATTAGTGCCGGTTTCATCCACAAACCGGCAGTGATGTAAACCTTCAGTGCCGGTTCCATCCACAAACCGGCAGTAATGTGTACAACCGGCACTGAAGAGATATCAGTGCCGGTTCTTCTAAAACTGGCACAAATGTTACCGGCACTGATAACTGAATCTGTAGTAGTGGTAATTTTTTAGAGACGGACAAAATAGCTGGCAATCTACTCCCAGACTGTCAACTATCACGAGAACAGTGCCTTCCGGGTACTTGTTCCACCATAAAAGTTGCACATTTAGTTTTGGTTGGTTTTGCCAACCGGTACTTGTTCCACCATAAAACGCCAAACCGCTAAGCTAGAGCCAGTTGAAAAAAATCACATAAGGCCACGTTAAATTTTAATGACCAATTACGATCAGCTACTAGCTATAAGCACTTCGATCTACGGGCTACAGCTCTCTCATGGAAGAAAAGAATATGGCACTCATGTTGAGACAACTATTCATAAATTGCATTGAGTATTCCTCGTTGTGCTGGCTTTACAAGCAGATAGCTACGCCGGCCTGTATATAGTGAGCTAATTAAAGTCTCCACATGGAAGTGAAAATAGATTGAGCAAGCACGTGTGACAGCTAGTACATATTATGGATCAGTATGTCTACTTTGTAATGATTGAATAATATCTATTTACAAGAAATGTGCCGGTTTGTGACGAACACGTGTAATAAACCATGTGTCTTAAACTATAGTTTATGACTTCAATATATTTATAAAACGTCGGAATGCTGACATTCTGACATTGTATGAACATATTGACATCATAAACCATGGCTTAAGGCGCATGGTTTATGGCGCATGGTTTATGACACATATTTCGTCACAAACCTGCAGGTTTCTTCTATTATTAGTAAATCAGGTCAATGACCTACTAATAATTAATATAGCATTTCTTAATCATTTTGCTACTTGTTTTGTTTCAGTTACAAAACTGGACGTGGACGCGAACCTATACCCTCCAAGCGTGATCTATCATCCCGACAAAGGTAACAATAATCGCTACCCACTTATTTGCAAACCATTTTCCTTAATTACGCTATATTCAACTAGCTGGATTAATTAGATCTGATCTAATTAATGACCATGCATGGAGGAAGGATGGACGTGCTGCATGGAGCAAGGATGGACGTACGTGGTGTGCATTGTCTGTGCCTGACATATATATTAAAAATTAATGTGGACAGTATTCTGCCAGGAGATAATGTGGACAGTCTTGTATTTCTATTTAACTGTATGTACTCATGCATGTCGACACACAGTCTTCTACATGCATTATTTTGTTGTAGCCATCAACTATTATTAATAATCGACAACTTCCAACTTCCAGGGGATACTGTTGATCTGCTCGTACCAGCAGATAATATTGATTTTCCTCTCTCACTGACAAATATTAATATAGATCTCATCATAAATATTTGTATGATTACAAAATCACGTCGACACACGATCTGCATCTGCATGTGAGACCATCAACTATTATTAATAATAACTGATCAACAACTTCCAACTTACAGAGGATAATGTTGACCTCCTCTTGCCAGCAGATGATTTTCCTCTCACTGACAAATATTGATATAAATCTCATCAAAAATCATAAATGTTTGTATGATTAGAAAACCATATCGACGCACGATCTGCATCTGCAGGCGAGACCAACTATTATTAACTGATCAAACAACTTCCAACTTCTAGAGGATAATGTTGATCTACTCTTGCCAGCAGATATATATAATGTTGATTTTCCTCTCTCACTGACAAATATTAATGTAGATCTCATCATAAATATTTGAATGATTATAAAACCATGTCGATACAAGATCAGCATCTGCATTTGATTAACAAATTGATTATATTGTAAGAGAAATTCACCGTCGGTCTCTAAACTTGGCTGGTGATGCCACTCCAGTCCCTGAACTTGTAAAGTGCTATCAATGGTTCCTAAACTTGGTCGGCAGTGTCATCCTGATCCCTAAACTTGTACGGCGATCTCTGTTGGTCCCTAAACTTGGTTGGTGGTGTCTTCAGATTCTAAACTTGATTTTAATTCTCATCTCAATCAAAATAGGATGATCTAAAAATTTTATATAAAAAATTATTTATAACTTTTTTATATGAACTCAAATGAAGATAAACTTCATATCAAAATTATACTCTCAACGTGATCTACAACTTTATAGTTAAAATATTTTAAATTAAAAATGTTAGGGTTCCAAAATATTTCAAAGTTCAAAATCTATAAACATACAATAATATTTTGGGGTCCCAAATATTTTAAATTAAAAAGGTTTAGGGTTCAAAATCTATAAACGTACAATAATCATTTTGCTACTTGTTTTGTTTCAGTTACAAAACTATAATGGTAATTGCCTCTACTGTAACACCCTCGGTGTTACACGCTAAATCAATTGCTAAATCATCTCATGAGCATCGTATTAATCGTTAATTGCATGTTATGTTGTCTTGGTTAAGCTTGTTGTCTTTAATTAATGTTGTGTCGAACACTAGAAAATAAATGTTTAGTATTAAGTAATTAATATTTCGTGCTTAGCAAGTGGCTTAATTGAGTTTAGTTAATAAATGTAGTTGAACGTTGATGTCGTACTTAAAAGTATTTTGCTGTAAATGAATATAAGTTTTCTGTGTGTTGTGCTTATATAAAGGAAAAGAAAATAAAAGGAAATGAAAAATGAAAACGCACACACACTCTCACATACTCAACACCAGAGCCACACACACATGCACACATTGCTGTTTACCTTCTCGACACCGTACACGTCTGAGTCCTTGACTCCTTGGCAGCATGATCTTGTCTTGGACTAATTAAGAGAGAGACACTGCAGCTGCCCGTTTGCAATTGCAAGCATGCACTCTACAGCCACGAAAAGACTTCGAGCTGTGCACTGCCTTGGCTGAGCTCAATTCATGCCATACACGTACGTACACACTCATCCATGCACACATTGCCCTACCGCCGAGCGTCAAGCCACCCGTTGCCATGTTTGCCTCACAGAGCACGCGCAGCGTCCCGTCCACGTCGCTGCATGGCTGCCGCTCTACTGCATCTAGCTGCTCGCTTACCGTCGCGTCGCCTGCGAGCACAAGTGGCCGTGCTCGCCGTCGTCTTGCAAATTATGGCACTACGGCCGCATGAGCTTTGCTCCTCAATCATCACCACAAGCACGTACACATGCTTGCTGCACCAATAGGTCCAGTACATGGCCAAGCCTGGAACTACAGCGTTGAGCACGTTGTATCCTGGAGCTGCTTGTCCGTAGTGTTTGCCGCGACATCCACGCGCGCAGCCGGTTATCATCTCGCTCTTGTCCCTTCCCATAAATGGCAACCGACGGCGTCGATCGGTCATCGCCATTGAAGGCAGCCGGCAGGCGAGACAGCGTCGTGCCAAAGCCTTTCTGCAGTGCCTAGTCGATCTCAAGTAACTGCTCGTGTCAGATGCTGATTAGGAAGCACAGTTGCATGCCAGCATGGTAGGACCATGACCAAGTCCTACTGAGCTCCAATAATGTCCTACCGAGCTCCAATAATTAGAGCTTCCTGGCCGCCGGCCTGTAAAAGGCCGAGAGCTTCATCGCATGCATCCAGGCACACTCCAAATCCAAAACCTTAGAGCACAACCTGATGACACCTCTAGCTTAGCCTTGGTCCTTTCTGATCTCTGCTCCACCCCAGCGAACTCTATCTAGTCCCAGAGGTGTTGACGCGGCCATGTCCGCCGCGGAGCGCCGCCGAGCCGCTCGGTCGCACGAGCCGGCGTTGCTCGGTCATCTTCCACTCCGACCAGCACCATATCCGAGTTCGTGGTAAGTTGCGGGTGCTCACCCACCTGTAGTTTGCCTCTGGCGTGGCTTCGGTTCGCCAGAACGTCGCCGCCAGCCGATCATGCCTTCTGCACGAACGTGAGAAGAGAGAGGAAGTATGTGCTAGAGTAGATTAATTAATTAATCTAGTGCTTAAAGTTTTTAGGTCTGCAATAAATAACAAATAGGCTTCCATAATTGCTGTGCTAATTTCTGTAATTAATTGGTACATGCTGTAGACTTAAAAATATACACTACAACACACTTGACCTTCTGCGACAATCAGCTCTTGTGGTTGAAGACTAAATTTACGTCAAGTTATGGATTTGGTGACATGAGCGCAACAAAATCCCATTTGTCACCTATCTGACATGTTAAAACACCTTCGGTGACGAACACAAGTTTTTTCATGGCTAAATTCTTGACGATACTACTTTGTCACTAAATTTGCGACAATAGATATTGTCGTTGTTTTAGAAATAATTGTCACTAACTATCAAGTGATAATTCATCAAAAGCCCTAAAAGCTCATTACAGATTGTTCACAAAAGGCCTAACAAAAGTAATCATATCAACATAAGCAAACACAATACACAGATAGATACAAGAAAATACATAATACAATTTAGGTCACAAATTGATCATCATTCACCAATTAAAGTTCAAACTCACCAACCAAACTATAGTAGCAGGCCACAATATTAGTTTAGTTCACAGGCTACAATACATCTCACAAATCATATAATACACTGACCAAAATTATAGTAGCCACAAGTTCCAAAGTTTATAGGCTACACAATACTTCTAAAAGATTGCAAAGCAATGCATCCAGCATCATGTCTCAAAAGTTAGAGCTACTAGTACCAAGAGTAAACAGCCAGCAACCAAACAAAGTCCAACCATCCCTAGGACCAAGCATCTGACGAAGAAAGGACATGGTTTCTTATGATGTCTTCTTTATCTTTTTCGATCTCCTCAGCTTGTTTTGCCATTACCATTTCTGACTCTTTCTTCAAAGTCTCCATTGCCATCTCTGATTCCTTCTTCATGGCTTCCAACTCATGCCAAATGTCTTCTTTAGATTTTTTTTTTTCAATTTCAAGCTCAGCCTGAAGCTGCTGCACTGCTGCACCTATGCATAAACACCATAAATATGTTGGTTTCTTTACTATGAAAAAAAATAACCACTCAAGGCAGCAAGGAAAAAGATACGTTGGTTTTTTACTTTGAGAAAATATTTGTTTACCAAACATTCTTTACTATTAGAATCAAAGTGAGCAACTAGGCATTTATTCCTAAATCACAACTAGGTATATATCTTGATGAGATACGAATATGGTCTATGTCTTGATGAAGCATAAATCTATATAGAAAATAACTTCAGAGCATGCATGGTAAGGACTTGAAAAACTTGTACCTTTGAGGAAGTGCCACCTTTAGAGCTATTGTTGGAGTTGGTTGAATTCCTGCAACTTGTTGATTTCACACCTTGAGAAACAGCATGGTTCGCTGACTTTGGTTGCTCTCTTGTACTGGTTCAGCCATGATCGTTTGCATATCAGCCTAACAAAAAATTGCAATAGGGACTTAAACCTTGTGTGCAGTTTATTTTTTTCAGATGTTAGTCATGTAGCAAAGAAGGAAAAAAAAAATCTGCAACATGTACACAAAACTATGGGAACAGAACATAACTACTATGTAGCATGCTGCACGGGCCTGTTTGGATTGTCTAGAGCTAATTTTTAGCCAACTAAAAGTAGAGCTAATAAATAGCTGGCTAGTAATCAGCTAGCCCAAATTAGTCCATCCAAACAGGCAGCTAATAAATACCTAGAATCTTTCCAAAAATCAATTTCACCCTTGGCTGGTTGTTGCTGCTCACTGCACTATGCTGCTGCTACCTACATTGCCACACAGTGCTGCTACTAGTTGATGCGTTGCACTATTCTGTCACTGCACATATGAATTTATGTTCCACCTATAGATTATAAAGCTGCAGAAAGGATGGCACAACTAAAACTTTCCTAGCACAGAAAATTAGCTAATGGTTTAGGTTCATGTTCAGGTTTACATAAGAAGATTTACAAAAACAGTAGTAGATCAAGACAAGTCTCAGCTTGCCATCTTAATTTCTATTTTACTTTATCGAAGTTTAGGTTCAGGAATTTTGGATGTATATCAACCTTGTGCTTCGGTTCTGATCACAATTTCACTAAGGCCTGCCATTCATTGTCAGTTATATGATTCACAGGCAATGTAGTCCTCACTTGACTTGCTGGTACCCCATCTTCACCAAAAAACAAGCAGAACCGGCATCAAATTTGCTAAACAGCATGCTGATACATAATAAGAAACAATAGAGGACAAACAAACATATGCTTAGAAGACTTGATACCTTGCTAACCACCTCATCTTCACCGTTGTCACTCTCCTGCCCACTCTTGTGACCTGTATACAACGATCCAGAAACTTCATGGTCTTCACCCTTTCTCTTCACAAATGAATTGTTAAGTATGGGCACTAATGTCTTAGAACACAGCAAGGTAAAAACTGCACAAGATTGACTCATTGGGAACAAGGATCAAAAGTATCAAAGGGCACCTATGATAACAGAAACGACTAAATGAGGAAAAGACATAGATAGGTTCAATCGACGGAAATTCTTTGTTAATATCAAATCATTTAACCAATGATGAAGGTGATATCAAATTCGAACAGATGAACTAGACAGATCAAACCTGAACATGCAGGAGCTAGAATCCCTCAGTCAGCAGCACAGAGAAAGGTTCAAAAATCAATTATCTCAACACTCATCATTCATCTGGTGTTGTATGGACAGGTGCTGTATGGAAATAAGCACTACTGTAAGCTTATTTAAAATGCATAGATGAACATGTGCTGTATGGAAATAAGCTAACATTCAGACAAGCATATTGTACTCATCACTCATCATGCAAGTACAGCCAGATGAATAAGCTCCTGTATGCATGAGTTAATTCAAAACCTCTTCGTATGAAAATAGCACTAATTTTAGCTATCGTAAGTTCTGCAATAATAGCAGAGGATTTCAGCAGGTTATCTGAAATTAGTATCAGGTAGCATATTGATCCAGTGAAGGATGCATTCAGTTAGGACAAGCAGATATTAATTTATCTAAATGTAACTTTCAAAATTTTCTAAAAGATGAAAAAGTGATCCCAAGATCAACCAGTGTCATCAAGGAATAATACATTGCCTCAAACCTATGCAAACTAAGATGCCTTGTTAATCCTAAATTAGGACAATATTAACAAGAGATCTATCTGTTAGATTCAGACAAGCCACATAAGTGATATGTGAAAATATGATACAGACCAGGATGCACAAAAAGGAATTAGCTAGAAATAGAACAAACTATAATTAAGCACCATGAACAGAAACATGATTTTTAATCATTGCAAAAATAGATGAATCAGCAGATTAATTTCTTCTCTTGAATTTTGCATTAGCAATTAGAAACACACACACCCCATCGGCACTAAAATTGGATCTTCCTTCCAAATCCAACAGAAAAATTGGACATATACCCACCTGTGCACTAATCCATCCGTGAAATCCACACCTGGGAATTTCCAGTACAAATTCCTTGCCGGCTCAAAATCCAAAACACAGACTCATGAATGTCCAGCCCATGGGGCATAACCTGGAGTGACCCGGACTCCACACCCTCGCTGGAGCCCACCATGACCTAGCCTGTGTAACTTGAAGTACGAGCACCCTATACATCTCCTTAGCCCCAATTCGAACCATGGTGAGATGGGGGATGGTGGAGAAATTACCTGTGACGTCTGAGTCCCTGAGTGCTTCCTTCCCGAAGCCATCGCACTGCCGAGGGGAAGTGGTCCTGGCGAAGGGTAGGGAAGGGTACCCCGACCGTCAGCTCGCTGCGTCGCGCATCTCTCGCTCCGGTCCGCTCCCGCCGACTGAGTCAGGCGGAGGCGGTCGCCGACCCCGTCCCACCTCGCTTCCCTCGAGCGTGAGCTGCGCTGCGCTCGTGTGTGTCTGGGCGCGGGATGTGGCTAGGCAGGACTCAAGAGGGCGGCGGCGGCAAGGAAATGAAACGAGAGAGCGGGTCTAGGGCAATTCATGAAACAATTTTACTATTCTACCCTCCAGACTGTGTGGACCAACTGGCTCCGTCCCCTTAGCTCAGTCAGTGCTCAGTATACAAATTTGGTATTTTATCCCAAAACATTGTACAGAGCAGGCGAGCAAGCTAAAATTCTGCTAGCGCGAAGAAGGAAATTGGCTCGCGAATATGAAACAGCAGCGCGCGAATGAAAGTAGTGACGTGGGTTGATTTTTAGGTATAATATATGGAAAATTATCTTATGCAAACTAACTTCCCGTAAAAAATCTGTGCAAACTATGATAAAAAAGTTGTCTAAATTTATCAAAAAAATCACACATGTAGATAATATAATAATACATAATCTTGCAAAATATCTTGTCCAAACTTAACTTCGTTTGTGAGATATAAAAATAATAAATTTTAAGCCGAGAAAGTTGTCCGGATAATTTGTTAAAAGTTTGTTATTTTATATCTCATAAACGAAGTCGAGTTTGGATAAGATATTTTGAAAGATTGTGTATCATCATATCATCTACATGTGTGATTTTTTTGGTAAATTTAGATAACTTTTTTTTACTGTAGTTTGCATGAGTTTTCACGGGAAGTTAGTTTGCACCGCATAATCGTTCCCATAATATATAATAAAATTTATAGAAACAAAATTTCACTACATGCTCTCCAAAAATCATAAAATCAGGCAAAATTAGCAAATTATTTTTAAATCTAGGGTCTACATGGTGGCGTGTCATAAGTCACATGGTTTTTCATACACACAAATATGTGTCCTCCACACCAACAATATTTCAACCTAACCCTCACAAGTAGTTTTTTTTTTTGTTAACTTTATTAATGTGAAGAAACTAATGTAAAACTAACCCTATTTGCGATTGGTCTTTGTATAAGTTAATCTAAAAATGAATGAACCAAATTCTACACCACGAATTTGTGATGGCAAAAATTTATCAAATGTGAAAACATAAATCTCAATGAATGTTCATCACAAGACACGATGCATTCGTCTATGATAATGGAAAATTCTTGGTAGATGACAAATGATCTCTACGACAAATCTAATTTGTCAAAACATTTCTATGTATTACTTTACCACGATTTTTAATGTCATCTTTTTGGTTTTGCGACAATTTTTGCGACATTTTCTTTGACAATTCTTTTATTGTCGCAAAAATTTAGGTCACGACATGTTGCGACAATTTCAACACAAAATGTCGCAAATCAACGACAAATTCTTCTTTTGTTACAAGAAAAACGTTACAAAAGGCTAGATTTCTTGTAGTGATAACAGTAGGTTACTGCAAGAATTAGCCACTTCCTATAATTTGTGTAGCCTCACGATAGACCGTATGCATGAGTTATAATTGTTCTAGCTTGTTCCGGTTATTTATTAGCATGACTGCATGAGTATCAGATCGATAGTTTATTAAATTGATTCCTTAAACATCCCTGGTAATATCCTGCTAGTCCGTAGCTGGTTAGTAAACTGAGTTAGCTTTAGTAGTTTATTTTATATGTTCTCTGTGATTGTCATAGCTCTAAATAATTAATTTAATAAGGTAGCTAAAGTACGCACCTTGTTTAGAATATATAGTAAATAAACTAGAAAGCTAATTGTAATTGTTTGACTTGAGATGATAACGCTTAGCTTGTGTTAGTCATTAGAGCTAGTTGTTCGCTTAGTCTTTGTATGAGTTATTTTTAAGAGTTGTTATTGCCTTTATTCATTGCATCATCATCGCATGCATGTCCATGCTGTTGCTTCCTGACGACGTCGAGTTCGAGGAAGTGATAGAGGAGTACGAGGAGATTCTTGTGCTAGAGGAGTTCCAGGAGTTCCAGGAGCCGTGGCTGACTGACTTTGCTGACCTGCCTGCCCAAGGCAAGCCCCGGTGCATAATCCCTATTTTATGAATCTATGAATATCTATATGTTGTGCATTTACGTTGCAGGGAATTTTATGAAACCCACATGCATATATATGACTACCCTATGAGTCCTACTAGCATAGGTTCGTGTAGCTGCTATGCTTAGGATGTCGGTAGCGTGAGTAACCTGCCGTTACTCACAACAGGAATATATATTATTACTCTCATGATAAAATGGTGGAAAAAGGAATATGTTGACTGGGCAGGGATATGGTATGGTTATTAGTGGTGTGTAACAGGTTATGTCCTGGGGCCACAGGGCCTAATTTGGTTACACGGTTTCCCTGTCCGCGTCAGTTAAGGACCAATCGTTGCTAAGGGTTGAAGGTCAAGTCACAGATCTCCTTATCACGAACACATACTTGTTTATGGGAGCTTGGAAGGCTTGATCTTTCGTCTAGGGTTCCGGCTCTTTCCAGACCGGCTGTATGGGGGCGGAGATAGTGGAGGTCCTTGCACCACCTTACGGCCGGGTCGTAAGTGCTGGGGGCTTGGAGTCCAAGTTAGGACGGGGACCTGGAGCCCCAGGCAGGAGAAAGCAAGCTGTTCTCGTCTGTGTCTGGGATACAGACGGGGAGTGTGTCTTGGGGTACCCAGCTGGGCACATTGATTCGTGAATCGCTGTTCTTGAACGGTAACGACGAGGGCTTTATTCTGGCATTGTAGTAAGAAATGGAAGATGGAAGAGGATAAAATGGTTCTGATTGCTTACCACTTGCTTGCAAGTAGAACAGGTGCTTACTTAGCTTGGATAGCTAATAAATTAAAATACGGCTATTAATATAAAAGTAAGGACTTATGCTTAGTAATGCTTTTCTGCAAATAAACTAAACCAGCAAGCCATATAGCCCACTCATATCCTTGAGAGTCGGGATATATAATTTTTAGTCGGGTAAGTCTTGTGAGTATATTGTGTACCCAGGGTTTATTTCCCTTGTTGCGGGTTCAGCTTAAGGAGTAGCCTTTGTGTGGAGGATTCATCTGGTGGGCACAGACGGAATCCTTGTATCGTTCTTCGTTAGATGTTTATTTCCGTTCCGCTGTTTTTAATTTTGCACTCTGAACTCTGGTATTGTAATAAATAAATTTTTAAGACTTTTGTTGTATGAAATGGACTAAGTGATGTAAGCTTCTTGCTCAATATGTATCCTGGTTAAAAATTGTGGAGTTTCGAGCTCTCCCATGTGATGCGCTTGACAGAATCTGTTTGAATTATTATGCTCACTTGAGTACTTAGAGTTTAATGGAAGACAAGTACTCTTGGGAGGGTAACTATTCAGGCGGTTCTGCCACATCTACCACTCATCTGCTGTATATATGCCTAGCCGGCCTTCAATTCTCAGAATATGAATGGGAAGATGTGGCTGGTCAAGACGATGACATGCCTGAGGTTCATATTTAGGAAGCCTAAGAAGAATCTCTAATAATTCATGTTTTTATCACTATATGCTATGTCAAGTCAACTAAGAACTTGACCAATATTTGTGTCTTTCTCAAGAACTATCGTATTGTTGCGTGGTTTGCCCCTGTTGTTTGAGACTTAAGATGGTGTGAACTGTATGGTTTTATTAAGATGGTGTGTGTATGGTTTTAGCTTGTGGCCTTGTCAAATCTATTTATTATTGTTATGTGAGATAGGTCAAGTTATATGGCTCTTCTCATTCTCTACGATTTGGTGTGTTTATCATTTTTGAGAATATCATTCTTACGGATTCTGATCATTACCGATGTATTTTTTATCGACTACTATTGTTTTCGAAAGTACAATAATATCAATGTTGTATTCGTTTTCTAGAATATTATATAAATTTCATTTTCAAGAAAAAATGAAAATGAAGTGATTTAACCTCCTACGATCGTTTTTATCCCTACCGACTCCTGACACCAGAGTCAAAGAGACGCGACTAAGTGCGCCACACTCTTCAAGTTCCCCTCGTCTAATCTCGTGTGTTGTGTGTGAATAAATCGTTAGTACGAAATCTTGGTGCTATAGATTTATTTCTACTGGTTGTTTTGATAAACGGACGTTAGTAGAAATCAAACGGTGGAACCAAATCAAGAACCATCAGTAAAAATCACATTCATAGTGATGGTTGTCTTAAGGAAGAGCCACTAGAAATGTACTATAATTTTAAAATTTGAATTTTTCAAATGATTTTAGATGAAGAAATACTCTATATGAAAGTGGTAGATCTTGAAATTTATGTAAATTTATAGTTGAAAATTTTTTTCCTTTATATACATCTAGTTAAGGATAATTACCTCTAAAGTTTGAAATTTGAAACTTAGAATTTTTTAAAAGCCTCAAGAAACACTCTAAATAAAGTTGTAGACCTTAAAAAGTTATGAAACTTTTTAGTTTACAACCTTTTCATTTGAATTCGTTTAGATCCTTAAATATTTAATTTACCGTCTGTTTAGTATAATATGTGTGGAATCATAATGAGATCTAAACACAAGTGAATGTGTAGTGCAATGGTAGGGGAGGGATTGTATTCGAGTGAGGTTGTGGGTTCAAATCCCACTGGTTGCATAGCATGCAATTTTACGTGAAAAAAATGTGCAACTTACCTCATTGGATTTAAAAATATTTTTTACTATTTTTTGAGCAAAAAACATGAATAGTGAACAACTATTTATACTGGTGACACCGCCAATATAAATACTTGATTTTCACTGGTCTCCAAGCAATGGCGGTTCCAAAAACACACCAAGTACAAATATGATTAGAATCGATAGTAGAAATCTCTTGTGTACAAGTGTCAATTCCTAGAATTCATACCAGTAAAATAATACATTATTCACAGACAGAGGGAGTATTTGCTAACATTACCGATAATAAATTGTTCAATTATTTAGCATTGTGTTTTTTAATATTTGTGCAATTATGAAGTTGATGATGAAGATATCATGATGACATTCTTTGAAAACAACAAATAAAGTAGTAAAAATATACTCTCTTTGTTCTAAATTATAAGATATTTCGATTTTTCTATTCATAGCTTTTGTTACATACATAAGTTAGTTCTAGAAATGCAAAAATGTCTTATACTCCCTCTGTTCCTTTTTTAACTGCCGCTTTGCTTCCCGAGAAACAACTGCCGGTAATTTTAATAAATAGTAAATATCATTGATTAGTATCATACTTAGTATCATCAGAAAGATCTTTGAATCTAGTTTTTTAACAAATTTATTTAGAGATATAAATATTGTACGTATTTTCTATAAATCAAGTCATCGACAATTAAATAGGGATGGAGGAGTAATTTGGAATAGAGGGAGTAGCATTTCAAGTCTCTAGTACGCATATATTTCAATTATCAGTATGACTTTTGAACTATTTATATTGTATTTAGTGGATGGTTCCAGGTTAATCCATGAATTTAAGCATTACCAGGTTACTTATTGCATATATACCAAATCACGTTGTAAATTTTACAATTATTACTAACTTGCTAAAATGGACTTACCAAATTAGATATGAAAATATTTTTTTATGGCATACCCTAAATTAAAATCCAAGATTCACCATTTATATATGTGCTCACAATGTAGTTATTATATGTAGATAAAAACAGAAAATTAAAGGAACTTGATTATTTGATCGAATCTGAACCCTTATTACATTCAGGCTAGATGAAAATTAAATGAGATGGATTTCAATGCCAACAGCATAAATAAAATAACTAAAATACAACACGCCATGCTTTATTTCTCTGTAGCAGACTTGATGGAAGAGCATTATTAATTCATGGATAAACTTCAATGATAGACCGGAGGCCCGGAACTGGCATAATATTGTAGTCCTTAAATCCAGCTTTAAGGAATAACTTCTTCCACTCTTGCTCATCTCTTTCAGCCCCACCGATTCCCATCATACAGATATCATACATTACTTGTGTCTCTAGAAGCTTGGTGTCTGACGGCTTAGATCCAACCACAATATCAATGATTATTACCTTTCCTCCTGCATCTCTCGAAGGGATAGCTTGCTTACAATTCTTTAATATCTTGATACACTCATCATCGCTCCAGTCATGCAAAGTCCACTGATCGATCGATCGAGGAAATAAATAAAAGCATTAATAACTAATTAATTAAGCGATAACAATAATGGAGGAGCTAATTAAGGCATGGATGATGTTCCCTGCACAGCTGACGACGTACGACGACGTACCTTGAGGAAGACAACATTTGCCGGAGGAATGCTGCGAAACATGTCGCCTGCAACAAACTGAACGTTGCTAATAATAGGAGCGTTAGCAACAACGTGAGGGAGGTCCAGCACGGTACACTGGATACATGGAAACGCCGCTGAGATGGAGGCGGCGGCTCCGCCAAGGCCGCCGGCGACGTCGACCAGCGAGTCTATCCCGTGGAAGATGTGGCCCAAGTCCTTCAAGACAATCTGCATCAAGAAGTGGCTTTCCGCGGCCATGCAGGCGTTGAACGGCACGTTGATCGCGTCGTCGTGCCCGGCCGCCTCCCAAAAGCTCACGCCGTGCATCAGGGCGTAGGGGCTCCCAGGCTGTGTTTGCTCATGCCGGAACCATTCCGTGAGCCCAGCGCTGATCGCTGGGTCGCGGAAGTAGCTCACCTGGACGTCCACCGTAGGAAACAAGCTCGCCGCCGTCGCCGTCGCCGTCGCCGAGCTGGAGCTCTCCCTGATGATGAGGCGGGAGGCTGTTGTCAGCTTATAGACGACAGCAGCAGCGTCGGCGTCGCCATCGTCCGACGATGATTCTGTCGTTATTTCGTCTGCTGCTGGTGGCTGGATCCGGATGGCGGCGAAGGTTCCCATGACGGTGAGAAGGCGCAGCAGACGACGGAGGGCGGGAATCTTACATGGGTTGACACCAATCTCTCCGGCAATCTGGGAGAGGGTGGCGGCGCCACCGTGGTGGTGGATGGCATCGGCGATGCGGAGGTCCAAGGCAACGGCAAGCGCCACCGGCTTCATATGGCTGCCGACATGGTTCCAGAGCTCGGCTTGGGCTTGGAGCAACTCCTTGCTCTCCTCGCTGAGCGCCATGATGTCAGCCGCCTAGAGTATATATAGCAGTATATATATAGCAGCACGTACTAGCAGAGGAAAAACCGGCGGACTACACTAGCTAGTGTGATGGCTTGCATCTCAACAGGACCAAGACAGATATATATATACATAAACACAGGTTCGTCGTTCGGTAATGATTTGGCGCTGACGTCTATCTCTTTTGTCCACTAGTACACAAACCATTTCTCTTGACACTGGCGTTTTATTTCTACTGGCGGTTTCTCTTTAGAACAGCCTGTAGAAATGGGTTCCTATTTCTACAGGCGGTTCTCTTAAGGAAACCGCCAGTAGAAATCGTATTTCTACTGGCGGTTTCCTTAAGAGAACCGCCAGTAGAAATAATTTGAAATTAATTTTTTTTGAGTTTTTCAAACTTCCTCGGATGGAGAAACTCCCAAAATAAAAGTTATACATCTCGAAAAGCTATGAAACTTTGTAGTTGACAACCTTTTCATTTGAAATTATCTCTTTATAGAAAACTACGAATGAAATTTTTAAATTTGAAATCCAAATTTTGCAAATGACCTCGGATGGAGAAACACTCTAAATAAAAGTTGTAGATCTCGAAAAGTTATGAAACTTTGTAGTTCACCATTTTTTCATTTGAATTCGTTTAGACCCTCAAATATTCAAATTTCTATCGGGTTTGTATAATATGTGGGGAACAAAAATGATATCTAGACACAAGTGACGTGTGGGTGGAGTGGTAGAGGGGGATACGCGAAGCCGAGGTCACGGGTTCGAACCCCCACGGCCACGTAGCGCCGCGATTTTACGCTAAAAAAAAAATGCGCGACTTGCAACTTCGATCGAGACGGGCGGGCGGGTGCCTCCCCGGTTCGAAAAATATTTTTGCCTTCTTAAAAATATTTTTTGCAATTTTTTTTTTTACGGGCAACGATTTCTACAGGCGGTTCCTTAAGAGAACCGCCTGTAGAAATCGATTTTACCTGGCGGTTCTCAAGCAACCGCCCGGTAGAAATAGCCGATTTCATGGCCTCCCGCATTGGCGGTTCAAAAACGCCCGGTAGAAATGCATTTGGAACCGCCAAGATACAGGCTTTTTTTTCTGTACTAGTGGTCGCTTCCGGACATGGCGTCCGCGTATTGTGCCTCCCCACCGCCCCATCCAGCTGCATGATAAGTATTAAAAAAAATCCCATCCTTATCCTTCCACCACCTCCTCTTCCCATACAATACTCATTCTTATCCCTTTCGCTTCCTTCTCCCACACTATCGACCACTCCATCCGTCTATGAGCAGAAGCACGCCTTCGCCTTGCTGTTGCCGCCGCCTCTCGCTCCCTCCTCTCGCGCGAGGCTCCCACGCTCCCCTGTCGCCATCCACTCCCTCCCGTCCCCAGCGCCAGTGCTGGTCTCATTCTGCTCACCCAACAGAAACAAAGCCGGGGGTACTAGAGGTGCTAGTTGCAGGGTGGTGCTCCGACGGCGCTGGTGGTGGTTGTTGCTCGCCGCCGATTCGCAACGTCCGCGCGGGCCAAGCCAGACCGGTGCTGGTGGGGCTGGTGGCAGGGCAGTGCACGCGTGACGCCGATGCTGGTTGTTGCTCGTCGCTAGTTCGCAACCCCACCGTCGCCATCCTAGTGCAGACGGTGCTCACCTGCTTGTCGCGCGTCCACTGGGCCAAGCTAGGCCGGTGCTGGTGGCCGGGGTGGTCCACGTGTGGCGCTGATGGTGGTCGTGCGGCACCGCTCGCCGCCGGCTCCCACACTGGCATCTGAATTCGACTGGCCAGGCCCCTCCTCCCATATGTTGCAAATGCATGTTTCAAGTGTTTCAAACACTTTCATATGGATGTTGCAATTATTTTATGTGGATATTGCAACTTTATAAGTGTTTCGAAGGCATGTTGCAAGAGTTTCTTCAAAATGTTGCATCTGTTCTAAACTTATGTTGCAGCTATGTTGCAACGAGTGTTTTAACTGGGTATTGCATATGTTCTCACATACATGTTAGTAAGTGTTTCATCTAGGCATTGCATATGTTTCAGATTTACGTTGTAAGTTGTTTTTCTATATATTGCAAGTGCATGTTTTCAAATGTTTCATCTATTTTTAAACACATGTTGCAAGAGATTGTCTCAAATGTTTTATCGGTTTTTTTCAGTCCTATATTGTAGCAAGTGCTTTCATGTTGCAAGTTATAGATATTTTTATTTGAATGTTTTGATATGTTTGTCGGTGTTTCGCCACCGATAGCCCACCACGGGGTTACCCGAGACGGTCTTTTGTTCGGAGGGGTGTCGGCGAATGCAGGAACTCGATGGTAAACGCAGGTAGACACGATTTATACCGGTTCGGTACGCCGGAAAGTTACGGCGCCCTACGTCCAGTTTGGGGTGGATAGTATATTACACCCTGCGCTTGGTGGTTTTGGCTATTGAGCCTTGTTGTGTCCGTCTTTCTAGGGACTCCTGCCTCTCTTTATATAGTCCAGGAGGCAGGAGTCTTGGTCGGTTACAATGTTGGAGTCCTAATAGGATTATAAGGTAGCAGTCCTACTAGAACTACATATAGAAAGTCCTAATTGGACTAGATCTTCTTCTCCCTTCTCCATGGGGAGCCCTGTGGATCCCCCGTCGACAAGCCCCCGAGCATTTCATGATTGAGCTTCGGAAGCCGGGTTCTTTTTGAAGTGAAATCTTGAGATGGTCTTCTTGCTTCTGCTTCTTTAACTGAGATGCACTTTTTTCCTAGAAAAGGGCACTCAGTGAGTGTAGCCCCCGAGCCTCTTGCTTTCTGGAACAAAAAGCTAGAGGTTCCTTAAAAAATTTTGAAGATCTTCTTTGAGGGTAAGTACCCTGCAGCCCCCGAGCCTTCTCCGGGTTCTTTTCTTTAGAAAAGAAATCGGATGAAGGGTCTTGATGTGTTGTTTTTAGTTGTTGTTTGTAGTCTTGAATGCTTATATTCTTGGTCCTTCGTCCTTGAATTTGAGCCCCCGGGCGTAGTTCTAGAGTCAATTTAGAAAAGTCGAGGTAATGACGAGCCCCCGAGCTTAGTGGCGTAGTTGGTTTGGAGCTGACTAATAAGCTGAGGTGTCATCGAGTACTCGGAAGCCGTCGTCAAGCATCGTCGAGTACTCTGTTGAGTTTGAGTTGATGAAGATGTTCGTCGTGTTGTCTGCAGTAGCATTCGAGTTGATGGACGTAGCTAGGCTTGACGTAGTCGTACAATACGATCATATTTGGCCGAGTAGTCGGAACGTCTTCGTGTTCTTGGTTGAGTCCAGGTTGTTGGAGCTGAGTGAGCGTTGTTGCAGCTGAGTTGTTGTTGTAGCATCCGAGTTGATGGAAGCAGGATCGACGACTTGCTTGATATAGGCGAACAACTCGGCGGACAGCTTGGCCGAGAGTGCTTTTGTTGGATAATTTGAAACGCACATAATCATGTACGTGCCTTGGTTGCTTTGTTTGAGAGCATCCCTGAGCACATGAATCCTTATAATATCTCGATGAACACCGTGACTTGTTTGTATGTCTCTCCTTGGGTCCTGTTCGTGCGTCTTCCTTTGGTGGTGGTATGAGATTTTTTTTTGCCAATCTCATGTGGTCTTGGAATCGAAATATGAAGACAGTGTCCGACTTTGTCATGTCTTGTCTAGTCCGGCTTTGCGATCTGCGAGTAGTTGGTTGTTGGCCACGAAAGATCATCTTGACGTCATGACGCTTTATTTGTCTGTGCGAGAGGAACTAAATTGTATCCTGCTGCAAGGCTTGTAGTACTCGGTCTCCAGAGTTGTTTGTGGTACTCGGTCTGGATAGAGCTTAATCCAGTTAAGTAGCCTGTACGTTGAGTACTGGAACCCGGAGACAACTTCTGTAAGTTGCTTGGTAATTACTAACTTTCGTGCGTGTGCCTGATCTGATTTCAGGCAGCTAGGCATTGATGCATATCTGATTGAATCGGAGTAGGACTCGTGGTCGTCCACGGGTTGCTCAGCGTGTCATCAAATCTTGAGATGTGCCTTCCATGCGTGTTTGAAATCGGAATCGATATGAAGAGAGAGTCGGAACGTGACGGACGGCAGCCGCCGGCAGAGTTGGACTCGGCACCGGAAGAGTTAATGAGTTGTCCTGCTTGTCGCTGCGCATGCATGTAGTTTGCATGTCCTTGTGATCAGTAAATCCTCAACGTCTTCCTGATTGCTGTTTGCTTGTTTGCCGCATGTCTATGCATATACGTATGGTTGAGTACTTGAGTATGTGGTGTAGCTGTATTGGCTTTTATTAGCTTGATGTCATGGGACGAAGTGCTGCCATGCTTGGTTGAGTCGGATTCTAAGACATTCAAGCCTGATACGTATGTATCTTTTATGGCTTATTTTTGGTAATAGCTTGTATGTCCGTGCATGGCCTGGTCCTCAGCATTCATCAAGGTCCTCAGCTTTAGTGTTGCTTGATGCCGCAATCTGGGTAGCTGGCTTTGGTGTTTCGATTGGATAGCTTCAATATTTGCTGTAGCGGTTGGCTTGGATAGTAATATGGCTTGTCTTGCTGAAAAGTTATGTGGCCGCGATGATGGACTGCTGCCCCATATCAGACGCCGCTTGGTTGTCGGTGAACCTATATCTCGTAATTCTTTGCTGCCGCACCATTATTGGCCTTGTATTGGAGTCAGAAGTGAGTATGATATTGCTATGCATGACTTTGCACTTCTTTGCTTTGCTAATTACTGATCATCATCTTGTATGGATCTTCCTGTTTGCCATTGAGTGATTTGCTGAGTCTTAGTGAGCATCGGCGCTAGATTGGCCGGGTTTCCTCTTGTCTGCTTTTTAATTAGAAGTCGGAATAGTTCGAGCTATCTTTTTGCTCTCATCTAGGTCTGAAGAGACGTTAGGGAATTTCGGACCGTAGGCCCTCATCTGAGTTCTGTAGTCTAGCTAGAAGTCGGGATAGGTCGAGCTATCTTTGCTCTCATTTAGTTCTGAAAAGAAGCTAGGATATTTCGGACCGTAGGCCCTCGTCCGAGTTCTGTAATCTAGAAGTCGGGATAGGTCGAGCTATCTTTGCTCTCATCTAGTTCTGAAAAGAAGCTAGGATATTTCGGACCGTAGGCCCTCATCCGAGTTCTGTAATTTAGAAGTCGGGATAGGTCGAGCTATCTTTGCTCTCAATTAGTTCTGAAAAGAAGCTAGGATATTTCGGACCGTAGGCCCTCATCCGAGTTCTGTAATCTAGAAGTCGGGATAGGTCGAGCTCTCTTTTAGCTCTCATCTAGGTCTGAAAAGACGCTAGGATAGGGCGAGTGTTGGCTTCTTTGCTGTACTCTCATCGGCGTTGTGAAAACAACCCGGAATGGTTTCGGCACGCCGGAGTAATTGGTTTTAATCCTTTCTTGGCTTGCGCGAGTTGCGTCAAGTTGCCCGGCTTATCCTTTGGCTGCAGACGGATGGCGTTGCAGCAGGCCGATGTTGTTTTGAACGGTCCTGGTTTAGCCATGGAGGCACATGGTTAATATCTAAAAATATATAAAGTCTTGAAGTATATTTAAAAAAATATTAAAAATAAGACTTAGCTTGAGTCGTAGCCGAGTGGAGGGTCAGTGCGTCGAGTGAGTAATCGGCAGGAAAGAGTAGTCAGTATCCGAGAGCGGTCGCTAGTCGAGAGGAGTTGATGTAAATACTCGGAAGTCGAAACCCGTCGTTGAGTCCACTGAAGCTATCGTCGAGTACTTGGTAGCCTTCGTCAAGTAGTCGTAAGTGCCATCGAGTACTCAGAAGCATGCAAATATTGGTAGTTTGCATGGCCCTTGGTTTGGATGGATTCTGGCTTGAAGTTGACTTGAGTCTAGCATCATCCAACGGCAAGTAATACTAGTGGTTGCCGAGTAGTCGGAGTGCAGCAGTGGGCAGCCGGCCGAGTGTAGTAGTCGGCAACTAGCTGGAGTAGTCGGTGGTCGAGTGGATAACTCGGCATGAGGTGTAGTCGGACCATGGCATGCTTGACTGTTGGCTTGACGTAGTGGAGTTCGCAGGGATTGGTAGTCGGGCGGCCGCCTGGTTTGTGCATGTCAACGAAGGATGTATGCCCAAGTGACGTAAATATCTGTAATTAGCTTGTACATGGATGTACGGAACTCTTTGCTTCAATTTTTTTTTTGTCTTGTATCACTCCGTGGCTTTTTGCATGTCCATAATTAGCTTGTACGTCTTGCACACGGTGTTATGTGGATGATCTGCTTCTTTGCACGGATGGAGGCGTCGTTGCCTGAGAACATTTAGTTGTAGTCGGATTCGGCAAGTCGGAGTTGAATTCGGAAACGAGACGCTCGGCAGAGCGTGCGTGGGTTGGAGTCGGATGCCGGTATTTGGAGTTGGGATCAATCGATCTGGTCAGAACGGCTGCTCCGTGATCTTGTATACATACACATGTTGATGTGTACGTGACCATCATAGTAACCAACTGTCTTGACGTCATCTTGCGTATGGTGCTGCTTGATACTCCTTTTTTTCCTTTCTTCTTCTTCTCCTTCTTCTTCTACTTTTTTTTCGCTTGGCCGGCGTGACACATCTTGATGCAACATCAACGTGTGCCTACCGGGTTCATCTTCATGGGCTTGCTTCTACGGGACGTTGCTGGTGATGACCGCGAGCAAGGTGAGTTCTTGACGAGGGTTGATGACTTGTCGACAAGGGTAGACGAGCGCCACAACGAGTCTTGTTTTTGAGGTCCACCGAGCTCTCGAACGCAAAGCGCCGACAGCCCCTACCTGGCGCGCCAGCTGTCGGTGTTTCGCCACCGATAGCCCACCACGGGGTTACCCGAGACGGTCTTTTGTTCGGAGGGGTGTCGGCGAATGCAGGAACTCGATGGTAAACGCATGTAGACACGATTTATACTGGTTCGGTACGCCGGAAAGTCACGGCGCCCTACGTCCAGTTTGGGGTGGATAGTATATTGCGTCCTGCGCTTGGTGGTTTTGGCTGTTGAGCCTTGTTGTGTCCGTCTTTCTAGAGACCCCTGCCTCTCTTTATATAGTCCAGGAGGCAGGAGTCTTAGTCGGTTACAATGTTGGAGTCCTAATAGGATTACAAGGTAGCAGTCCTACTAGAACTACATATAGAAAGTCCTAATTGGACTAGGTCTTCTTCTCCCTTCTCCATGGGGAGCCCTGTGGATCCCCCGTCGACAATGTTGCAGAGGTTGTGCACTTATGTTACAGATGTGTATTTTTAATGTTTCAACTTTTTGAGTCGTATGTTGAGTGTTTTATCTAGATTTTTTACATATGTTTGCAGTGCTTATAAACATATTTTTATAAAGGTTTCAAATATTTCACCTATTTCAGACGCAGACGACAAAAGCGAGCGCAGACAAAGGAGGTCCCAGGAGCGGCCCCATGTTCATGCATGAAGTAGGTGCTCAGTAGCAGTAGCAGTAGTAGCATGCGGCAGCGAGTGCAGATGGAGGAGGTCCCCCCGGTGCGGCCCCATGTCCATGCACGGCAGCTGGTGAGGACGCACAGCAGCATGGGTTGTAGTAGGCTTGTAGCAGCAACAGCAGCACACAGGCGGCTCAGTAGCAGCAGCAGCACGCGCAGCAGGAGAGAGAGGAGGGAGTAGTAGGGGCGTGCGAACAGCAGGCGCAGACACAGATGCGAGCTGCTTGCGGGCCGGCCAGGCGCGGGCGACCGGACTGGTGTCAGCGTCCGGACGTCCGGGCGCCAGGTCTACCCTTCGTCGTTGCCTTCTCTCATGGTGAATCATGGAATCAAAGAAAATCAGCCATCACCACTATTCTTAATTAATTTGCGCTAAGTTGTCGGTGCTGCTGGCACAAAAAAAAATTACTGTCTTACTCATCGTGCTGACTTTAATTAGAGCAACTCCAGCGGACCTCCTAAACATGCCTCTATTCTAATTTTTAGGAGTTCAAGTAAAAAAATAACTCCAATGGGTCTCCTATTTAGACTCCTATTTTAGGAGAACTTCCAAAATATAGTTTTAGGCCCCTACAAACAGAAGGACCCTATCCCTCCCCAGCAACAAGGTTTTGGGCTGGAGTTGGAAGCAAATTTGGGTCTCTATTTTTTGCAGGCCAACATGCAAATAAAAAATTTATTAAGGGCTCAATTTGCATGTTAGGCTGGAGTTGCTCTTAAGCAGGCAGCTACGGGCAAATTAAAGAATATATCCATCCGGCATGTGTGACAAGCACTCATAATACAAAAACTATCCATAGTTTTTATAGTTTTAAAACTCTATGATGAGTAGAATCTATTCTTCGCAATGTATAATTGGTGTGAGTAGTTTCTAGTTGCTACATAAAGGCGAATTTAATATGCGGGACACAACCAAGCAAGATCAGCTGTGGCACATAACTATGTAATCCTGCTCTATGTAATTCTCCATCCTCTCCGTGTCCTCCATCACCGGCATCACCTTCTTTCTTCCGCTTCCCTACCGCTAGCTTCAATGCTGCTGCCGTGTATTGGTGCCAAAGCTACCTTTCTGGTCCGTTGGTTGACTATGAAAGACAAGACTGTCAGGTATATGGCCAATACTACATCATGGGCTCGACATGGACATCCCTGGAAGCCCAATACGCTAACACCAACAAGGAGTATTAAGGGAAGGAACAAAGGGGAGTTCAGGATCAAACAATTATTCAGAACCAAATATATCTTCTCTCTTGTTACTATTTATCTTCTCCATTAGTTCTCTATGTATCTGGTCCTCTAGCTTCTAGAATCTTCCTTACTACTTCTCTGATTCTACTCCCTATCTAGATTGCTCTGCTGCTCTCTGCCTCCCTTCTCCTGAGGTTGTATACTCTGATCAGTATTTGAATCAGTTATCTGTGAGCAATCCATTAGGGTTGTTAACACTTAGTATAAGAGCATCGATTCTAGCTTCGCTTCCCCTTATTTCTCTCTTCGATTTGCAATCGATCGTGGTCTGTTGCTCCTCAGCGAATCGTAGAGAGCTGCTGGGTCCGCTTGATTGGGAAATTTCTCGATCTGGATCAACCACAACCACCGCCACCTCCACCTTACTTCCACTATACTCGATTTGCCAACCGATTGGGAGCCATGAACCCCGATACGTGGCTCCTCCTGGCGAAAATCCAAAAGATCTCAGCCGAGCAGATTACCATCCAGAGGCAGCTCGCGGATCAGCGAGATCTCCTCGAGCAACGCTTCCTACAGCCCGATGTGTCCCTGGAGAAGCGATTCGAGGAGTCCACCGCTGGCGTTGAGCGCCACATCATCGATTCCGACGACGCTGCTGAGGTGGAGCACTCAGGCACGGGCGACGAGATGGCGCCGTGCAACCTTTGCTCCAAGCTTTCCGACATCGCCTCCGAGCCCCGCTCGCCCGTCGCATTCGAGGACATCGTCGAGCTCGACCGCCTCAAGTGTTAACAACCCTAATGGATTGCTCATAGATAACTGATTCAAATACTGATCAGAGTATACAACCTCAGGAGAAGGGAGGCAGAGAGCAGCAGAGCAATCTAGATAGGGAGTAGAATCAGAGAAGCAGTAAGGAAGGTTCTAGAAGCTAGAGGACCAGGTACATAGAGAACTAGTAGGTAAGATGAACAGTAACAAGAGAGAAGATATATTTGGTTTTGAATAATTGTTCGATCCTGAACTCCCCTTACATTCCTTCCTTTATACTCCTTGTTGGTGTTAGCGCATTGGGCTTCCAGGGATGTCCATGTCGAGTCCATGATGTAGTATTGGCCCATATACCTGACACATCGCTGCCGGCAAAACCTCCATTGCCCTCTAGATATTTTCTTGAGCACCGTCCTTGTAACAGAACCGACCAATTTATAAAAGTATAAGTGAAAAATCACTCGCTAAGCGAGCAATTGTCACACTTAAGCCATTATAAACCCGGTAGTCCGGAAATCTCGAAGGATTTCAAACCAAACATCATCAACCAAGATCGTATAAGTTTAGCGTCACCATTCGCACGTTACAACATTTCACAAATAGTTCGTGAACATCAGAGTGCGGAAATAGAGTTATTACAAACCAAGTTCTCAAATCCGAGTAGCGAAAGCAAAGTAGTTTTAAAAGCTCAACCCAACTCACATATTTTAAAGATTAATACAGTGCCAGTCCAGAGTCTATTCATCAAAAGCAGTTGGGGAGAATATTAAAGATTAACCTTGCCCAAGCTCTTCTAGTCCACTGGGAAAAGACAGGTAGCACAGTACCCGTGGAAGGTATGTCCGTCTGCACAAACAACAAGCGGGAAAAACCCTGAGTACGAGAAGGTACTCAGCTAGACTTACCCGTCTGACATAAAGCAAAAGACTCCAAGGAGTATGACAGGCTTTATCAGGGGATAGCTTGACTCTTTTGCATAAAAGCGGTAGTAACATTTAAAGTGATAGCTCAGCTTAACCATTCCTATTTATGCTAGGTGAGCACCTATACTATGCATCATTATAGTATATTAGTCATGATTAAGCAAGCAAGTAGTAACCATGATCATAATCATTAGCTTAACTCATCATCATTAACCACATTCCATAATCATTACTACGATGGTGCAGCTCAAGTCAAGTGTTCACTGTCCAGGAACGATGGCGATTCGAATCGATTACTACTGAGCTCAGGGGGTACTCCTCACACAAACCACACTCACCCGCTAAAGTGAGCTACAGGTCACCGTGGCACATATCCAGAAAAAATAATACGCGGACTCGAGTGGAACCACCGTACCCAGGGACCGTCCGACTGCCTTAGCCAGCCATGCTGGACCTCGGACTTACTCTTCGCGCCCCTGTGGTTCCCCATCCATCTCCAATACGGTGCGAACGAGTCGAGAACCGGCCTGGATAGTGTTAGGCTTCGCGGTCGGAAGTGGTTATCCGCCAGCTAAGTATGAGGCATGCGTTCAACATGACTTGCGGTATTTTCCAGATG
The DNA here is from genome assembly GCA_015844335.1 of Chrysopogon serrulatus. NCBI lineage: Eukaryota > Viridiplantae > Streptophyta > Magnoliopsida > Poales > Poaceae > Chrysopogon > Chrysopogon serrulatus. Next base: position 95,025 of record JADLZL010003761.1, read on the forward strand.
CGGTCCTTAATCGACACTGCACGGAATCACTATGGTCCAACAACCCCACAAGACTCCGTCCGGTCTCCATTTATCATGACCATATCCATCAACTAGATGACATCAACATAAGCTTTTCCATCAATCGTAAGTGACCACCTATACTCGCGGATGACAGGAAATCACCCGGCTTCTATCGTCTAAGCAAGCTATGCAGTTATTCGCCCTAGACTAGCAGGGTGTATCAAGGTAGGATAATTTAAGGGTAAAGCAAGGATATAATGCATCAACGGTTTCACACAACTCCTATACTTAATGCAACAATTATAAAGCATAATTAGACTGTTAAGCATAGGTAAGTAGATGCTCCGGTGCTTGCCTTGCTCAAAGTCAGCTGCGCGGTGATCCGGGCACTCGGGCAGGTCTTTCTCGTCTCCTCTTGCTGGGAGCTCCTGCTGCAACTCCTCCTGAGGGTTCTCCTCGGTCTCCAAAAGTTGGGGGTCCTGCTGCGAACCTGTATGATGCGATGCACATGCATAAGTATGGTGAATGCACAACATATGATGCTCATGGTGAAGAATGATTTAACATATCATTTACTGAGTAAGTGCATATCTCTTCTCTACAAACAACTTAACTCATTACTGAGTACGTGCAAATCTCTCCTCTAAACACTTAGAGAAGTGTATAAAGAAGAGAGGTGTGTATAAGCACACACATACTCGCAACACATGAATAAAAGAGAAGTAACACTATTCATAGATAAACATCACATTTTAGTTATGGTGCTGCACAACAGGACCAGCAAGCAAAACATAACTAAAAATGCTCAAAAAGCAATATAGAACTCACTAAAGCATTTAATTCAAAGGCTTATCATTTCATGTGAAATAATAGGCTTGAACTGTGACCTCTGTCTAAATAGTCCAGAAAATTCTACAAAAATTACAGGAGCTACATTATGCTATAACAAGGCCATAATAACATTTTCATCACAAATCATCAAGTACAACAGCCTACACAAAAAGATGAAGCAACAGGACAGAAAGGCACATTTAACAACTTTGTACTGTGAAAAGTATTAAACAATAGATTTCATATTTTTATCTAGAACTTCTTAGCACAAGAGCAGTCATCAAAAATTACCAAGGTATAATTCCTCATAATTAATTTACTAAAAATCATTAAAGAAATCAGCCTAAAACACAATTAAATCATATCTCAATATTTTTACATAGGAACTGCATGGCATATATTTTTGACAGAAAGTACATCACATAACAAAGCTAACAAAACAAGAATTACATTTTTCTGTTCAATATACAATTTACTATGCATTTTACCAGATTTCAGCCTATATAACAATTAAATAAATCTACACAGTAAAGTACCACAAAAATGACATCTCATATTTTTCACAGGTAGATCTACTCACAAGAAACCTAGCAAAACAAGAATCACCAAATTTGGACTCCATTTGCACCAGTTGTGAATTTAAAACAATTTAAATCGATTTCTAGAAAACATTTTAATTAAAAACCGAAACCCTAACGCTAGGTGCACCCGGTCCAGTGGACCATGGGTCGCTGACACGCGGGACCCGGGGTCAAACTGACCCCACCGGTCAGTCGGCCAGAGGCCGTGGCGGCGCTGACCGGCCGGGTGCTCGCCCGGCAATGAGCTCGCCCGGCGACGAGGGAGCACCAACGTGCTCCCGTGCCACGGCGGACCCGGTGACGCCCGACGGCGAGGGGCAGGCGGTGACCGGAGGGTCGTTGGCGGCGGCGGCAGCATGAGACGCGACGGCGCGACGGCCGGCCGGCCTTCTCCGGCGGGGCGTAAGGTAAGGCGAGGCGCTGCTGTGAGAGCTTCCTCGAGCTCATGGCGGAGCCGACCGGTGAGGTCGGGTTTATTGGGCGCCTGCAGCCCGGCCAAGGGCGTAATCGGCGGCTCGGCGGGCACGGCAGCCGGAAGTAGGCGGCGGCGAGATGGTTAGTGGGCCTAATCGCCCCACCGAGCTCTCACCGAGTTCAACACCAACCCTCGGGTTTCCGCGGCGCCGGTGCTGAAGGCAAAGAAAGGCGGTGCCGGGTGGACGGAACGCTGGCGGGCGCTACGTATTTAAGCGGCCCAGCCACGGCGGATGATTTGGTGGAGGCGGCCGTTTCAGCCTCTACCGGCACAATGCAGCGGCGACGGTGGCTCAGACGGGTGCGCGGAGCGGCGGCGGGTCGCGGCATGCGCTGGCGGGCTCGCCGGGTGTGCTGGCGGTGAAAATTGACGCCGGCGACGGGCGTGTATGCCGCGGCGGCGGGTGTTGCGGCTGCTGCTGCTGCGTGACGTAGAGAGAGAGAGAGAGCGAGCGGGAGAGCGAGTGAGCGAGTGTGGGCGAGAGAGAGGGGTGGGGGTTCCCATTTCGGGCGGCCGGGTTGTGGTGGGGCCCGCTTCATTTGGGAACGCCGGCCACGCGGCGGCCGGGCATGGCATGGGCGGCGTGGCGCCCCTGCCCTGTGGCCGGTCGGCCACTGCGTCGGGCGCGGCAAGGCGCTGGCGCAAGACGCTGAGTGGAGCGGGCCGGTGGGCGCGTGGGCGAAAAGCGGCCTGCTCGCTTGCGCTGCGATTTTTTTTTTTGAAATTTAAATCTGAACCAAAAAGCAATTGTTTGACAAATTTAAAAGCCTTTTCATAAAAAGTGCCTAAAATAAAAGTTGTAGAGAATTAAAAACTGAGCAACTTTCATTTAAGGCTCAGGTCAAAATTCCAAATAAATTTTGAACTACAAATTTATTTTGAATTTAGGCTTAAAAAGGAAATTTTCCAATTTATTTTCTTTTGCTCCAAAATCCACCAAAACATTTTGCAATAAAATTTGTTAAAACTTTTTTTTCAAATTATTGGGCAAGTGGATCCAAACTTGACAAATCATTTGCAAGGCAATTAATTAACTAAATTAAACAATTAACAACCAAGCATAAATTTAAATGCAAAGCACATGAGATACTAAGGCAATTAGGGTTTATGCTTGATGATGCTCATGCCATGATTAATGAGTGATTAGAGTTAATTAATTAGAGTCTAGTGCATGCTTAACACTTGAGGTGTTACAGCCCTACTGTTCACAACCGTCTTACTGTGTTCACCGACCTGTCCTGGCTATAAAAGGCCGGCCATGGCCGCCGCCGAGCCTCACTGGTGAAGCTCGCTGCTCCAGAAAGCGGTGCAGCACAACACTTCAGCCGCCGAGCTTAGCTCGCCAGCAGTCCGCTCCATCGCCACTGTGACGGAGCCGAACGCCGCCACGCTCGCTGCCGGATATGGACTCACCGACGTCGACGCTCGCGCCCAGGAACGCCGCTGCTCGAGAACCCCACACTGCGCCGAAGTCCCACCGCCCCGGCCAGCTCTGCCCAAGGCCGAGAGCATCGCCGGAGCAAGCTCCACCTCGCCAGAGCTAGAGCTGCCACCGGACACCGTCGCGCTGTCCGCGCCCCCTCCCTCTTCATCCATTCCTCTGCCTGCCGAAGCCGTCGCAGCTGGGCGTTGCAGGGGCACCGTGCCTCCACAGCTTGGCCAGGCCGGCGCGCCGGAGCCACGTAGCCGGCAACTTTGTGCCCGGCTTCCGCCGTCGCACCATCTGCTTCCAGGGGCGGATCCAAGATGAAGCTAGGGCCCGGGCTAGTTAGTGCACGAAATTGCCACAGCTAAAATACTAGAGCCTAATCCTTTGTTTTTCAAGTGGATTACTGCTTATTTATTGGCCAAGACCCGAGCTGCAGCCCGCCAGCCGGGGCCCGTGTCCGCCACATGCTGCTTCCCTCTGTTCCTCCCTGGCTCCCTCTCTCTCTTTTCCTCCCTCTCGCTCTCTCGTTGACCGCATAGAACGGGGCGAGGAGGCGAACCCGACGGCATCCAATGCCCAGCTCGACCATGTCGCTTTGAAGCCATGGGAGGCACGGCACGTCACCAAGGTGGGACCCGGCTGCAAGACGCATCCCCCCTCCTGCATACGTAAAGCATCCACGGGTGCACGTGAAGGTGCATTGGTGCTGGCAGCCTAGCCCCACCACCCGGCCCACACGTCAGCCTCAAGGACAGGCAGGAAAATGCTAAACGCGGGAAATGTACACAGGAGACAATAAGTAAGCCCTTTTGCTCTTTCCAAAATTCCAGAAAATTCCTAAATGAACTAGAGCCACTCTAGAGCCTACCCAAACTTTTCCCACTCCTTTTTCATTGCCCAAATTTTTAGATAATTTCCGGGTTTCCTTCTATCCGCGTTTTGCCGATAAAATCTTGGAAATTCATACCACCTTCACCTCAAATCTAAATCACTTGATTCTTCCACCAAAAATCTTCTAAAATCAAACCCTACACACCCATATCCTTTTTCATAATTTTGGGGTGCCCATTTAAATTCTAATTCTATTTGTTTTGCATGTTTTGGTGTTTCCTTGTTTTGTCGACGCTAGACGGCGTAGGATAGAAGACGTGGAGAAAACGCGATGGACCAAGAAGTACAGCCACGCAAAAACAAAGAGCAAGAGGCATAGAAATTGAAGTCTTAGAATGGAGGATATATTCGTCAGCGAGCGAAGGCAAGTCCTAACGCCCACCTACCATTTCCTTATATTCACTACCCATAAACCTTTTTCCCTCCACATACTATCACATTTTCAACCAAACTCCACCTTTCCACCGCCACCATATTTCACCACTTCCACTATATAATCTACCACCTCCCACTTTATATTAATTATCAAATAAACACTATTTATATCATTTCATGTTGATATTATTATTGGAATTTATGTTGTGAGCATGTGATATATGTATGATGAATACTTGTGATTTAATATGATATTTTTATATGAATAAGAACATGAACTATGATGTTAACTGAACTGGTAAACTCAACTATTTTCCGACAGGGAGCGAGTGGAGGTAATTCACGTGGTGCGGATTACCTTTGGCAGGATCGCCTAGTGAGGGTTTCTGCAGGAGATACTCGCTTTAGTCATATAAGGACCGGTTCATTTTCCATCTCTCTGGTCAGAAACTTACACAGCCACATGCCTATATGGGTAGGCTTGATCTCACACCCCGTTAGATTAAAGTAAGTTTCCACTTAGGGGGCTGGTGTAGGCAACGGTAGAGCAGGAGAAGGCTGAATGCTATGTGATCTTACATGGCCTGGTTGGACGTGGTTGCTATGTGCTCCTCCACATTAAGCCCTTGAGATTTTTGGCAGTGTTCGAGCCCTATATATTTTGCGAATTGATTATGAGACATGGTGTGTCTATGTGATGTGTGTTTCCAACCTCTGAGCGTCGTAGTGGGATCATATGGAAATCTAGGGTAGCCCTAAGCGGGTACGGGGTTTCGTTAGGCCTGTCGTGCTATTGGCCCTAGTGTCGACTACGCCTATCTTGTGGGAAAATTTATACACCTCTGCAGAGTATATTAAATCTATTCGAATAGCCACATCTTTAGAATAGGCAACCGCCAGGATGAGGTCTCAAATGATTAGATGTTTTATAAAAGGAAATGGTGATAATTTTGGTAAGTTGTAATTAATAAACTATCGGAACTGGCGAGAAGGGTTAATTCTCTCCCAGTGGCTCAAACTTTATTTTATATATAACTTTATTATTAACATATACCTCTCCACTACCGTAACCCACCATGATTTTTCAGCATTTGCTATCCACCTCACCTACCCTAAATTAGAACTTGCTGAGTACGTATGTACTCAATCTCCTCCATTCTATGTTTTTAGGAGAGAAGCTGTAGGAGCGCGTACAAGAACGGAGCTAGCAAGACTACGCAAGGAATGGAACCACAGGAGACACGCGAAGACAGAGTCGTACTACTACGCGAAGGAGCTACGCTAGGACTACTTGGAACAAGAAATAGGAATGTGTTTAAGGATAAGGTTTACGTCTACACACCAAGTTGCCTGTAGGAATGGAGCCTCGACTTCTTAGGATTACTGTGTATTAACTCAGATATTGTTGTAAGGCTCATAGCCCAAGATATGTAAATATATACTTTGTAATGCTTTTTCTCTGCTCTTAATAAAAATATGGTTTTTGATATAAATCTTATTAATCTGTGCGTATCAGCTACTGATCCAGGGACTGATATGTGATGCATACTAGACCCTAAAATAGGGGCCCAACAGGGTGGTATCAGAGCCGTACTTAGACTATAGGGTGAAACCTTAGCATGGTCGTTAGATAGGAATATTTTTTAAAAAAAATATTTTGAAAAAATATTGCTTATAGACTTTGTCTCTCACCTTGCCTCGACCTTCTATTTTTAAAAATATGATTTTTCTCTCCTCTCATCCCCTTCAAAATTACGAGTAGTGTCTATAGTAAAGTATAAAGATTAAGTCTTAACCCCTAACAACGAGTAGTAGAACCTTCCACCTTTATTATACATTTACTAGTCACTGGTGACTATCTTGTGCAAATTCTAAATGCAACTCCCTCTAGTCACTATTACTTGGCATTAGGACACAAAAATAGACTTGAAAGTAGTTATATTTTTTGTGCCTAGACGTCAAGTAATAAGGATGGAAGTACTATTTTATACTTTAAAATGTATGATATCTTTGAAGCACTGCAAACTCAACCACTATACATGATATATGAAAACCATTCTGCACATGTATACATTTTGAAAGTAATAAGGCCAAGATTTTGCATTACAGTCAACATCGACTAATAAAAGTAAATAGAGAGAGTAAATTAACATTTTGTTTATTGAATACGAGACATAGTTTAGAGCAAATATATAGTAAAAGAAAAGATTGTAGCACTCATAAGTGTACCTCAGATAATTTACATGTAGAGAACATAAGATGGCCACAATCTTCAGATCGGCCTGAAGTAAGCGCCCCACTGTGGCCACTAATTTGCCAGAGATGTCACGCCCTCCTGCTACAACCTTGCTACCAAGCATCAATTCCTCCGCATAACGGAGAGGAACACAATAAACATCAAGGGCGGATGTGACTTTGATAACGGTAATTACATGATCCAGGTCATATTCTATCACTGTCCCTATGGCAACATTTCCTTCGTGGCGTACTTCGATTTATAATAGTAAAGCAATAGGAAACAACACAAATGATCAGAGTCATCTAAACTAAAAAAGAACAATCAGTAGATGATTCAGCACCAACCTTAATGTTATCATGACCATGTCTTTCATCATTTAAAGGCTTAAAGCTCTAACCAAAATTGCTGATGTCAAACTTTGTGAAGTTAGACTGGCATTCTATAGCTATGCCAGAGGATGCAAATAGCACATTTTGTCCTGCAAGATCGTAACTTGTATAATTCATAACTCATGACTTGTAGGCATATACTTTGAAAACTAAGTATGTGTACAACAGCGTAATCATCACCATGGGACAAAGCAATTGAGACAACACTTCTAGACAACTTTGATGCAATTTCATCGCTCAGCTCACTCCAGAAACCTTGATTGTCCCAAAACAAGCAACAACGAAAAAAATAGGATACAAGACAGCCGGCGTGAGTGCTCAAATAGAGCCATAAAATACACGAAGAAAAAGAAAGAACCAGCAAACCTGAAATCAATGAGTCAGCTGAGACTCCCGTGAGACCATCAGCAACCCTCTTGCTTGGCAGCATCGATCTCTCCAGAACTGATGCAGAACTGAACAAGGAAAGAGTCGGGCCATATAACCAGAAAAGCAACGTTTAATATCAGGGTCAGTAATTCATTTTTTATTTATGCCAAAAAAAGGAATCCGATGCCGGATATATACTTTGTTTTTAAATAAACAAATAAATAATAATTGTTACCGTCAATACTGAAGCAGAAGAGACGGTGGTGGGAGGCGCATTGCAAAATGACGCCTCCAACCGTGGCGAAGTGCACCTGCAGAGGAAGACAAGAGAAAGGCAGCCCAACCGCCGTATATCCGGCCCAGAATGGGCGAAGCGTTGATTCATTTGGCCCTGCGCAGCCCAGACGAGGGAGGAAGCCACAAGAGCTCCTTCTTGTAACGGCAGAGAGGGAGAGGACAAGACGAACTTGGTCATTACCCTGAACCGCACCCAGTGAGTGGTGGCGGCGGCAAGCGCGGCGGTGCCGGCGTCTCGAGACCTTGATCCACAAACTATCAATTGCTATCATAATCGGTATACACCTCTGTAGTTCGGTTACATCTACTATCAGATTCCTCGATCCTTGGTTCCGTTTCCGCAATCCATCGATCGAATTACAAACGCTTCAGGTCGGATCGAGATCTTTGAGTGTCTAGCAATCTGCTACCATTCGAGATTTCTCTGTAATTCCTAAGCACGCGAATCGATTTGTGGGGGAATCGCGACTCTGGCATCACACCACTACCTCACGCGTCGGCAGATGACAATGGCATCTCCCGAAGAACAACTGGGTAAAATTCTCGTGCAACTGAATGAGAATTCCTAGGGAATCTCCGAACTCAAGACCTCCATGACGGATATGCGAGAGTTCAAGACAGAGATCCTGCAATGGAAGCCTAAAGTCGACAACCGTGTCCACGAGCTCGAGCATGCCGTGCTGAATTTGGGCGAACACATCGACAAGGCGTTGGGGGACCAAGCGCTGGAGGTGTGGGCCGTCGAGCAATCTGGGGTCAGTACTCACCATCCTCTGATAGCAGCGATTCGGGAAGATCATTTCGCTTCCCCGAGCATCAAGGTGCTGAACTCTACGCATCTTGAGCTTCACCCGCCACGGGTGGCATCTAGGTCGATAGACCACGGCATGCGACATACCCACCGGGGAGCTAGCTTTGGGGCGGTGTTCACCGTCGCCCCAGACCCGCCCCCGGTCACAGGCGACTAATCCCCCAGTGTACCCGTCAATTGCTTCTACTTCTCATAGATTTGCACCCAGTGATCGGATTATCTATTCCCCTGTTCATCCACCCATACCAAATTTAGAGTTACCCACTTTTGATGGTTCCAACCCTCATTTATGGATCAAACACTGTGAAACCTTCTTTGACGTTTACTCTACTGATCCTAGACTCTGGGTTCGTTATGCTACTATGCCTCTAGTAGGTTCTGCAGCTCTGTGGTACCAAACACTACAAACCTCTATTCGTACTATGCCCTGGGACTCTTTTGCCTTAGCTCTTTGCAATAGATTTGATAAGGATGAACACAATCACTTACTTTGCCAATTCTTTCACATTAAGAAAACCTCTTCTGTTACTGAATATGTGGAGCAGTTTAGTGATTTAGTGCATCAATTGTTAGCTCATGATAAATCCTTTCCACCGTCCATCATTACAAACCGCTTTGTTGATGGTTTGAAAAGAGATGTTAGAGCTGTTATCATGATTCATAGGCCTCAGGATTTGGATACTGCTAGTTCCTTGGCACTTTTACAGGAGGAGGCTATGCAAGATCAAGTGATTCAAAGAACTAAATTTGGTTCCAATACAGCTCATGCTGAAGCTAGGAAACAGCAAGACGGGACAATCACAAGCTCTGCAAGAAGTCTTGACGATAAGAGGACTTCTGATATGAACAAGTCCAAGCCTACGTTTGATGAAAAAAAATTGGCCAAACTCAAATAGTATAGAAGGGCTAAAGGACTCTGTTTCAAATGTGGGGAAAAGTGGAATCCTCAACACAAATGTCCAGACACTATATCTTTATATGCAATGGAGGAATTATGGCAATGCTTGGCTGATTATGAGGATTGCTGTACTCATGATGACGATTCTAAATTTGAAGAAGATTTGATGGCAATCTCTATTCATGCTATTAGTGGCATTGAAAGTTTCAAGACTCAGACTTCGTGGATATCTTAATGGCAAGGAAGTCTTTATGCTTATAGACTCAGGCAGCTCTCATAGTTTCATCAGCAGTGATGCTACATCTACTGTTCCTCACTGGAAGTCTCTGAAATGTCCAGTCAAGGTCAAGGTTGCTAATGGAGCCATCTTATCTTGTACACATGAGTTACCTGATCAAGTTTGTGGCTGTCAGGGTTATACCTTCAACACCACCCTGAAGATTGTACCACTGCAAGGGTATGACATAGTCTTGGGGATGGACTGGTTGGGAGCACATAGCCCCATGCATGTACATTGGCAAGAAAAATGGATCCAATTCCATCATTATACTCAAACAGTCAAGTTACAAGGCATTACTACCAAGACAACTGTGGGTTTTCCCATTTCAAGCCATCAGTTAAAGGCTCTAGAGAAAGCTGACTCTGTACTGTACTTGGTCAAGCTCCAAGAAGCCTCACTTCCTGCTACCAAACCACAACCTCCAGTTCTGCCTGCAGACTTGCACCTCCAACCAGCTTACCACCATCTAGAGAAGGTGATCATCAAATACCTCTACTGGAAGGAGCTCAACCATTCAGTCTGAGACCCTATCGTTACAAACCCTGCTTAAAAGATAGAAATAGAGACTCAGATCAAGGACGTGTTAGCTAAAGGATGGATCCAACCAAGCAACAGTCCTTATTCATTACCTGTTTTGTTGGTGAGAAAGAAAACAGGAGACTGGCGCTTATGTGTGGATTACAGACGCCTAAATGCACTCACCGTTAAAAGTATATACCCACTTCCTATCATTGAAGAGCTGCTGGAAGAATTACAAGGTGCCAAATGGTTTACAACATTGGACTTGTGCTCAGGGTTTCATCAAATTCTAATGAATGAAAATGATGAACATAAAGCAGCATTCCAAACTCATCATGGACACTACGAGTACAAGGTGATGCCTTATGGTGTTACTGCAGGTCCTGCAATATTCTAGGGAGTCATGAATCATCTTTTGGAACCACTTCTGAGAAAAAGAGTGGTTGTATTCATTGATGATATCCTTATATATAGTAAAACTTGGGAACTTCATCTCCAACACATTTCAGAAGTCCTCACACTGTTACAGCAACATCAGTTCCATGTTAAATTAGCCAAGTGCTCTTTTGTCCAGCAGCAGCTCAGTTATCTAGGACATATTGTCACTCCCCAAGGGGTTGCCACTGATCCATCCAAAATTGAAATTGTTACCAAGTGGCCCACACCAACAAATGTCAAGGAATTGAGGAGTTTCCTAGGAATGGCAGGTTATTACAGAAGATTTGTCTCCCAGTTTGGTCTCATCTCGAAACCTCTTACCAATCTTCTTAAGAAGGGCACCTTATTCATATGGACATCTGCTACTGAAGCAGCCTTCCAAGCCATCAAGAAAGCCTTAGCTTCAGCTCCGGTGCTACCTCTACCCACACACCTTTTGTCATAGAGACAGATGTCTCTGCAAAAGGGATTGGTGCAGTTCTTCATCAACAAGGACACCCAATTGCATTTGTCAGTAAGGCATTAGGCATCAAGGCTCAGTGTCTTTTAACTTATGAAAAAGAATGTCTAGCTATCCTCATGGCAGTGGAACACTGGTATCATTATCTGTAATGCTCCTAGTTTACCATTCTAACTGATCAGAAGAGTTTTACTAATCTGGATGACTAAAGACTATCTACTCCATGGCAACACAAGGCCTTGACCAAGTTAATGGGATTAAATTACAAAATTGTTTACAAGAAAGGTGTGGAAAATAGAGTAGCTGATGCCTTGTCTAGGGTTCAGTCTACATCAACCTATGACATCAATGCCTTATCAATGGTCAAGCCGCTTTGGCTCCAAGATATTCAGAACTCTTATGATGATCCCCAGTCAAAGAACTTATTGTCTGAACTGTCAATCTCCTCACCTCAAGGACATTACACTCTCAAAGATGTATTGATCACGTACAAGACAAGAATCTGGGTTGGTCATAACACACAACTCTAGACCAAGATCTTGTCAGCACTGCATTCTAGTGCTGTGGGAGGACATTCTGGGTTTGAGGTCACTTAGAAGCGCGTGAAGCATCTATTTCAATGGCCTAAACTTAAGCAAACAGTTCAGACCTTTGTTGCTCAATGTACAATATGTCAATAGGCAAAGTCTGAGAAGGTAGCTTACCCTGGCTTGTTAGCCCCATTACCTATACCTGATGGTTCCTGGCAAGTGGTTACATTTGACTTTATTGAAGGGCTCCCAAGATCAGCAAGCTTTAATTGCATACTTGTGGTAGTGGATAAATTTTCTAAATATGCACGTTTCCTCCCATTATCCCACCCATTCACAGGCCTCCAGGTTGCTCATCTTTACCTTAACAATGTCTTCAAACTACATGGACTACCTGATGTCCTGATTTCTGATTGAGACAAGGTATTCACTAGCAACCTTTGGCAAGAACTATTCAAGTTACTGGGCACAGACCTACGCATGAGCAGTGCTTATCAACCTCAAACAGACGGCCAGAAAGAGCGAGTTAATCAATGCTTAGAGACTTATGTTCGTTGCTTTGTTCAAGCCTGTCCACAGAAATGGTCCCAATGGATGAGTCTTGTTGAGTTTTAGTACAACACATCATTTCATTCTTCATTGGGAAAGAGTCCTTTCTTGGTGCTCTATGGACATGAGCCTCGATATTTTGGCATAGATATCAGCCAGTCTTGCCAAAACAGTAACTTACAGCTTTGGCTGGAAGAAAGGGAATTGATGCAACAGTTGGTCAGACAACATCTTATCAGAGCTCAAAACAAGATGAAAACGCAGGCTGACAAACACAGATCACAACGATCTTTCAACGTGGGGGATTCTGTCTACCTGAAGGCACAACCGTATGTTCAGACATCCCTAGCCCCTCGCTCTTCAAACAGGCGGGCATTTCGATACTTTGGGCCATTCCTCATTCTGGAACAGATTGGCACCTCAGCTTATTGCTTGAAACTTCCATCTGATTGTCTGATCCACCTAGTTTTTCACGTATCTCAACTTAAAAAGGCCGTAACACCTGATACTGTGGTAACTTCAATGTTGCCAGATGACCCCGATGTCAGGTTCCTGAAGCTATTCTACAATGACGGCTCCATTCTCATCAAAATGCTATGACACCTCAAGTACTGGTACGTTGGTCCTCTCTTCCAGATGAGCTGAGTACTTGGGAAGACGAAATTCCATTGAAACAGCAGTTCCCACGAGCACTAGCTTGGGGCAAGCTGGTTAAGAAGGGGAAGGAGATGTTACCGTCAATACTGAAGCAGAAGAGACGGTGGCGGGAGGCGCATTGCAAAATGACGCCTCCGACCGTGGCGAAGTGCACCTGCAGAGGAAGACAAGAGAAAGGCGGCCCAACCGCCGTATATCCGGCCCAGAATGGGCGTAGTGTTGATTCATTTGGCCCTGCGCGGCCTAGACAAGGGAGGAAGCCACGAGAGCTCCTTCTTGTAATGGTAGAGAGGGAGATGACAAGACGAACTTGGTCATTATCCTGAACCGCACCCGGTGGGTGGCGGCGGCGGCGAGCATGGCGGCGGCGGCGTCTCGAGACATTGATCCACAAACTATCAATTGCTATCGTAATCGGTATACACCTCAGTAGTTCGGTTACATAATTTGCATATTATAAAATCCTAAAATCGGTAGCAGCCTAGAAGGATCAAGGATCATTGAAATTAGGTTTCTCTAAACGCTAATGGTGATGACAACGTACGGCGGCTGCATGACTTATCACACTACCAGCGCTAGGAGTCGAATTTACGGCTGCCATTTATATTACTCGAATTGGTGAGGGGGAAATTAAAGGGAAAGGAAAAATATAATCAAGCAACAAGAAGTCAAGTCAAGAACAGAAGAAGAAAAAGATTAGTAGATCGAGAACTGTAAGGGAAGAAACTCGCTCACCACCAGCAGATCGAGGTCGCTGGCCGCGGCTGAGTCACCGGCGGCGATCGTGGGTGCTACGTCACGTGGTCGCGGGCGTGGTATTAGCTCGAGTGGCGAAGGATCGTTGCCAGCGGTCGACGGCTCCGGCGGGTGGCGGCGCGATGCCGATCGATCGAATTGCCGATTTGTGCGTGCGTCGGGCACCCAGCCATAACTTTATAGTTTATTATTCTGGCGATGATGATGACTGATGAGGCAAAAGTTTTTTTTTGTTTGAGAATTGACTGATGAGGCAAGTTACCACGTCACTTTGCCTTCCCGGCCGGCCCATATATACATATATATCCGTCGTCCAAAACCCCGCCGCGCCGATGGAAGCATTCATCAGGTAATAGTGGGCAGCAGAGCAGGAGGGATCCAGAAGAGCCCTGCCGGAGTCTCCACTGGGCGCCGGTGCCGCTCGTTCGTGGTCGTGGACGCGCTTCCCCGCACCGCCGCCCGCGCCACATTAGCCATCTCACGGTTCCCCATGGCGGACGGGTGCCCCAAACCCTAGTCGCTTCGCTTGTCGGGTCAAGATAATGTAAGTAGCTGACTGAATCTGATGTGTACCTCTCTCGCGCCCACGCCACGCGAGTCTCGTCGTTGCCGCCCGCCCACGGCCCACCTGAGCCAGCCAGCCCTGAGGAGAGGGATCGAGGTGGACCTCCGGCGCGCAGCCCGATCGACATGGTGGAGACTGGAGAGCCCGGCAGGGATAGGAGCTGCCGACGGTGGCACCTGATCCGCGTACTGATCGACGGTGGCACCTGATCCGCGTACTGATCGACGGTGGCACCTGATCCGCACCGTCCGCGAGCTCGCCGCGCTGCTCTCTGCACTGGCCACGCATGCTCAGTGTATCGCTCTTTCGCTGCTCGTTGCTCGTTCCTTGGTCCATAGATTAATTGCAATTTTTTTTACCATTTAATCCCATATTAAATGTAGAATATGATTCTTTTTTTCTTGCTCTATATTTGTTAATTGGGAATTAATACCATGTTTCACCATGATGATATTTTGCACTATACGTGTGTTCCTTCAACAGAATAATGCAAACTGGTTGTTATTAATTATCTGAAAAGTGAGAAACTAACAACCATCAAGTTGATGGTGCATTTCTTTTGGTTTGCTCTTTCTGGAAGTAGTATATGTCATCATAAATACAAATTGAATCTCTGACTCATGCCAGCAAACGTTTGCTTTCCAGCAAACGTTTGCTTTACTCTGGTTATGACCCACATTTTGCCTTTAGTTCTGCTTCAGCTTTGGAAAATGCTGCCAAGTAAGAGGGGTGCTGATGATCTTGCAAAATTCTCAGCAGCTGATAATAAAAGAACTTGCAGTGGAGAAGAGGCAACTGACTTGTTGATTTCAGGTTTGCTGGTTCTTCCTTGTTTTTATTTATATGGCTCTATTCGAGTGCTGATGTGTGTCTTGTAACGTGTTTTCCTAATTTGGTGATTTGTGTTGGGACAATCAAGGTATCTGGAGTGAGCTGAGTGAGGAAGTTGCGTCGAAGTTGTCCAGAAGTGTTGTCTCAATTGCTTTGTCCAATGGTGAGTATTCTGCAGTACACTTAAGTTTTTCAAAAATATATGTCTACAAATCATTAGTTGTGAATTATATAAATTATGATCTTGTAGGACAAAGTGTGCTATATACATCCTCTGGCATAGTTATCGAACGCCAGTGTAACTTCACAAAGTTTGTGACTTCAGCAAGTTTGGTTAGAACTTTACATGATTCTGAAACAAATGGCCGTGATAAGTGTGAGGTTTGTGCTGATGATAATCATTTACTAACTGCTATTGTTTACTTTACATAACCATGGCCATTCTGTGCTGTTTTGCTTTTATCAATATAGATTGTTGTACGCCATGAAGGAAATGTTGCCATAGGGGTTCTGGAAGAATATGATTTGGATTATGAAATCGCTGTTGTCAAAGTCATGGCCATCCTTGATGTTTATTGCATGCCGCTCAATCATCAGGTGCAGTTTGACCCCCATGGTAGAAAGGTAGTGGCAGTAGGGTGTGACATCTCTGGCAGAGTATTGGCCACAAGTGGGACATGTACTGACTCACGCGGATCTCAATATAGTCGATACATTATGTTCTCTACATGTAAATTATCTAAGGTACACTAGCATTTTTCTGAGTGTTCTAATCTTTTCTGTTACCTATATATGTTTACTTTTACTCATCCCAAATTCTCTACACCTATCAAACTGTACAGTTAAGTTGAACAGATTTGTGTTGGATGAGTTTGCACGGGGAGATAATAAAAAAATATTGTACATTTTAAAGTATTTAAACATTGTTGATAAAATAGTAGCATTTACAATTTGTGTAAGACGATAAACTGTGACAATTTTAACATAAAGATGGGAGTAACTATGATTCTTTATCATTTTAAAGCCTGCCACTTTTTTTGTAGGCTATGCAGGGCAGCGCAATTTTTGATTTCTATGGGAACTTTTTTGGCATGAACCTCTTCTGGGATATGGAAAGACCAATTTTCTTGCCAAGGAGTATAATTCTCGAACGTTTGGGGCATTTTCGTACATCCTTGAAAAAGAGTGTATTTCTAAACCTGGTGAAGCCAATCAGGTATGCAAATGTTTATTCAGTTTTATCTATGTAGCAGCTTCTAATGTTTACCCTTAATAACAACTTGGTGGTTTGGTATGTCTACTCTCTAGTGAAAGATATTTCCAAATGGGATGGTTGTATTATTACAGGTGTCACAGTTGCTCTGCTTTGTAAACTTGTAGTGTAGCAACATACTTGTGTATGAAATATTAAAGCCAATATGTTTTTCTATTTCAAAATATGTTAGAATTTTAAGTTGAGACTAACTAGTAGGGGATATGGTATCTCTCGACTAAGATTTTGTATACATTTGCTTAGTTCTTTCTTGTTTTATCACATTATCTGCTCATAGTAATCCTTTGGGTTAGTACTCACATTGACCTCCATCTAAAGGGATAAAAACAGACGAAGAAGACGCATAGGTGTGAAACTTTTCCCCCATCCTGAAGGTAAGTACACAACCACTCAACATTGGTTATCACATTTCTTTTTTTTAATTGTGATCCAGCACTATTTGTAAGGTCCCTTTAGTGGTGCAAATTAAGCCTTTGCATCTATACTTATATTTACATAGTATAATCTTCTACAGCTATAGTAATATTGTTAGTGCTAATACACTTATTACCTTGCTACTGCACTAGCATTGCCGCCTGTGCATTGTGATCACAAATAAGTAGACCTCAGGTTTTGATTTTATAATGTAAATTTCCTCTGATTTTAGAAATCAGTGTGCCTATAAAAATCAACCGACTATGTACATGCAAACAGTTCAATACTTTAATAAATAAAATGCTACATGCATATCTCTACATCAATCTCAACTCCTATAAAAGATTCAGTTGGTGATGATGAGGTGTCTGTCATCACCACCACTCTACCCCTGTATGTCACCACCATATTTACCCATCATCCTGCCACTTATTACAAATCAGTTTCACCCTCACTCCAATCTCCTAGAATGACATCATGGAACCAAGGTCACAAATGTACTCCTTTGATTTTTGCATTGTTGTTGCAACACAGGAGCAATTTGCTAGTCCATCTAGAAAAGATTTGGATTGAGGGTGCATACAACACATGATGATCATCATTTTGGCTCTGGATTTGTTCAAACACAATCACTTATAATATGAGTAGTTGCACAAGATCCATCATAATATAATTTTACAATCATTATCTGTAGAAATTTAAGTGATTGTTGCATATTTTACGTACAATTAGCATGTCATTAGCAAGGCACAATTTGGGTTGACTTTTTGGTTTATCCCAGTCCATCAATGGATATGGTCAATCATACTGCCTGCACATTTGCTGATTTATCATGCTTTTAGCCTTTTTACAACTCTTCTATGCCACTAACTATTATACAATGTCTTGTCAACCAGGTAGCATTAAGGTTTTTGGTGACATATATCCTAATGGTGTCTGGAGTGAACTCAAGGAAGGAGTTGCTTCTCACATACGTGGAAATCTTGTTGCACTTGCTTCGTTCAATGGTGATTTTACTATAATATGTTGCATTGCATACTATTTCACATTTGTATTGAGTCTGGCTAATGGCAATTATGTTATCTAGGTGAATCAAAATTATTTGCATGCTCAGGATTTTTCATTGACTATGCTGAAAAATGCTCGGCTATTTTGACAACAGCAAGCTTGGTTAGGAATCGTGATGGCACAATTATTGAGGGCTTAAGGGTTGGTGGTCCTAATTGTATTGTGTGATTCTTGTTCTTTCAAGGCATTGCTTCAAGGCACTGCTTGAGTCTGTAGTATTGTTTGCAGATTGTGGTCTTGCTTCCAAACAATGAACGCTGTGAAGGGAAACTGGAACATTGTAGTTTACATTACAATGTTGCTCTAGTCAGCATCAAGAATTGTAATGTTGATTGTCCTGCAAATCTGAAACATCAGACGATGGATTCTTCTACCAAGTTACTAGCTGTGGGCCGTCGCTTTGAATCAGGTATACTTATGGCTGCAAGTGGAATATGGACAAGGTGGTCAGGCAGATTGGATTGCAATGATCTTCGTTACACTGCATGTACAATCACTGAGGTAGCGCCATTGATTTTCTTCACAGGAATATGATGTACTTAACCTTGTGTGCTTGGCATCACCACTGACAACCTCTCCATTTAACCAACCTGGTTACTTAGGGTGGGATTGGAGGGCCCCTCGTTGATGTCAATGGCAAATTTGTGGGCATGAACTACTATTGTAGGAACATGGGAACTCCGTACCTGCGGTTTGATCTTCTCTGTGGAATTCTGAACTATTTTAAAACGGGACAGTAAGTGTGGATTTCTCTTTTGGCCTTGAAGTTCTTGTTAGTGATGCTAACAGGTCTTTGTTTTGCACTTGGCTGTGATTTGTTGGAACTGCATTTCAATAATCAAGTTGGAGGGGGTTCAGTCAACGTATTTTTTTTGTTAAATCCAATCTTTGTGTTAATTTGACAGAACAAGTTATGAGAAGATAGACCTTCATTCAGCATTACCTGGTCCGGTGGCCCATATAGTTAGAGATGGCGAGAAACAACCACCAAACAGGTAATGTCGATACATGTCGTTACAGTTAAATTGCCACACCTTTCCTTGTAAATATATATGCGTGCTGATGACACTGCTAAGATGTTGGGAAATCGTTGAATGGCAGGTGGATGGGGGCTGGACAAAGTGATGATATGGATACTACCCTCATCGATCAAGATGAAGATGCAGCTAAAAATGAGCGTGCAGCCATAGCCAAGCCCAATAGATATTGGTTCCGTAATGGAGCTCTGAGCGTGCACAAGTAGTCCTAGGTACGGTTGTGGAGCTTTTATTACCGTGTATATATATGTACATACAAGTAGTCTACTTTATTCTAGCTACGTACTCTGCTGGACCTGACGTAAGCTTGTTTTACCTGGATTCCTTCCTGCTTGACCAATCTTTATTTAATAAATATTTTAACCCCTACTACTGCTTGTTATGTAAGTCGTCAAGAATTGTACTGATGAATCATATGAGCCGCCCAAACAAAAGATGATGTAACGTTAGTCTCTGCAAAATAAAATTCCATTGAATTCATTCATTCATACAGAAACAGAACCGATCCAAACCTTATATGATGATATCCAAGACACACTCGATCCGAGGGCGGGAATTACAGACTGTGACTGTATCCAAGAGTGCTCCTCGTCGCCCTGCCTGCCCAGACCAGGTCGACCGACCACCTTGCCGCGCCAAAAGTGCAGACTGTAGTGTGGCAAGCTTGTGAGCGAGGAGGTTTGCAGCGCATCAGAAAAAGAAGGGAAATGAGATGGACTCTGGAATTTTGGAGCATTAATTCATTGGCTTGAGTTATTTCCATGGGAAGACGTCCATCGATCGTGGGTGCTGTCAAAGATCACTACTGACACACGATCATTTCTTGAATCATATTTCTCTCTCTGGTATATATCCTTAATTGGGACAATTAATTGTTATTATGACAAACCAACATGGTTGCACACTGAAGCAGAAAATCAGAGGCCTTCAGAAACTACATCTGCTGTTTCTGGGAAGGCTACAATCATTTCAAGCATCCACACATAAGTGGTATGATATTATCTCTGAAGCACTACTGAATGTGGAACTCTCATCTACAAGACACTGCATGGTTCAGGGCTGCTGAGGCTACATCAGTTCTATAATCTAGTAATTGAAGACCCCTGATGCATTGGTTGGATGAAGGGGAAATGATGTTGAGACCTCTGCTGTGTCCTCCAAAGCAATCAATGATTATCTGGTAATTGAAGTCTTCACGGCTTGAGGGGCAAGTTGTGTGTGGCTTAAGGAGGGGATAGCTTTTTTTTTTTTTTTTTTGAGAAAAAGGGTTGGATTTCATTCATAATCTTGTTACATCCATCCCTTTAAACAGGGCACCCCTAATAAAAAAAGAAAAATTACATAGAAATTCACATCGGGGGAGCACCCAACGGTCTTCGCCACCGTCGACCACTCTTGCCGCAAGCCGAGCCTTCTCCATTTCGCGCTATGAAGAAGAACTCCAGATGAAACTCAAGGCCGGAGCCTGAGTCGACGAACTCAAGGTCGAAACCTGAGTCAACGAAGAGATTTTTGAAGCCCATCAGTAGCACACTAAAAGCATGATTTGAATCCGCTGAACGCCCCGGGCAGTCCTTGCATTCACCAGGCTCGGTCGCCAATCGTTTCACCGGCCAAGCCCAGTCGACAAGCAGCAATCCCGTAAAGGGAATCGCAAAACACCAGCTCTGACATACGAGCAGGTGGAAAACCAACCTCACGAAGCAGTCGCAACCACTACGGAGGGACAAAAAGATATCCCAGCTTCCAGAAGCCATGTAGATGAAAGGAAGATCAGCGGTACTGTACTCAGCTTGAACTACTCCGGCGCAGAAAAGCTCCCAGCAGATACGAACACCAACACAGAAAATAGCATCAAAGAAAGCATCGTCGATGCCGCATCGTCCGCATAAGATACCAAAGTTTCCAAGCCAGTCAGTCACCACCAAACTCCGATCAGCACCAACATAGCAACCGGAGAGGGCAGAAACGATTCCCGGTGAAAACACCGAGAAGAAATCCAACCCCTTTACCATATACCCAAAAGGGATCTTAAGAGCTTCCTCTCTTCCGTAAAAGAGAAGAAGAAAAGCTGACCTCCAAGATCCAGTCAGCCCATCGCCGCTGCACAGACCGGCGAGGTGGATGGAGAGCTGACGAAGCTTATTCCGAAAAGACAGCGCCGCCACCACCATACGCACACCGCCAAGGCCAAAGCTAGGGATTATATACACCGACCACACCAACTCTCCGGTTCCCCACACCTCCAGGGCCGAGAAGGCCACCGGAGGCGCAGGAAACCGGCAAGGATGAGCCGGATCGAAGAACTCCTCTGTCGCTGCTACAGTAGACAGCGAAGGAGGAAGAAGACTCGAGAGAGAACTGCGTCAATGTGTGTTTTCGTTACGACTGCACAGCTCGTAAGGAGGGGATAGCTAGGATCACTTGGTTTCGAGTTGGACCAAGAGTCTATTTCGTATTGGGCCTGTGCGGCTATTACTCGGTTTCGTTTGGGCTGAGCCCATGTAAGCTCGCAACAGGCCAGACGAGTGGAAGACCTAACACTCCGCACAATCCACTAGAGCGAGTACTTCTTCACTAGGTTTCTTCTTTTTTTCTTTGTCGAGAGTAAACTATAAATAAATCCTGTAGAAGTACTTTAGCAAAAATTACATCCCACAATCATTTCCAAAAAAAAAAGAGTCCACAAAACAAATCACCACGTAATTTACATGTGGGCTGCTAGATGTCACAGGTTGCGTCAATCGTCATCCCTCATCCAAGGTTGACTCCTCCCTTCCTGAGCGAGAGAGCAGCGAGATATGATAATGTTGTGACAGAAATAAGTAATATACAAACCAAACAACCAAACCTGATATATAATTTGTTAACCACCTATAGGATGAGACTGAGTTATGGTTCACGCAAAAAAAAGGAACAAGAAAGAGAAGAAAAATTAAGTCAATGCTACCCCAATAGTCTTATTCTTTATAGCATATACGGTCGTCTAATTGTGTTTGTTTGACCTTATTTTTTATATAATTAATGTTACCTAACGCTTTCACTTTGAAACAATTAAATAATCATGATTTAACTGGATATTTTCAAAATCAACCAATTTTTTTAGAAGACGTTATTATGTACTATAGTAGAAAAACCTCATAAACAAAAAGGAAACCATGTTTCTGGCTCCCTCCTTTGGGTGAGAGGCGGAGCGAGTGATTAATTAGCCAATCCACGAGGCGTGATGTATAGATTCGGATAATCACACAATGTTTTCTATTGATTGGATAATTGGAAGCTCTACAAAAGCATGCGTTTTAGTTACTTCTCACAAAATATATATAGAAAATAGATAGATCACCTAGAAATTAATTATATAATTTGAAGGACCAGAGTAGTCGATTAATTAGATGGGGTGAATGGGAGTCTTAAAGTTTTTTTTGGGCCTAATTGGTTAGCTACCATTTTTTGTCCTACTAAAATCATGTCAAGTCAAATTTGTGGCTTGCCAAAATTAAGGTTGCCAAAGTTAGAACAAAAAACTTAGACAAGTATTTGGTTGACTACTAAAATCAAAGCTTACCAATTTTCTCTTCTATATAATTTATAAGAACTTTCTAGAGACTTACCAAAACATTAGTTCTAAACAGTAGTATGCCAATTCTTTAGCAATGAATGAAGTGATGACTACAAAATTTGGTATGCCATAGTTTTGATTGGGCAGAAATTAGTAGCCAACCAATCAGACCCTTCATATCGAGCAAATGAATAACACATAGGCAAATTCTCAAAAACAAGCACACCATCTACCCTGTTCGTTTGTCTTATCAGCGGGGTTTAACAGTCGTTCGAACAGTATTTTTCTCTCATATCAAATCAGTCGACTTATCTTATCAGTCTTTAACTGAACAGTCTAGTCACAGTAGATCTACTGACCTAAAGAACGAAGCTAAGGAGAGATGCAAAGAAGCCAAACTATCGAACACGAACCGGTACAAAAGAAGCGCCTTATATTTTTTTTTTTTATGAAGGGCTGAGATTTCGCAGTCATACTAGTATACAACCTCTCATTTATACATGAGAATTGATTAATCAATGTTGCCTCATCATCGATCAGTGGCCGGCTGCCGTACGTAATCGCGGAATGAAATTAGGATGGATTTCTTGGGCTTATCCCATTGACGAAATAAAAGATTCGGTCAATGTACGGCTATTACTGGTTTGTTGCAATTATTTTTTACTGCAAAAAATGATATGCTGTAAGAAGACTGGGGCAGAAACATACTAGTCTTTGTTCAAAAAAAATGCGTTAAAATAGGAAGTGGTCTCTGGCAGGACCCTATTCAGAATGAGCAGGCTTTCTCAATCAAATTCCCTGATTTGTTTGGCTATGTAAATAACAAGAATATGTCAGTCAAAGAAGCTCTAGCTGCTGAAGATTTACTAGATTTATTCAGATTACCTATGTCCAGAGTGGCTTACAATCAGTTCCTAGTTTTCAAAGATGAGATTCCACAGTTGAGTGATGATACAGGCCACACAGATGCATGGATATGTAATTGGAGTGGAGGGCTTTATGGGTCTATGAAATATTACAAGCAGTATTTTGCAGGAATTGTGCTGCCATTGCCTTTATGTTGGATTTGGAAATCCAAATGTATGCCAAGGATTAAATTCTTTGCATGGTTGCTACTGGTTGATAGATTGAACACCAGGGATATGCTCAGACGAAGGCATAAACATCTAGAGGAAGGTTATTTATGTGTTATGTGCCATGATCAGGTTAATGAAACCTCCAGACACCTGTTCTTTGAGTGTTCCTCATCAGTTTTAAGGTGGTTTGCTATTGGAATACAGTGGTCTCAGAATGACAATGTGTGTGAAATGATAATTCAGCAAAGTGAAGTTGCTGAGAGACCTTTCTTCATGGATCTTTTTATGATTACTCCTTGGTGCATTTGGAAGGAACAAAATGATCTAATTTTCAATCAAAAAGTTCCATCTTTGCAAAGCTGGAAGAATCGTTTCAGAAATGAAGTTAAACTTCATCTCTTCAGGCTGCCTCCAAGCAAGCGTAGTTTAATAATGGATTGGGTCAATTCCTTGTAATCAAGTGCTTTTCTTCTTTCTTAGTGGCCATGGGCCGTAGGTTTGTCTTTCCTGTCTTGTGTTAGCTTCCTGCTAACCCACCTGTACTTTTTATCTTTATTTTAATATATTTTCTGGGGCTATGCCCCACAGTTTCCTTCAAAAAAAATGGATTAGTAGAAGACAGCCGACTGGATGCATCGTTTGCATTGTTGGAAGACATGCAGCCAAAATGTGCCAGTTGGCGGAATCTCGAATATTCTAGCTAAACAAGTCGGCTGTAGTATTGGAAGCGTAGTATTGACGTGTGAACCTCTAGCCAAAACGTCCCAAATTAAGTATCATTTTTGGTTTCCGTACCAAAAATTTAACTCAGTTTATAGAAAAATAAGTGCAATATCTATATCTCTAAATAAATTTGTTAAAAACTAGATTCAAAGATCCTTCTAATAATACTAATTATGATACTAATTGATAATATTTATTATTTATAAAAATTACTAATATTTATTTTCGAAAGCGAAAGCGATAAATATTTTAGAAGAGGGACAGAGTACAAATACCCCTAGAGGTTAGCTGTAGTATTGACGTGTGAGGCGACGAGATTGCTAGCGTGGGTTTTGAAAGCTGAAAAGAGTGGACGAGAGAGCACCACCTCCACTCCATGCAAAGCTTGTGGCCGATTGGGTCCCACGATTTGGCACCTTGTCAGTTCTCTGGCTGAGGCTATTCGTACTTATCATCTTTTATTTTCATTCACTATATATTTTAGTCATCAAGATACTCCCATCTATATACATTTCTTCAAGCACCTATCATCCTCTATATCTCATACTCTATATCAATTATCAACAGTGGCTCTACTTATCATCCTCTACAAATTTTATCTAAATATATCCATGTGAGATTTTATTTTTAAAAATTTATTAAAACGAATTTAATGATGCAATTGGAATTTAAGTTAGTTTTTTATTTATGAGTTATAACATTTTTGTTTCTCGTAAAAAGTAGAACCTACTGCATGCTCTCACCTCTCTTCCATTGGCCGGTCTCTCTCTCCCCCAGCCTCCCTCCGCGCGCACGGATACACGCATGCAAACAGCAGAGTAGCAGCTGGTACGCTACAGTGCTACGCTATAGCGCTACATTTGGCAGATGAGCACCGGCAGCAGACTGTTTTGGCGTACGTGCTGTAGGGCTGTTGTCCGCTAAAATGCTCCTCCAGTACGCCTTTAGCGTTCACGGTGCGGACAACCTGATGCTCTAAAACTATGTTTTTTTGGGGAAAAATTTTAAATCATATAACTGTAGTTTCTGGTGGACAGAGGGAGTACTACGTTTCTATTATATTAGATTAGATCCAATCATTCAAAGCAAAGAGAGCTCACCTGAAACAGCTTCTGTCTTAGCCTGAGCACAGGCCTCTCTTGATTGCATGCAAGTGGTGGGAACTGTGCAAGCGACTAGCGCCCAAACTTGATGGGAGCTATGCAAGCGACTGGCGCCCAAACTTGATGGGAACTGTGCAAGCGACTAGCGCCCAAACTTGATGGGAGCTGTGCAAGCGACTGGCGCCCAAACTTGATGGGAACTGTGCAAGCGACTGGCTGCCAAAAACTTGCGTCTTGTACTCTCTCTCTCTTTTCTTATTTCTCTCTCCTCCGATCCACATAAATTAGCTTGGTTATATTCCCTCTGTCTCTGAATTCTGTAACTTCTAGCTAGAGTTGTCTTAAGTCAAACTTTTTAAACTTTGACTAAATTTTTAGAAAAAAACACTAAGATATATGGTACCAAATTAGTACCATTAAATTTATCATACAATGTATTTTTATAAGATATATATTTTATGTCATAGATATTGATAATTTTTTCTATAAAGTTAGTCAAAGTTAAAAAAAGTTTGGTGACACGAATTCTAGGAGTTGCAGTATTCAGGAATTGAAGTAGTAAGATAAGCTGATCTGACTTATTAAACTTGCTCTAACAACTTGGCAGCTTGCTTGCATTGTACTCTCTCTGTCACTGGATACTGCAACTTCTAGAGTT
Organism: Chrysopogon serrulatus; assembly: GCA_015844335.1. Taxonomy (NCBI): domain Eukaryota; kingdom Viridiplantae; phylum Streptophyta; class Magnoliopsida; order Poales; family Poaceae; genus Chrysopogon; species Chrysopogon serrulatus. Next base: position 121,109 of record JADLZL010003761.1, read on the forward strand.
ATCTTAAGTCAAACTTTTTAAACTTTGATCAAATTTCTAGAAAAAAATATTAAGATATATGGTATCAAATGAGTACCATTAGATTTATCATATAATATATTTTTATAAGATACTCATTTTATATCACAGATATTGATGATTTTTTCTATAAAGTTGGTCAAAGTTAAAAAAATTGATTAGCACGGATTCTAGTAGTTGCATCTTTCAGGGACAGAGGTAGAAGTACTAAGAAAGAAACTAAAACCAGTGTAACGGCTGTTTGGATGACAACGTCGCCCACTTGACTGTGTCATGTCCCTAGCTAGCTAGCTAGGATGGCTGTTGACCCTACCGGTCGTCCATGGAGGTTTTATTTGGAAATTCATGTACGATTTCTTTGAAATTCCACACAGTGAAAAAGAATCAAAACCAGCAGCAATCTCTGCTGACGTACAGCTGATTTGGTTTAGTTGGAAGAGCAGTCATATATTATGCGTGTAACTGAACCGGTGTGGACAGGGCAACCGGTCCGTTTGAAGACTAGGATATATAGGATCGGAGTCGTCGCTACAACTTAACCTAGTTAGGCAGACAGGCAGAAGGACGACGACGACGACTAGCTAACCACCACCGCGACCGACGATCGATGTGGGGTGGGCTGGGGACCGTCGCGCAGCTGGTGGGCGGCGTCGACGCCGGTGGCCTCATCGCCAAGATCCGGCAGGCGGCGCGGACGGCTCGGCAGAACAACAAGGACTGCGAGTTCCTCGCGCGGCGCGTGGACATGCTCGGCGAGCTGCTCCCGCGCATGATGCGGCAGGGGGACCCGGAGGCCGTGCGGGCGCTGGCCGGGCTGGACGCCGCGCTGTCGGAGGCGCACGACCTCGTCATGTCCTGCCAGGGAAGGGGCCCGGCGTACAACTTCTTCAAGGGCTCCAAGATAGCCCACAGGTTCAGAGACGTCGAGAAGAAGATGGACTCCTACCTCCTGCTCATCCCAGCAATCAGCTACATCTGCATCGCCAGCCGCCTTGATGGAACGACGATGACCGCCACATCCAATTCCCAGCTGCGGGTACGATCATTGATCCTTATTGATGATCATCTCTGTCGTTTAATTTGTCCCTGTGTTGTGCATGCATGGGACTAGGCACTTAATTCTTTGATCATAAGTCATGATCGTTACTGATGGCCGGAGTATTTTTTTTATTTTTTTTGGAAAATCAAGCTAGTGGAATTGATATATATATTCTGGCCTTTGCAACCCAAGTTTCTTCCCCAAAGTTTTCATCCAAACAGATAATCAAACATAGAGAGCTAGCTAGGAAAGAGAACACAGATAAAAAGTGAAAAATAGGCAGAGAAAGTCCACTATTGTTGCCCTATTTTGGTGGAACATACTATAGAAAGAAAGAAATATAGACGATGTTTTCAACAGAAGGTGCTGACCTAGTGCAAGTGGCGACACTCTGTAAAGATGCTATTTTGATGTTTCGGATGGCTTCTACTCCTACGCTTTCTTCTATGACTACTCCTACGCATACTGATCTTTGAATTTGATCTCGGTTGTTCCTAGGGTTCCCTGCCAGGGTTGTTTTTTTACTTTCCTTTTGTGTGGTTTATTTTTCCCCAAGCTTTTTTTCCTCTAGTTGTCAAGAGAGTCGAGTTGAGTCTAGTTGAGAGGATTAGAACTTAGCATGCATGCATGAGTAATTTAACACAATTTATAGAAATGACCTTCTTTTTTTTTTTTTTACTCCCAGCCAGAAAATCGCTTACTGACCGGATGTTCCTTTTCTTGGATCTCTAGGAGGTGGGTCAGGAATTCACGCTGGATGAGATCGTGGTAGCCACAAACAACTTCGCCGTCGTGATGAGCAATGACGCCGACACTGGCACCAAGGTGTACAAGGGCAAGCTCCACAACGGGACTGAGGTGGCCGTCAAGCGCCTCAACCGCGCGCGGCGAGGAGCGGAGGACGCCTTCTTCGCGGAGCAGCACATCCTCTCGCCGCTCCGCCACGACCACATCGTCCGCCTTCTGGGCACCTGCGCCGACGATGGCGAGCGCATGCTTGTTACCCAGTACATGCCCAACGGCTCGCTCTACGACCACCTGCATGGCCGCAGCAGCCACATGTCAGCTTCGTCGTCGTCACCGGTGACGGCGTCCTGGAAGACGCGCGTGCAGGTCCTTCTTGGCGCGGCGCGCGCCGTCGAGCACCTGCACTGCCACGCCATGCCGCTCGTCATCCACGGGAACGTCGCCTCCTCCAACATCCTCCTGGACGCCGCGTGGGCGCCGCGCCTGTCGGGCTTCGGCGCGTCGGTGTGGCGGGCGGCGGGCGTCGACTCCCAGGCCGTCGACGTCGCCGGCGCCTCGTCGAGCGGCGGGTACGCCGACCCGGAGTACTGTAGCACGGGCCGCATCAGGCCGGCGAGCGACGTGTACGGCCTCGGCGTCGTGATGCTGGAGGTGCTGACGGGGCAGCCCCCGTGATGAGTGTCGAGGACGAGGCCAATCAGAGCGTGCTGGGTATGACCTTGGTGTCGTTCGCGCTGCCGACCATCCAGGATGGCCGGCTGGGGACGTGCTCGACAGGCGTCCGGCGCCGCAGCCGACGACGCCGTGGCAGCAGCCACTGCAGCTGGCGGCCAACACGGCGGCGCGATGTCTGTGCCTCCATGGGGATAACCGTCCGGCCATATCAGACGTCGTCGCCAACCTCGAGCAGGCGCTCCACCTCCTATGAATGAAAAACATACATTGCGTGGACATTTTTAATTGTACAGTAAACTTGCTTGTCATTCAGCTGTACTGTATGTGGAACATTGTTTGTTTAACATCGAGAATAGAATAGAGGCAGTCACTAGTATTGTACTAATTTGTCTCTCTTGCAAACAACCCAACAGTGCAAGTTGACTATGACAACTCATAGTATATCGTACTAAATTGTCTAATGCGGGCTATAACTAATGTACTAATGCAGCCTGCAGCTATAAATTCAAAGCAATCCCATAGTAGGTTTCAGAATATTAACAAAATGGAAAAATGTTAGGTACCCGTTTGACTGAATTTCTATTGCAGACCAGCAATTGGATTCATCAGATTATCTAATAACCAACTTGCACTGTCATGATCTAATGGATTTCATATCTTAAAGAATTTATATCAGAATCAAAAGCTCATATGAGTTAAGCACACCGATTCACCGTATACGACATGAAGGCATCGAATTTACTATCTAATTTCATAGTAATGAAATGGAAGCAATGGAGCAATTTGTCGTCAACGTGTGCAAAGTTCCCCAAGGAGAAATTAAAATTTGTGCACCACAGCCAGCAGCTCCCTCGCCCACTGCCACAACCTGGATCGCCTGCCATGCACTGATCGCCGCAGGACACGCTGGTCTGCCTGACCCAGCCAAGCTGAAAGCAGCACTGCTGCAGAGGAGGCCGGCGCCGGCGACGGCCGAGGGGGCCATGGGCAGCCAACCATGCATGTCTACTACACTGTATCGTTATAATTTCCCGGCCAATCGTCAATCGTCATGTAGCATTATTTTAGATTTCCCGGCGGTCCACCCTTTCACTACTACAAACAGCCACTGTAGGGGCAGCTCACAAGCCTCTGTAGGGGCGGCTGGCCAAACCGCCCCTTTCCAGATTGAGCCGCCCCTATAAATGGGAACGAAGGGCGGTTTGGTGATCCAACCGCCCCTACAAATTGGTCCATTTGTAAGGGCGGGTGATAACACTAGCCGTCCTTACTGAGGTATTTATAGGGGCTGCTGGGTTGCTGGGGCCCGGCCAGCCCACTATAGGGGCGGCTCAATCACCAGCCGCCCCTACAGTAAAATAGGGCTGGCACCACTACTGGAAATGCGAACTTTGCCGAGTGCCTGAGACTTTGCCGAGGGCTAAAGCACGGGCACTCGGCAAAGGGACCCTTTGCCGAAGGCGCGTTAAAAGGCCCTCGGCAAAAAAAAGCCTTCGGCAAAGACCTCTTTGTCGAGTGCCAAGCCTAACCGGCAAAGAGGCGGCACTCTAAAAAACAAAAATTTGCCGAAGGCCCAGCCCACGGCAAACTTTGTCCCACGGCAAAGATGGCCGAGGGGCCTCACGCCCGGCCCTGCCGTTAGTCTTTGTCGAGGGCCTGCCGTTTGGCACTCGGCAAAGACTATTTTTGCCGAGGGCTAACATTGGCTCTAGGCAAATTTTTATTTTTTTTGCCCAATTTTTTTGGGAGCTCTCCTATAGTATAAAACTACATGTTTAAATTTGGTGCATTTTAATTTTTTTGCTATATTTCATACATTTATTTTGTTTAGTTGAATTTTTTCATATAATTCAAATTTGAACTGTGGGTGCATGAAATAATAGAATTTAGTGATCCAAAAGATGGTATTCATGGTATTGAGTGTATTTTGTGGGCGTATCCGGGAACTCACATTAAATTTCTAACGTATTGGTCACGGAACATGACGTTGAATTTGCGAGAAAAGGGTTTTTTAAATTATATAAAATGCAAACGAACTCAAAAAATCACGAAACTTGTTGATGTGTCATGTTATGGTACGTGGAGGCTGTGATAAAAAAATTGAAAAGGTTTGGAGACAGTTGTGACGTCGGTGACATAAAACCCAGACATCTCCACGTGTGATCACATGTATCGACAACATGAGATGTCTGGGTTCTATGCGGCGGCCGTCACAACTAGCTCGAAACATTCTCAATTTTTTATCACTGCCTCCATGTACGATAACATGACACCTCAACAAGTTTTATGATTTTCAGACTTCAGTTGCATTTTATATAATTTAAAAAACACTTCTTCCGCAAGTTCGGCGTCATGTTCGTGACCAAGACGTTCAAAATTTTATGTGAGTTCCTAGATACGGCCACAAAATACACTAAATACCATGAATATAATTTTTTAAATCACCAAATTCTATTATTTCATGCACCCGTGGTTCAAATTTAAAATATACAAAAAAATTCAACAAAACAAAATAAATGAATGAAATATAGCAAAAGAAATCCAAAATGCACTTAATTTGAAAATGTAGTTTAAAATAATATATAAAAGCTTCACAAAAAGATTGGGCAAAAAAAAAAACTAAAAAAATAATAAAATTTGCCGTAGGCCATGGAAGGCACTCGGCAAAGACAATCTTTGCCGAGTGCCCATTTTAAAGCCTCGGCAAAGAGTTTTTTTTTTTTAAATAAACCGGTCAGTTAAAGCCCAGCCGGCCCACCCCCAACCTAGCCGCACCTTTTCCCCATCCCGCGCCCGCCCGTGACCCCCGCCGCCGCACCCAGGTGACGCCGCCGCCCCGCCACGCCGGGCCGCCCCTGCGCCCACCCCGCGCCGCGTCCGCGCCGCCGCGCGCGCCGTGCCCGCGAAGGCCGGGCCGCCGCTGCGCTGGATCCGCGCGCCGCCGCGCGCCGTGCCCCGGCCGCCGTCGAGCCACGCCCCAGGTAGTCGACACACCCTGCTCATCTCCCGTCCTTCTCCCACGACTCCCTCACGCACCTCCTCCCTAGGCTCTCTCTCTCTCTCGGTCTCCCTCGTAGTAAGCCACTCGGCCTTGCTTGCTCCACCCCCACGCCCCTCCACCGCCGCCTCTGCCTGCGGCTGCTGTCCCTCCCTGCTCCATCCCCACACGCCCTCACCTCCGCATCTGGCCAGCATCGGCGCCAGCGCCCTCCCCTCCAGTCGTCGCCTAGATCCAGATCTGCCTGGAGATGATAGGGTTGCGGTGCTGGCCGAGAACGAGCACACAACCGGTGGCATCCGAGAACGAGCACGCAGCCGGAGGTGTCTGCAGCGGCAAGCAACATCTTCTGCGATGCGCGACTCAGGGCAGCCAAACTGTGAAAGGTGATGTGCTACTAGCTACCTGTACAGTATGCAGCTAACATGAAAGAATTGTGTATCAATTTGCTTTTGTACGTAGTTGATACAACAAGCAAAAATGGTACCCTGTTCTAAGTAGCGAACATAAATTAAATTCTGCAGTTACAACACTGTATTATGTATGCAGATTTGTTATCATTATTAATTAAAAAAAATTGTTAGGATTATATTGGCAGCATTTTGCAAATTAGCTGGTGACTGGGAGCAGAGCAGCATGGATTTTCAGATCCTTTTGAATAAATACATGTATCAGCTTCACAAGGTAACTAACTGAAGGGGCTGAGATTTTTGGAACTTCTGTACAGCTGAAGTGTATGAACTTGAGTTCCTGTAATTGAGGCACGTGACATATAATAGAGTATTAAAGAATTGCTTCAGTTATGTCAATCACAATCAATCAATGAATAGAGATTTAGATACTTAGAGAATCACAAAATGTGTTATGTCGATGCATGCAGGTGTGTCCCTACTGCCCCTATTCTGTCAGTTCAACATCATATACTGATCAAGTTGGTTTCAGATACAAGGTACGACATCAGCAGCACTGTCTTGCAATTGTTCTAATTTTGTCTGGATAATCTTAATTTGTGTGTTGTAAGATTTCGGTGCAGAGGTGTCAGTTATTGTTTTTTTTATGAGAAAAGGAATCAGTTATTTGAGTTGCATAAATTAATGATGGTGAGGACTGATAGTTTGTTATAAAGTTCAGAGTAATATTTGCCTCTGATATTCATTCATAGCAGTAGCAACAGCCCAAGACCTTCCTGCTATTGTACCCAGTGGTTTGACAAAAATAAGCTTTGGTTTGCTAGTAGCTCTCTATGCATCGCTATCTGTGTGGCAGGAATGTGGTGCATGAATAATTACATTAGTAGAATCTTGCTCTGTCAGTTCAGCACAAGGACCAAGGCTTGTGTTCAGTTTCAGGTGAGCAGCGATAACAGTGATCTACACTGATATTTCAGTAGTTAACTATTTTTATTTGATGAAGTGTTACTACTCTCATTTCAGTTTCATGCTGCAACATCGATATATAGTTCTCTGTAGCTTGTTTGCTAATAGAGATTTTTATTTGATCAAGTGGTACTCTCATTTTAGACTAAAACCCTTTTATTTGATCAACTCTGAACTGGTAACATGTTTGCTTACAACCTAAGATCTTGAATGATTGTTTTAACTTGTTTACTTGCTGAGAAGAATGGCCGAAGATGAGTGTTTATGTAATAGCAATTTGCTATAACTGAATATCTCACTGCATTTTTCAGGTAGCACATCTTTTGGACAATGAAGCAAATTGAAGTGCTTGTGGATACTGATGTTTAGTTATTTTAGATTCTCTAGAGATCAAATCTTTATGTTCAAACTTAGTTGTTGTGATAGTCAAAGTAAATGCTTGTGAGCTAGAGTCAGGCTAATTTGTAGTTTGATGTTCGATGTGACTATTGTGTACATGCTATCAATAAATGAATCAATGTTTATTTCATTTTTTTTTTAAAAAAAAAGTGCCTTTGCCGAGTGCCGGGCCAAGGGGCACTCGGCAAAGAGTTAAAAAATATTTTTTTTAAAAAAAGACATGGCTTTGCCGAGTGCCGGCTGTGTTTGGCACTCGGCAAAGGCACAGTGAGCGACGCCGGCGCCGTAACGGCTACTTTTCTTTGCCGAGGGCTTTTTGGCACTCGGTAAAGCTTTTTGCCGAGTGCCGACAAAGGCCCTCGGCAAAGAACCACTGCCGAGAAAAAATTTTCCGAAGGCTCTTTCTTTGAGGGCCGCCTTCGGCAAAGCCTTTGCCGAAGGTTTTTCGGTCTTTGCCGAGTGCCTTTGGCACTCAGCAAAGACTCAGAATCCAGTAGTGCACTTACAAATCGATTTTGACGTAGTGTTTCCTGATGCCTGTTATATTGTATACTACAATGATATATGATGATGAGAGGCAAATTAAGATGATAACGACGCGGCCAACCAATAATATAATTCCACAGCTATATATAGCAGCCAGGCGGCGGATCTACAGTATATCATTGGGGTCGGACTCATCCCGACAACTTTTAGCTAATCCTCTATATAGTAAGTCTCTTCTCGCGTTCAGTCATAATTTTTCCTATAAAACATCATATCACAGTAGCTTCTTTTATGCTGATCCGGTGCCCAATCTGGCTAGATTCTTCGCCCCTGATATCACAGTAGCTAGCTATATTATATATGTCGGCGACTCTAATTACATATATAATATGCAATGCTATTCTATCTGCAATGCAAGCCAAGGTCGTCCTCCCACAAAAGACCATTCACAAATTAAGAGTCAGACGTACGAGAGAATCCATGGCGGCTCTCCTCATCCCCATGCTCTGCACTGGGCAGACTAATCGTCTCGTCTCGAGCTCGGCAACGGCAGCGCGCGCGCCATAACCCTGGTGCCCGTCCAGTGATGGTGAGGGCGGAGGCGGCAACGAGAGACTCCGGCGGCGGTACAACAAGGAGCCCTCGGCATGGACCAGCGTCCGGCAAGAGCGCTGGGAAGGACACCTCCCTGCTTGGCTGGTACGAACACTCTGTGCAATTGTGCTAGCTAGAAGAAGCTACTCTTCGATCATTCACCATGCATGAGATCGAGCTGGTCATACTACAGCTGCACGGCCATGCCATTGCCATATATAATGCCATGCATGCTTGCAGAACGGGACGTACCTGAGGAACGGGCCGGGGGTGTGAGACGTGGGAGACCACACGTTCCGCCACCTGTTCGACGGCTACGCCACGCTGGTCCGCGTCTCCTTCCGCCACGGCGGCGCCACGGGCGCGCACCGGCAGATCGAGTCCGCCGCCTACACGTCCGCCAGGGCCAACGGCCGCCCCGTCCTGCGCGAGTTCTCCGGCCAGTGCCCCTCTCACAACAACACAGCATCAGCAGCAGCCTGCTGGACCGCGTGGGCAACGTCGTCGGCGCCCTCACCGGCGTGGCGCTCACGGACAACGCCAACTGCCAACATCGCCGTGCTGCCGCTCGGGGACGGCCGCGTGCTGTGCCTCACCGAGACCACCAAGGGCTCCGTCCTAATCGACCCCGACACGCTGGCCACCGTGGGCAGGTTCAGGTACGCGGACAAGCTCGGCGGCATGATGGTGCAGGCCGCACACCCGGTCATGGTGCCCGCCGGCGGCGGCGGACGACGAGCTCCTGACGGTGCTCCCGGATATGGTCCGGCCGGGCTACCTGGTTGTGAGGATGGCGCCCGGGAGCAACGAGAGGAAGGTGATCGGCAGGGTGGACTGCCGCGGCGGCCCCACGCCGGGATGGGTGCACGCGTTCGCCGTCACGGACAGGTACGTGGTGGTGCCGGAGATGCCGCTCCGGTACTCGGCCAGCAGCCTCGTCGGCTCGGACCTCGCCGAGTACTACGCCTTCATGTGCAGGTCCACCGGGGACACGGTGGCCACCGTCGAGGTGCCGCCGTTCATGGCGATCCACTACATCAATGCCTACGAGGACGACGGTGCTGCCGCGGCGGTCATCGTCGACTGCTGCGAGTACTACGGCGACCCCGCCATCATCCACACGTTTCTCCTTCACAGACTCAGATCGTTCGGCAGTGACAAGGACGACATGGACCTGCTGCCAAACTCCAGGTACGTACTAGTACTTCACATATCTCAGCTTATATTCATTTATATTGATTGGACAGCAGTTCTCGCAATGCAAACAATCAAGAGAGCGTACTCCCTCCGCCCCGCTTGCGCTTCATGGTGATTTTAAAAAAATACTAAATACTATCGATTAATATCATAATTAGTATCATCATAAAGTTCTTTGGATCTAGTTTTTTAACAAATTTATTTAAAGACATAAACATTAAATATATTTTCTACAAATCGAAGTTAAATTTGTGGCACGAAAACCAACCGCAACATTTAAATAAGGACACAGGGAGTATGTATCAGTGCACGGCCGGGTCACCATCACACATGCTCGATCGGTACTATACCAAACTAAATGTCATTCTCATTTCTCTACAAGTCAAACAATTTTTAACTTGAAGCCAAATATATACAGTAAATATTAAGATATATGTTGTGTAATAAGTATCATTTGATTAATTGTTGAATATATTTCTCATAATAAGCCTATTTGAATATGCAAATGTTAGTAATATTTTATAAATCTAATCAAACTTAAGAAAGTTTGACCTGCACGGAATTTAAAATGGTACTTATTTTAGATGGAGGGAGTAGGTATTAAAAGGATCATCACATTTCTACTCTTCTTTCGCTGTTTTAAATTATAAGATATTTTAGTTTTCTAGGTACATTGTTTTTACTCCACCAATAGCTATTTCAGCATCATACTACACATCAGCGTAATTCAATGCCCGTTAGGTTCTTTAGGCTCATCATTCTCGAGCACGTAGTCAAGACCAAAAGGTAGACCAACATGATTTCAGCAATGTTATGTGTGCTTATTATACTAGAGAAGCTAGTAAACAACAATAGTCACAACACATGTAGATGGATGGTATCGTAAGTTGGTTCACGGGAGTATTTAGTTCCACGGAGCTAGCTAGAAGCATTGCACTGACATTGCTTGTGGTATTGACCTATCGTTTATTTCACTGCGGCAGGGTGAGCCAGTTCAGGATACCATTGGATGGAAGCCCGTTTGGTGAGTTAGAGACAGTGGTGGACCCAGAGGATTACGGCCATGGCGTGGACATGTGTAGCATCAATCCGACTTTTCTTGGCAAGAGATACCGATATGCCTATGCCTGTGGAGCCCGCCGGCCATGCAATTTTCGCAACACACTCACCAAGATCGACCTCCTCAAGAAGACAGCAAAGATGAGGTGGCATGAGGAAGGTGCCATGCCCTCGGAGCCTTTCTTCGTGGGTAGACCCGGAGCAATCCATGAAGATGACGGTCAGTTTATTTAATCTATTTAACATATACTTCTGCGTGGGCTTATTAATTGTTTCTTCGCAATAACAAACAAATAAATATATCTGCCTAATAATAGGGGTGGTGATGTCTACTGTAAGTGGCGCTGATGGAGACGGCTATGCACTTGTCCTGGACGCCACCACGTTCCAAGAGATTGCGCGTGTCAGGTTCCCATATGGTCTGCCCTATGGCTTCCACGGTTGCTGGATTCCTGATCACAAAAATTAAAATTAAATGGAGCTTTCAAAACCAGACCATACTAGGCTCATACTAGACTATTTGGGGGCATAGTGTGCATGCCGATCAAATAAATAAGTATACATAGAGTATATGGTTGTATTTATTTATATACTACTACTATGATATTATAACAGTCACTAGTACAGAAATGATTTTTGTTGGCGCCAGGATTTTATTTGTACAGGCGGTTGAGTTTATCGGACGCCAGTATTAAAAATCACGTGGGCCCGGCTTTAGAACCGCCAATGGAAACACAACAACACCGGGCGTTTGGCTAAGTCAACCGTCGTGCTTGATGGCTCATTAAACTTGGGCGGTTGGCTTAGCCAACCCGCCGGCGTTAATTGCACTATCTTGCTGGCGGTTGACTAAGCCAACCGCCCGGTGATAATGGAGCCATCATCACCGGGCGGTTTGCTTAGCCAACCGCCCGGTGTTGTTATATTTTCACGGGCGGTTGGTCGAGACAACCGCCCGATTGCTATGTCTTCTATAAATACCCCTTCTTCCTCCCCGACCCAAAGAGTCACCCGACGCCAACTTTCCATTGTTGGCGATTTGGAGGTCCGATTTCCTAAAATACAAGGGGGAGGTTTTGATCTTCAAATCTTGAAAGGAGGTTGCTAAAAAAGGTTAGTTTATGTCTCTCTTGCATCTTTTTAGCCAATATTGCTCATTTGTAGCCACTTTTTTGGATCTAGGGTTTCACCATGAGTGAGAGGGGGAAGAAGCTAGGGTTTTCTCTCTTTTGATTATTTCATACTTAGTGTTTTCTCTCTATTAGATATGGTGATTAAAGAAGGATTTTTTTATGTCTCTTAGCTATTGCCATAATTATTTTTGAATTAAAGGATCCCCTTCTCTATAGCTTTAGTGTGTCATGCATGAATAGATTCATTTGTTAGAAGAAAATTAAAGATTATTTCTTATTATTTGCTAGGGTAGCATTTTATTAGATTTAATTTTATTTATTTTTAATTAGATAATTCCTAGTGTTCAAATTATTTAGAGAGAAGAAGTGTTTAATTATTCCTTCTATTATTTATTAAATCGTATTTCTTCAATAATACTCCGATTTATTACTATATATTTTTAATTAGATAATTAGTAGTGTTCAAATTAATTAGAGAGAAGTACCTACGTATATTTTTGTATTGGATTCTCATTAATTGGTTGATTTGATTAATTATTTGCCATGCCTCCTCTCTCATACTTAGGTAACCGATGGCCTTAACGTCTATAATTTGGAAAAAATATATACAAGGGTGAGGTTTTCTAACTATAGAGAGGAGGTTGTTCATCAAAAGGTTAGTGAATCCATCATACATACCACATTTCTTTAGGATTATTGATTAAAATATATATATATATTATAATGAATTCGTTATATATATAGGTAAACGATGGAGAGATCATTCTGGATGTATAATTTATCCAGAGTTGATCCTTCATACATACCAGAGGTCAAAAGCTTTATTGAAGCCGCTAAGATGCATGCGTGGAGAATACAGACGAAGCACATACCTTGTCCTTGTGTAGATTGCAAAAATATTGCGGTCTTTGACGACACATAAATAATATTTTCTCATCTGCTCCGTCGAGGATTTATGAATGACTACTTGATTTGGACAAAGCATGGAGAGGGTAGCTCTACCCCATATCTAGATACAACCCCTACGAACATCAACCCCCATGGCCCTGACATGCTTGTTGATGACGGATGCCAGTTCATACATGAGACACAAGCTCAGTGTCAACCTGATATGCCAAATGTTGAAGATGAAGTGGTGGATAAAGTGGAAGATGAAGGGTGTGAAGACTTAGAACTCATGGCTGCACTATTGCGTCGTCATGCTGATCCATCAATGTTCTTTATGAAAGGAATGGAGGCCTTAAGGAAGGCAGCAACAGAGCCATTGTATGATGAGACAAAGGGTTGTACCAAAGAGTTCACGACGTTGCGGTCTGTGCTAAAGTTGTTGATGTTAAAAGCTAGGTTTGGATGGTCCGATGCTAGCTTCGATGCATTACTGAATACTCTTGGAGATATGCTTCCCAAAGAGAATAAAGTGTCTGCTAACACTTACTATGCCAAGAAGCTCATCAGTCCGCTTACTATGGGTGTACAGAAGATCCACGCATGCGAGAAATCAATTGTATCCTATATCGAGGTGATTACGCAGACTTAGAGAAGTGTCTAAACGTGGTGCAAGTCGGTATAAGACAAAAAATGACTATCTAGAAGAACAGAATGCAACTTCGGTTTCTAAAGGAAAGAAGAGAAAAAAGTCCGAACAGGGGTTTAAAACCAAACAACAAAGAAAAAAGAAGAAGTAGATTATTTTGCCCGGAGGAGAGTTCTGCTTTGGTGATGTGGTACCTTCCGGTGGTTGATCGATTGAGGTGTTTGTTTGCTAATCCGGAGGATGCGAGCTTATGACTGGCATGCTTCAGATAGGCACAAAAATGATGGAAAGCTTCGACATCCGGTGATGGCACACAATGGAAAAAATTCAATAAAGAACACCCGGACTTTGCTAAGGATGCAAGAAATGTTAGGTTTGCACTATGTACCGATGGAATGAATCCGTTTGCCCAAAGAAGCAAAGCAAGCATAGCACTTGGCCGGTGATCCTCACTATCTACAACCTCCCTCCACACATTTGCGAAGCGCAAATATCTTACGTTAACCATTCTTATTTCTGGACCTATACAACCTGGTGTTGACATGGATGTATTCTTGGAGCCTTTGATGGAGGAAATGAAAACTCTTTAGGACACAGGTGTTGACATATTGGACGAATATAGGAAAGAGTCATTCACTTTGAGAGCAATTATTTTTGTTACAATCAATGATTATCCTGCTCTTTTTGTATTATCAGGTCAATTCAAGGGAAAGGTTAGTTGTGTAGTATGCGTTGATGAAACCTTTTATGTGTCCCTCAGTGCATCCAATAAGCTAGTGTACATGAGGCACCGGCGCTACTTATCAAAAGGACACAGGTACCGCTTAAGAAAGATGGATAGATACTTTGACAATTCAAATGAACTTAAGTCTTTGCTCCAATGGGTAACAATAAAGGTCACGAGTATTTGAGATAGTGAAAAACATCAAGTTTGTTTCTCGGAAAAAAAAAACAATAGATGGAAAACCTAGAAAGGATGTCAAGCCAACTCCGGGGAGCTACATTTAAGAAAATGTCAATTTTTTTCAAGTACTTACCATACTGGAAAGATCTTGATGTACGACATACAATCGATGGAATGCACGTTCAGAAGAATGTGTTTGAAAGCATCATTGGCACCTTGCTTGATATGAAGGGCAAGACAAAGGATGGACTAAAGTCACGTCAAGACATGGTCAATTTAGACATAAAACATGAGCTTCATCCGGTTCTTGAGGGAAAATGGAAAGTACCACCTCCCGGCAGCAAGCTATAACCCGAACATAGATGAGAAAGAAGCAATTTGTGTGTGGTTGAAGAAGCGAGAGTTCAGCCGGTTTCGCTCCAATATAAGATCCATTGTGTCGATGAAGGACCTTACACTTACCAACTACAACGCACATGATTGCCATGTAATACCGACAACTTTTCTACCTATCGCCATCGGGGCTATTAGTCCAAGCATTTTTTAAAAATGGCAATCACAAGGTTGTGCTTTTTTCAACAAAATATCACAGAAGATAATCGACCATGATGAGTTAGATTCTCTTCAAGACTTATGATGGAGACAGTGTCACGGCTTGAGATGTGTTTACCGCCATCATTCTTTGATATAATGGCACATCTTGTGGTGCATTTGGTGCCTCAAATAGAGGCACTAGGTCCTATGTATTTGCATGAGATGTGGACATATGAGCGTTTCATGTCAATACTAAATTCCTATGTATCCACTCGTGCTCGTTACGAGGCGACCATGATAGAGGGGTACACTACTAAAGAGGCCATTGAGTCCATTTGCTCCATTACGTGGTAGTTTCCTAAAAGGTGAAGTTGCAATAGGTTTACCTCCGTCTCGACATGAGGGCAGGCTACATGAATGTGGTAGGATGGGACGGAAATCATTTATTCCTTCAGATTACCATATTGTACTCGAAGCACATCATAGCATCCTGCATCAAATATCAATAATAGAACCTTTGATCGACCAACATCTTAAAGAGGTACGCGATGAAAACCAGGGGCAAACTGAAGTATGGATAATGAATGAATATAAACATCGATTCACCACTTGGCTAATGGATCAGAATCTTCCAGATGGAGAAACAATTGAGCAATAAACTATCAAGCAGTTGGCAGCTGGACCATCACGCCAGATCACTACATGGCACACCTATGATATTAGTGGTTCCACATTTTGTACCATTGCTAGAGACAAAAAGAGCATAACACAAAATAGCGGTGTTCGGTGCGAGGCCATAGATGAAAATGAGGAAATCCATACGTACTTTGGCTTCATTGAGGACATATGGGAACTACACTATGGTACATTTCAGACACCAGTGTTTCGATGCCAATAGGTTGAGGATAAACATGTCACAGTGGATACTCATGGGCTAAGAGTTCTTGATCTAAGTAAAGTAGGTTACAAAGATGACCCATGGATTCTTGCTAACCGTCTTTGCCGCAGTATTTTATGCCGAACAAATCGTTGCTAAGAATGAAAAGAAAAGTACCGATAAGCTGAAGCATGTTGTTCTTCCTGGAAAGCAACAAGCTTTAGGAGCTGATGATGCGATTGACCTAGATGATTCTAACCAGTTCGGTGAGATGTCTCTCTTTCTGAGACCATCAATCGAAGATATGAAATGTTGGCGTAGCATTCCACAGAATTCTAAACCCTGGGTGCGCCACGATGGACAAGGAAGAACAGTGGCTGGATAGATGATTCTATTTTATGAAAATATTATTCGTCATGTAATATAGTTTATGCAATACAATTTGTAACCTATGGTACTACTTTTATATATTTTTATATACATTCCATAGAAAATTTAAGTTCTTTTCTTTCTATATAATTAATTGACTTTATATATTTAGAGAAAAGAAATAAAATAATTAATTGACTATATATAGAGAGAAAAGAAACAAAATAATTAATTGACTTTATAACTTTTCTTTAATGCATAGATCTACTCACAAGAATTCTAAAAAGATATCATTTTCTATTTTATGAATTTCCTAGAATTTGTTATGATTTTCTTAATTATCAGCATAAGATAATAAGTGAAGACATTTTATGCAGCGGTTGGTAATACCAACCGCCCGATAAAAATCATTTCTACAGCGGTTGGTATCTACCAACCGCCGAAAAAAATTTCTACAGGCGGTTGGTAATGTCAACCGCTTTTAAAAATGATTTCTGGCGGTCGGAGTTACCAACCGCCCGGCACTAATGGTCCTATATGTAGGTTTTCAACCTTGGGACTTAGCATTTTCAATCCGGTGGGCGCGAATTTTTTCGAGGGAGGGCGCCGTCAAAGCTGCCCAAATCCACCGCCGCCGCCGCCCCGAGCCCTGGGGCGCCGCCGCCGCCCCCGCCACCGTTTTGAGGTCGGTGCTCCGCCGCCGAGCCGCGCCGCCGCCCGCCATCGTCCCACTGCGGCCCGAGGTCCGCCACCGCCGCGCGCCGCCGCCCGGCCGCGCGGCCTCACCGCGGCCGCCACCGCCCGTCAAGAAGGTCCGGCGCCCCATGCCCGTGTCCGCCTCCGTCGTACCACCGCCCCGGAGCTCCGGCGTGGAGCTGGCGCTTTCGCCGTTTCGCGGTCACCGCGGCGCCGCTTTGCCTCCAGCGGAGGCGAGGCGAGAGGAGGGGCGCGGGCCTTCTTTGGGCCTTCGTGGGCTGGCGCAGGCCGTGCCCATCCTTTTTTTATTTTTTCTTACACTTAGGGATTTATTAACATATTAGGGTTAATTATTTGACATATTAGTTAACTAATTAACATATTAGGGTTAACTAATTAACATGTTAGTTAACTAATTAACATATTAGGGTTAATTATTTGAATTAATTACTTTTTGTTTAATGCTTATATTTTTGTAATAAATACTATAATGTTATTTATTAACTTTGTTATTGTTATTAGTTAATTTCATTAATTTGTCAATGTAATAGCTTATGTATTACTTTATTTTTTCATTAATCTTATATACTTGTAATTAATTAATATAATAGTTTATGTATTAAATCATTTATTTCATTAATTTAATACTTATATACTTGTAATAAATACTACATTGTTATTAATTAATCTTTATACTTGTAATTAATTAATGTAATAGCTTATGTATTACTTTATTTTATTAATTTAATACTTATATACTTGTAATTTTTCTTCAAATATACAGTCATTGCCATCATTAGCCGCCGTTAAAGGGGTATACCACAGTTGTGCATCACCGTTCTACACCACAGTTCTCGACCATCGTTTCTCCACCATCGGCCGAATCGGTCTTCCCTCCACATTTGAATAAGTAAATACTCTCGATCTTTTTTAAGTTTTCTAATTAGGGTTCCACTTAGAGATTTATAATTAGGGTTTTTCGCAATTAGGTTTCCACTTAGGGTTATACTTAGGGTTATAGTTAAGAGTTTTTCAATTAGAGTTATACTTAGGGTTATACTTAGAGTTATACTTAGAGTTTTTTTTAATTAGAGTTATACTTAGGACTTAGGGTTATATTTAGAGTTTTATAATTAGAGTTTACTAGCTAGTTAGTGATATAATTAGGGTTTTCTAATTAGCATTTTTTTAATTAGTGCTTTCTAATTAGGTTTCCACTTAGGGATTCATAATTAGGGTTTTATAATTAGGGTTCCATTTAGGGATTAATACTTAGGGTTTTTCTTTAGGGTTTATACTTAGGATTTTCTAGTTAGGGTTTATACTTAGGATTTTTTCTTTAGGGTTCTCTAATGAAAGTTTTCTAATTAGGGTTTTGTATTATCTACATTCATTTAGTGTCGATGAGTTCTCCAAGCCATAGCAGCCCGGGGAGGTTCGAAGGATACCATAGTCCAAGTGATCCGCATCCTAGCCCGGATAGGACTCGTCGTCCGGGAGCGAGAAAAGACCAGGACTATGATCCAACGAATGATGAGGTAAAAATAGTAAGTTACACATTCATATATATATATATATATATGTACTAAGTTATGGATTCTTTAATGGAGTACTTACGATTTCAAATGGACACACAGGAGGTTTTGTCTCGAATGATCGGATTAGGCGAGGAGGAAGAACAAGTAGGCGTGCCAAGTGGACGCACCGCCGAAACAACAGAGACAACCACCTCAAAGAAAAGGACGACAAAAGCAGTGATCGGAAACGAGGCGAGAGAGGAACAAACAAGATGGCTGAAAAAAACATATAGGGTCAGCGATGTCGGTATGAAAGGAGAGCCTCTAGCTTTTTGAAGAGGTCTTGGCGCCAAGTTCGAAGCATAATTGGCTTCTTAGTTAGGGATAAGATTCACATCACAAATCGCACATGGAATGATGTGCCGAGAAAATACGAAGACAGAGATATGGAGGCGGTTGCGGGAGAGGTTCATTTTCCCACCGGGATCAGCGGACCTCGTGATGCAATATGCATTCGAGGCAGTGTGCAATCTCGTTCCAAAATTTCAGGTGGGAACTCAATACCAAGTATGCCAAGAAGAACGAGGACCCGACAAAAAGGTACTATAAGATTACATACGCCCGGTGGGAGATCTTCAAACTACTGAGAGGATGATCCTGACTTCCAGAAAAAGAGTGAAGCTAACTCTAAGCTAGCCAAGAAGAACAAGTACCACCATCATCTTGGCTCAGGTGGTTACAAGGCTTATATCCCAAAATGGCGGGCTGAGGAAGCCGAAAGGAAGAAGAAAGGAGAACCGGTGCTATCTGAAATGCTTGATGAAAGAAGCGCGAATTGGCTATATGCAAGAAACACAAAACAGAAAAAAAGACTGGCGCTAGAGTCCACGATGAAATCAAGAGGCAGCACAAATGATGTTTGAAAGCAAACACATAAAAAGAGAGAAGGAAAATTCAAGAGAAAAAGGGAGAAAGACATCTTAAGTACTGGTCTCGGAAACCCCGAGCATCCAGGACGTGTATGAGGCGTCTCGTCAAGGCTAGGGTGGAAAGAAGGATTCGAGGAGGAGTGGGCTGAAATGTACAAGAAACGCAGTCGATACAAGGAAGCAATGAGGGATGTCATTGAGGAAGAGGCGAAGAAACAAGTGAAAGAAATCATGTCCAACATGCTTACAAATCCGGATCCACAGTTTATTCAGCAATTAGCGAGTGCAATGTCAGTTCAGCAGATGAGTGCACAGCCTCCACATATGCCACAAGTCGCAGCACAACCCTCTCAACAGATGTTGGTCTCCACCCAAGGTCCAATCCTTTCAAGTAGTGTTGCGTCTACGGCAACCAAGGAGCACTATCCAGTGGATGATATAGTTGCACCAACACCTTGTAAGCTACTCATCAGATATGGAATAAAAAATGTTCGTACCAGGGAAGTAGCCGAAGGCTTAGCAATCTCTGGCCATGACTACCACCGTAAAGAAATTCCAGAAGAGTATTGCAGGGTGGAAGTGTCAACGGTCGTCCAAGGATATGAGGACGACGTGCTAGAAATCCCACGGTCACGAGGGTATCGAGACACTCGGCAGGCTATTAATAATTTTATTCTGTGGCCTCAACGTGACGTTCAGTTGACTCAACCACCGCCATCCTCTGAAGGCCTCCCACTAACCCAAGAATCTACACCTGCAAATCCTCCTCCTGAAACACAAGGCGAAGGCCTCCCGCTAACTTCGGGAATCATCACTTCACGATCCTCAAAACTCACCCTCGGCACATGATCCTCCTCTAACTCACCTATCCAGGCAACCATCATCGCCACTCCACATCCCCTGCTTCCCCCCGGCCTGGGGAAGAGATACTGAAAACAACTCCAACACCATCGCCACCCAAAAAGCCACAGAAGAAGAAACCTGTGCCAAAGAAATTCTCGGTACCCAAATTGGTTTCGCCGTTCGAGCCAAAGAGGAAAACTGCTGGAACGGTGAGGTTTTTATCAGGAATTAGAATGACTCGAACAGCGCGAGTCGTTGACTTGGCCGAGCATGAGAAGTCATCATCAGAAGTCTCAGCAGTGGGCCAAGAGCTTAAAATGAAGATCATAGAGGTAAAGAAGCCAACGTGGGATGATTACCAGAATGTCCCAACTCAATATATCCATGGCGGGCCTCTTCTCACTTAGGAGAAAGCGGAAGCAAATCCCGGCGGGGATCAAAGGATGCATGATTGGTATATGAGAGCATCTGGCTTTGGGATCTCGGCGATCAATGTTTGTATACCACCAAATGCTTTTGCATCTGGGCGAGAAAAGGCTATGGTCATCTTCGAGGACTTGTGGCAAATGATGAACCTTCAGAGGCTTGACGTACAGCTCATGACGGTGTTTGCATTGTAAGTGTCACTAACAAATACACGTGTTACTAACATTGAGGTAAATAAATCAACAGACAAGCCTTTATTTCTTACTCTAACAAATACATTTGCGTCTTACAGAATGCAATATGATGGGGAAGAGATGCGTTATGGACCAGATGAGACATATGAAGAAGAAAACAGGATCGGGTATCTCAACCCAATGAGAATATGCGAGGAGCAGCACACATTCACAATCGTGATGGCCATGATAAGTTGAAGGGCTTAACACCTGAAGAGAAGAAGGTGAAAAAATAAGATATGAAAAAGAAATTTGATGCCAAATTCGCCCTCTACATAGGAGAAGCAATGCTAAAATTCAAAAACAGGCGATGCATAGTGGCCCCCTACAATTTTAGGTACGTGTGAGTTTACATACATTAGTCAAGAATTAAATGACACATGCCTAATTACAATTTTGATCCTGCAGGGACCATTGGATCTGTTTTTTAATTTATCCTAGACAAGGTAGGACAATCGTACTAGATTCCGCGCATTACGCAAGTGAATCTTATGGACCATTCTTAATAATCTTAGAACGGTAATAAGCCTATATATGTGTATATTTTATTTTATCTATAAGAGTTGTATAATAACTAGGTGATTCTATTCGAGAACACAGGGCGTATAGGTATTACAAGATTTCGAAAGGTCCATTTGACCTTTCTAAATCTGGAGAACCAATGGAAATGCTTCATAACTGGCCGGTACGTAAATTTATAAGTGCATATCATACATGTTTAATTATTATATAGTACATTTCAAAAACTAACAAAACACTGGACTAAATCTTATAGTGCCACAAGCAACCACCGGGAACGCTGCACTGTGGGTTCTACGTGTGCGAGTTTATGCGAGACCAAGGACGATACATCAGAAACCCTGATAAGGTATAAGTAACCGTCATTTATCAGTTTTGTCAATAATGCTGTATAAATTGGTTACCAAGTGAAAATATATAATCTTGAATTATAAACATACTTTCTTACCAGGCATATGCACAAGATCCGACCGAAAATTTCGATGAAAAAGCATTATACAACATAGTGGAGGATCTCTGCTCATTCATCATGAAAGAAGTCATTCCACCAACAGGAAAATATCACGATCCAAGCAGTGAATTGGAAAAGCCAGAATATACACCGCTAACTGATATTAAGCGTCTCAATCTTAGTCAAAACGATTATTAAGGCTTTCCCAATTAGAAAAAATAGAAAACTGAGGATGTGTATATATGTATAAAACATATGTAATGTACTTGGACTTATATTGATATAAAACAATTTTGATGTACAAAGATCTATATTGATGTAAATAAGTTTATGATAGAGTGTTATTGCATGTTATCATGAGTTTCAATATAAAAAATAGGTTTCCATTTTAATTTCAAAAAATGGCTGGAAACTTTCTACTGGCGGTTGGTAAGTCAACCGCCAGTGGAAATACAATTTCTACTGGCGGTTGGCAAGTCAACCGCCAGTAGAAATGGACCATTTCCACTGGCGGTTGGTTTAACCAACCGCCAGTAGAAATTTTATTTCCACTGGCGGTTCTGAAGAAATTCATTTCTACTGGCCTTTCGCACTGGCGGCTCTGAGATCCGCCAGTGCTGAGGTGTTTACCACCGCCAGCAATACTCTTTTGTGTACTAGTGAGTGTGCTAAAATATATGGGCTTCAATGAAATTGTTTACATAGTAAGATTTCAAGTATCTTAAAATAAGTATATAAACATACCCACAGTGATAAATGAGTCCTTCGTATGCTTGGCGTGCGTCCTAGGTCACCACAGTTTATGCACCGAGGTGGCTCGCCGGGTTGGCGGTGTTGGTGAAGGTGGCCTTCTCGGCGATGGCAAATAGAATCCTTGGCTAGCGGGTGATGAGGCAGAGTAGAGCTGCAGGTCTTAGAAGTAGGTGTATCTGATCCCTCTCCATTGTGCCATTGGTTTATTTTCCTTGATATTTTGTTTCATGATTCAAAGGTTATTATAATGAATCTGTAGAGCAAACCACGACGCCATTCTCAAATGACTAGCCCCTGAATTAAAACCCATCATTGCTTCCAGTGGCAGATCTAGGACAACACCTAGGGGGCTAAACAATGAAAGTTAGAGGTAGAATTAGAGATATAATGGTAATTTAGAGGCTAATAAACAGTAATTTGCATGTAAATCAAGCTCCTAGGGGGGGGCTGCCCCCCCAGACCCCTGGATCCGCCAATGATTGCTTCCTATAATAACCGGGACAATTTTTCTCTAAGGATGGTTGCCTCGAGTGCTTTAAATTTCTGAAATTTCTTCCCATTCTGTTTTGATTTTTTGTGCCTGTGTTAGGAATGACTATTGGGAACATTCTGTTTTTGGAGTTTGCTGACAAAGATAATTCTTCTCTCTATCTATCAATCTATATTATTTCTTGATTGGCTACTATTCATAAAGTCCAATTATAATTCAAGCAAAAATTAAACGAACTGGGATAGAGAATGAAAATAAATCATTGTTACCCTAGTAATGCCTTATTATTCCTTTATAGCATACACGGTCATCTATTTTTTTTGTTTCGTTCAGCCTTTATTTTTTTTTATTTATACACAGTATTGCATAAAACGCCTATGAAGCAAATGAAACTTTCAGTGCACATGAGTGGCAGAGTAAGTTTACAGTGATATTGTAGCTTCCTATACGAGTTTAGTTAAAGAATTTTAGGTCTCAAATTTCCCTTTTTTTTGTGGTGGAGTACGTTTACAGTAATATTGGCAGAGTAAGTTTACAGGAATACTGTGTGCTTTTGTCGTCGATTTGAAACCTTTGTATCTTGTGCATATAATTACTTTTTGTTGAGGATACACAAGCGAAAGTCAAATGTACGATGTATCTTGAAAGTAAGTTTCTTTACAATCAGGACCTTTCCGGCTAAAAGTTCTGATTTAGCGAAACAAGTTATATTATTAAATGAAAGAAAAATAAGGATGGACAAAAAAACTACATCATGCTTTTGATTGGTATATAGAGAACAGAAGATGGGAAGAGCTGTCATGAGCTGAACGCTTGTCTGGCCCATTAAAGAGAACAAAATGGGTGGCCCAAAAGAAATATTAGCAGCCCAAAGGCCCCAATGCAAAGGCAACAGCGGTTCACCAGCAGCACGTACGTCCTGAGGATGGATAGCGCTGCCCAACCACCATGCATCACTAGACCAATCACAACCTATATACAGTTCCTGCAAAATAGAGCTAATGGATTTCTTTCATTCTCGAGAGGTTGCTTCATGCCATTTTCGTCACTCTATCACGTACGACATGCCTTTCTAGGCACTTCTGCAGCCTTGTGTAGTTTAATTCAGGCCATCCGATGATCTGCTGGGGCTGATTTTCACGTTTCTAGCACCATGTTTCATGAGGATTTCAGGAGTTTTTGTAGGTCCGGGATTGGCCGGTCGCTAGGCGTCCTGGAATCGTCGTTCATGCAATTAGGGTTTCTCGTCCTGGAATCGTCGTTCATGCAATTAGTGTTTCTCGTAGCTAACATAACTTTTTTTTCATCCAACATCACATAATAAATGGTGTGTTCTTTGGATTTTCTATGCCCCGGCCCGTGGCCATAAATTTTTGGTGTTCCTTGTCCACTCCTTGTACCGTCCTGGCATGTGTCTAGTATGCATGGCTTCTAGTCACGCTGCCACACCTGTATAGTTTCATAGGACGTCCAACGCTCCAAGATAGGTTTTCACATTGCTACACCATGTTTCTTGAACTATATATCATCTGAATTACTCACGATTAAAATGTAAACTGAAATATAGTTCCAAACTCGACACAAGGACATTATTATAGTTATTACTGAATATATAGTAATGCATGTTTGCATATACATGATCACTGACAATCAACCACACTAACTGAACGAAATTCGCACAAACCAATGGCTGACTTCCAGGCTTGTAGCTAGTCGCAACTTAATTAGCTGAGAACTATATATACATGACTACTATATCTGCAGTTCAGCACTACAGGCAAGCTACTACGACTAGCTGGTGTTATTCTTCCGGGAATCACGAAACACACTGCAGCAGATGCATACATGGGTAAACAATACTTAATTAATAAGATAGATATAGTTGCGCTAGCTGTCGATCAACTAGCTGAAATTTATTATCATCCCTTGATGCCTCATTGTCGTGCAGCTTGGTTAATTCATGGCTGTGGTGGTGGTACTGGTGGTGCTGCTGCTGGCAGCAGGGAGGAAGAGGCCAGAAAGGGACTCCACCTGCGCCCTGCCTCGGGCGCCCTTGGTGCGCACGTACTTGCGGTACTCGTTGAAGGTGAACGCCGGCTGACCGTACACCGCCGGTGACTCGGGGCTCACCAACTGAGCCGCCGGCTCTATTGGGAGGTCGCCGCAAGGGTTGCAGAAGAAGGCGATGGTGAGGCGGTCATCGCCGGAGTTAGCCAGCGCACGGTGCTCCACACTCTTTGTATGCACCATTGCTCAAGATCTGTTCCAGCATATCCGTACATATGTCAGCTCCATCCTGTGTTCGTACTACCGCTATACAGTTTATGTAAGTTTATTCTCACTCACAGAACCAGCTAAAGAACGTATGCTATGCAAAATAGTCTTTTATGTAAACTATGTAAACTCTAATCAAGACCACAGGAATCTAATCCGATGGTAGTTTGCACAAGAGTCTGGTTAGCAGACGTTGCCCCAGCCACTAGTACAGAAAGGATTTGTAGAGGCAGTGGACAACGTATTTTCACTGGCGTTTTTTCCCAACCTGCAGTAGGAGAGGCCGGTAAAATGAGCCATTTTCAGCGGCGGTTGGTTGAGAACCGCCGGTGGAAATCGATTTCTGAGGCGGTTCTCTTAAGGAACCGCTTTGTAGAAATCGCTACCTAAAAACACCCAAAAATTGCAAAAAATATTTTTTAAAAAGATAAAAAATATTTTTCGAACCGGGGAGGCACCCGCTCGCCCGTCTCCGTCGAAGTCGTAAGTCGCGCATTTTTTCGCGTAAAATCGCGAGCTACGCGGCCGATGGGATTCAAACCTGCAACCTCCCCCTCGCGCGTACCCTCCCTTACCACTGCACCACACACTCACTTATGACTATATCTCATTTTTCTTCCCCACATATTATACAAACCCGACAACAAATTAAATATTTAAAGGTCTAAATGATTTTAAATAAAAAAGTGGTGAACTATAAAGTTTCATAACTTTTTCAGATCTACAACTTTCATTTAGAGTGTTTCTCCATCCGAGGTCATTTGCAAAATTTGAATTTCAAATTTTAAAATTTTGATCGTAGTTTTCTATAAAAAGATGACTTCAAATAAAAAGTTGTCAACTACAAAGTTTCATAACTTTTTTGAGATGTATAACTTTTATTTTGAAAGTTTCTCCATCCGAGAAAGTTTAAAAAACTCAAAAAATTAATTTAAAAATATTTCTCTTGGCGGTTTCTCTAGAAATCGATTTCTATTGGCGGTTTCTTAAGAAAACCACCAGTAGAAATAGGATTTCTACTGGCGGTTTTCTTAAGAAACCGCCCCGAGAAAAAAATATTTTTTAGAGAATCGCAGAACGCCTGCTTGAGAAATAGGGTCGATTTCTACGGGGGCGTTTCTAAAGGAAAACCGCCAGGTAGAAATAAAACGCTAGTGTCAAGAGAAATCGTTTGTGTACTAGTGAGCTAAAACCAACCGAAATATGACCAGTCGAACAAAGCCGGCCAAAGCTACTACTTCAGGCAAAACAACAATTTAAAAATAATAACAGGGACAATAGTGGGTTAACCTGGATTTGATCTCCAACGTTTACGACAAAGGCGCCTGGGATCGGCTGCACCGTGACCCATGTGTTCCCCTTGCGTACCTGCGTCCCCTTGACGTTTTCGTCAAGGAGGAGCAAGGTGATACCGCCAGGATCAGAGTGAGAAGAGAGGCCAAGAGTCAGCTCAGGCTCTGGGCATTTTGGATAGTAGTTCACACGCATGCTTGCTGAGATGCCCTTACTTCCACCAAAAGCCATATAAAGGTAGTCCTCATCTAATCCTAAGGTGCTTGACATGGTCCTGAGCAATACTTCACTCAGTTTCATGAGCTCATATGCATACTTCTCAGTCACATCCCTGCACATACATACACAAGAGATAATTAAGTTTCTTGACGTATATATATATATATATATATATATATATATATATATATATATATATATATATATATATATATATATATATATATATATATATGAGCTTCCATTCCCGATTTCACGTATATATGCACACAGCGTATAGAATAAGTTAGTTCTTTAATTTTGTATTTCAATCTCCATGGCTTTGATCAAGTTGAATTATTGCACACCGACATATATTGTAATAAGAAATAGAAGCAAAAGACACCTGAATATTCTAAGTTGGATCACACAAAGTTAGCATAACAAAGACACACCACGCATGATGCATGCATGCATAATAATTAAATTGCCGAAGAGAAAGTTCAATTATTAAGCTATAATATATACATATAATCGTCACATTCATGTATTACCTCAGGTGAGGAGGCATCTCTGGCCACTTCTTAAGATTCTTTTTGTCATTTGGCAAGAGGTTTAGGAAGTAATAGTCACTCCAATCCAAGGTTGCACCTTTCTCGACTCCAAGGCGGCTCCCATAGCCCTCGTATGTCACTGGTGAGTTTGCATATAATTTTTTTTTTTTCTCTTCCATAAGCAGGTCAAAGAACTCCCTCCATGCCTCTCTCATCCTCTTTACTGAATCTATGCTCACACCATGATTCACTACTTGGAAGAATTCCCAGTTCTTGCAGGCATCACCGAATGCTTCCAGCACTGCTTTGTGATGTTCAGGGATGTCGGATAAGCATGCAAGATCAATGATAGGAATACTAAGATCAGGACAATTCATGCTAGCTATGCTACTGCTGGGACGCTCAGATGGAGGTTTGATGTATTGTTGTGGCACCGTGGGCACACCAGAGTTTGAAAGCATTTGTACAGGTACAATGGGTTCAGGCCAGCAATGGCCACTTATAGTTGCCATGATGAGAAGTGATAGTTTCTTTGATCTGGTTGTATGAAGATGAATTAGTGGGGGGTGGGGGTATATATAGATAGCAATTGTTTGGGATTTGTGTGTACTACACAATCCGTGTATATATTGCAAGGTTATGTGTGTGTCAGGGTTGCTTGGACGACATATGAGACCATAGGCTATGTGAGGAAATTATATATATAGTTTTTTGTTATTATTTTCATGTTTATTTATATAGCAACGATTAAAATAACATAAAATGCTCTGAAGTGACAACAAAATTGCAAAAATTATGATTTTTTAACATATGGGGTAATATTACAACTATCACCCTCACAAATTAATTTTAGTCAAAACACTTCTACAATAAGAGAAGAAGACACAAATCAATAGGTATGATTTGATCTCGTTTCAATGGACAGAAAAGGAACAGCTAGGAGCCTAGGACCTAAAATGGACAATTTTCAAAAAAAAAAATCATGCACATATATATATATATTTTTTTTGCAAGAGTGGATAGTAACTGCACCCATCATCATTCTCCATATCTGCATGTATATGGCTAGCTTTCTTGTATATAAAATTTGTGGAGAAAACAAGAAAAGGATTTAGAAGCTACAAGAAAAGTACAGACTATTCCTGGCATTTAATTTGTTTCCTTTAATGTAAGGAAATCCAAAGTTTTCCCTATGCAGAAGCATATCTCTTCAGATAGATATGACGACTCATTTAAAAGCTAAACATAAATGTTAGTAGATGAGTTTTCTATATCAATAGAGGCTGAATATATATATGTTGTGCAAGCAAGTCAAATAATATAATCATTAAAAGAAAAATAACTATATATATTAGGAGATCTAAAGACTATTCATGGTTTATGTACGTGGATCGCTTATTTCTATGAATTTTCCACCATTCTTAAGCCCCCCCTTTTTACAAGTCCTTCAAATATTTGTTTATACATGGATTGCTTATTTCTATGAATTTTCCACAATTCTTAAGCCCCCCCTTTTACCAAGTCCTTTAAAATATTTGTTTAATACACTAGATATTAATGAACTTTTCATATATGTGAAACAAATATAAGCTATAATATTACTGTTGTTTCAAAACTAAAGAGAAAAGGTCTAAATTGTTGAATTAAATTTGTCCTAGCTTGTTGATTCATAATATGGATACACACGACATCATGACAGAGAAAAAAAGGCATCATATTGCATTATATGTTTGTAGTCTATATTATGACCTTATATTAATGGAGCTTAGTACTCAAGCTGGTATATGTGAGCTTAACTTCAACTGATGTGGACATTGTTGATTTGAAATCACAATAGACATGTGATGAATTGACCATTTCATACAATGCTTGGACTGATATGGTTCAATTGATAGGGATGTCAAACTTGACTGTTACCAGCTATTATGATCAAGAATGGATTACATTTTCAAGTACTTGATTTCTTTATATCCACATACCAATTAATTGATTGACCCTTTTGATGTTAACATATATTACAAAATAATATATACAAGAGCATAGCCGGACATGTGCATATCTCTCTGAAGCATTTTGATATGTAAAGAATAAAGTTGTCTAAATTTTTCAGCAACAAACCAGAACCACCACCCTTTACTTTGTTTGTTGAGATTGAAAGTTAGCATGAGCATATAATTTACTTGCAGCTCCATTATTCCACTATTTGTATCTGAAACTGCATGAACTAAGAATGAAAATGATCAGAATGAAAAGAGTTAGGAGTAGGTGCCTGATGTGGAACGCCGACAGAAATGGTATGGCAGTGTGATTTAAGCTCTGGCCCTTTTTGCAAATAATATAAACTCTGGCCTTTGATCACCAAAAGAAAACCAGTGGGATTGATTGTCCATAACTTTGAACTAACTGATGGTGTAACTGATAGGGTGAGCTAGAGATATCATGAAGTAATGAATACAAGAATTTGCATCAATTTTAAAACCAGTTACCTATTTCACATAAGGAGCCTTGCACACAGCATAGAGGAAAAATATAGAGAAAACACAATGTTAATGGACCCTCAAGGTTTTTTTTTTTAACATAACAGTGCTACTAGTTTAGCAGTTGCTTTCTTATCACCCAAAGAAAATGTTTGCCACCACTGTCACACAGAGTCTGGCAAAGCTGGTAACCCATACCAAACTTACATCTGTTCATGCAGGAACCAGGATTAGACAGGCCAAATAAGAAAAATGATGATCGACTGCACGTGGTCGAAATCAGGTCAAGCCACTTGCAGCAATGATATGTATGTACACATTATCGAAGTTAATTGTAGACGATTATATACATAATACTCTCTCTGTCCTCAAAAGAATGCAATTCTCACATTTTAATTAGTCAATCCATTTAAACTTAGACTAAATTTATATAAAATAAGTATCACTAGATTAGTTATAGAACATATTTTTATAATAAATTTATTTGACATATAAATGCTAATTGTAAACTTGATCAAACTTGAACTAAATAGTGTGGCGTGGATTTCATAATTATTCTTTTAAGGACGGAGATAGTATATAATAGTAACGGAATAGAAAATGGTAGTACCGTCTTGCATTTCTACCCGAGTGCGTGTATGCATGCAGTTGGAGCTAGTGAGTGGGCGGAGCACCATCTTGATCTTGCACGCAAGTACTGTGCTGAGAAAAAGATTCGTATATATATTTCCATTCCAAAGCAGCAGCATCTAATCTAATCTAATTTAATTCAATTCTAGTGTTAGTCCTCCATCCACTACTACATAGACAATAGTCGACGAGTCCCTTTGTTTCGTCAATATGCACGTTGTTCATTGAAAAGAAAGCAAGGCATTCTAGGAAAAATGATCCATCCATCACATAAATGGCCATGTAGATTTTTGACACATGACACGCATATGTTTGTCTTTTTTATTGATCCGCCTTAAAAAACGCGTGCGTCTGCTAGCTAATTAATAAACATAATGGACTTGCGTCACTAATCCATCTCTGCTGAATAAAAGTACTCGAACCATCTCTGCTTTGTTTAAGGTGACAAGTTACCCAAAGTCATCATTTTTGCCAAAAAAAAAAACGAAAGGAAAAGGAAAATAGTAAAATAGATAAATATTTACCTTCTGGCTTCTGTAGTCCTATCCGCCAAAAGGACGGTGCAATTGTTGGCCATGGCTGAACCAAATGACGCGCCAGCAACGACGGCCACTTTCCACACATTTTTTTCTGTATTTTCAGAACATCATATATCTCCCAATGTCCATGCATGAGAACAACCAAGCCATTGGCAACTACTGCCAAGCAAAGCAACAGGCATAGCAAGCACAAAACGAGATCGACCACCAACACAGCAACCATACGCATAGGGATGGGACCAAAGAGGGTTTATTGTTTTCAGAAGAGTCGACGGGGTTATTCATTCCTGTTCTAGGGCATACATACACTGATCCATATATTCCCAGCGGCTTACACCACTGCTACAACCACACGTACAAGCATGCATGGAAACGGCCGGGAATCATCACATGTACTGATTGATGATGTAATGAAAAAGGATCTCATCCAACCGGAACCACCACGCAGTTGCAGTTTTTAACAACAACACTGCTGCTCTAACGCCCGCTCTTCTCTCGCAGAGTTGATAGGGCGACAAGGGCGCTCGCTGCCCCAGTAACATGGCTGCTAGCATCGAGGCCTGGAACAGATGATTTATTACCCTGCAAACCAGCTAACGCGGCCTGTTCTTTCTTAGGCTCCCCAGCTCCTGCAGCCACCACACACCAAGCATTAGTATTAGTAGTACAAGCAACGAAATGAAGCACTAAAGCTAGCCAGTTTCAGATTCCAGGGTAGAGTTTGCAGGCACCGCACTTGGTTTAGGAGCATCATAGGCCTTTGTGGCGACACTCTGGCCTTGAGAGCGACTGCTTTCTGGCATTGTATCAACTATCGCAGATTCATGGTGCTTTGGAGTTTTACTTGATGCTGGACCATTATGGCCATTTGGTGTGATACTCAGTGCTAGAGAATCACAGCTCTTGATGCTCGTATCCGCTATCACAGGTTCATGCAACTTTGGCGCTAGACCACTATTGCCTTTTGGCTTGACGCTCGGTGCCAGAGAATCAATGCCCTCGGTCTTCATGGATGGTGATTTTCCATGGCCTACACAGAAATGACAACCTTAATGATCCATACATGGTATGCAGCAAACATATTGCACAGACAGGCTTACCTGACGCATGAACTGGAGGTATGGCGACCACCGTCGAACTGGCCTGGCATTTTACTAGATCAGGAGGTGCTGGGCTAGGTGATGCAATACCCAGTGAAAGGAATTTCTGGCCTTCAGGTGTCATTCTCGGTACAGAATTGAGTTGTTTCACGCCTGTACTTTTGGAATTTCCAAGTGACAAGCTTGGTACAGCAGATTCATAACCCTTAGGAGTGACACCTGGAGCAGAAACTGCATGGGTTTGGGAGGTATTAGCTTCTGCTGGAGAAGCATAACCAGGACGTCCTGTGGTTGGTGTGGAAGAATTGCAAATTTCCCGACCAGGAGATGAAGAGCTTCCAGAAATGGTCCTCAAAAGGCCATCACGAACTATAGGTGCCACTCTTCCTACAATGGAATCTTGGTTTTTGGCAAATGAGGTTGCAGAGTTTCCAGGTGGCATCATCTGTGCAAGAGGATCTCTGCGCTTGGGTTCCGCACTTGTAGAAGCCCCACAAATGGTAACAGCAGAACTAGATGTTTCTGGCACACTATCTGGTGCCAGACAATTTTGACCTTTGGGCACCATATCCGCTGCAAGGGTATCACATCCTTTGGTGCTAAGAACTGCGGCATGTTCAGATGCAGCATTTGGTGCATGTGAATCAACATGGTTAACACTAAGAGTTAATGAACAGTCTCCACCTGCCTTATCCAAGGATAATTGTTCTGGTGTTGCCATTACAGAATCACTAGACACTGCTTCAACAGAAGGCTTGTACCATAATGATGGCTGCAAAAGAAGCCAATAACAAAGTGACGCTAGATGCCAGTAAGAAGAAAGGTAGTGCACATTACTTATTTGGAACACTTAAGATCATCCTGAAAAGAGTAAAGAAATATTATACGACAGCTGGACAAACAAGTTATTTCAAACCATTACAAACTGCTCACTCATCATGCCTAAGCAAGTGGAGCAAGGAAGGATATACATGCAAGTAAACTAAACTCTGAGGAAGGAAAAGTTTTGACCAGACCGATAAACCATTGATAGAACACCCCTAATTGTAACAGGTTCAGGACCGGCAGCGACTGCGAGGTCATCGCGCACCTGGTATACATACATACATACATACATGTTGTCCCCAGTTGTCTCTGTCAGTCTGTCGGTCACCTGCAGTGTTCAGTGTTTCGATCGTTCATGTGTGTGTGTGTGTGTGTGTGTTGTGTAGTACGAGGAGCATGGAGAGGAGTTCGTGGACATGCTGGACGGCGTCTTCTCCTTCGTGCTGCTGGACACTCGCCATGGCGGCGACGGCGGCGCAAGCAGCAGCTTCATGGCTGCCCGTGACGCCATCGGTGTCACGCCCCTCTACATCGGATGGAGAATCGATGGTACTAACTAACTGTCTTCTCTCTGTATTCTGTAACATAATAAATAACATACGAGTACCATCCACATCTCATACACAGAGTGCAGCTACGCCTACTGATGTATAACTGAATAATGATTCTGGAATTGCAGGGTCGGTGTGGATTTCGTCAGAGATGAAGGCTCTGAACGACGAGTGCGAGCACTTTGAGATTTTTCCTCCGGGGCATCTCTACTCCAGCGAAGCTGGAGGAGGGTTCAGCAGTTGGTACAACCCTCCTTGGTACGACGAGGCCATCATCCCTTCGGTTCCCTACGACCCATGGCGCTCAGGAAGGCGTTTGAGAAGGTGAAGAATTATTCAGTCATTCAGTTTCAGTGTGTGTGCTTCGACTTGGACCAACACACGAAAGTGACCAATGCAAACTGTACTGTTTGTTGGTTGATTTCAGGCTGTGGTGAAGCGGCTGATGACAGACGTCCCCTTCGGCGTCCTGCTCTCCGGCGGGCTGGACTCGTCGCTGGTGGCGGCCGTCGCCGTGCGCCACCTCGCCGGGACAGAGGCCGCCAAGCGCTGGGGCACCAAGCTCCACTCCTGTGTCGGGCTCGAGGGGTCCCCTGATCTGAAGGCGGCCAGGGAGGTGGCAGACTACCTGGGCACCCTGCACCACGAGTTCCACTTCACTGTCCAGGATGGCATCGACGCCATCGAGGACGTGATCTACCACACCGAGACGTACGACGTGACCACCATCAGGGCCAGCACGCCCATGTTCCTCATGTCCCGCAAGATCAAGTCGCTCGGGGTCAAGATGGTCATCTCCGGCGAGGGCTCCGACGAGCTCTTCGGTGGCTACCTCTACTTCCACAAGGCACCTGACAAGGACGAATTCCACCGCGAAACCTGCAGGAAGGTCAGTATCAGTCACTGCATTCCAGCAATTTTTTTGACCCTTCCGCGACGGAGGGCCTAGGACCCAGGTAAGCGCCTCCGCCCGGCGCCCCCCCGGCCCTGGCGTCCTCTCCTCCGCCGCCTCCACCCCTCCCCGTGCACCCCTCCTCCGGGCACCATGGAGCAGGGCTCCCCCCCCCCCGCCCGTCGCAGCTGCGGGGAGGAGTCGGAAGAAGACCTGCCCTCCCTCGCTCGCTGGGTGCTGGGTCACCCGGCTCGGTCCACGCTTCCGGCGGCCGCCGCTTCACCGACTCCGAGGCTTCCGACCCCGCCCCCCCGCCTCCTCCTCCTCCGGGTAAGGGGAAGGCGCCCGGCCAGGCATGGCCGGCGCAAGCGTACTTCTTCGCCGCAACCGCCCCGCTGGCGGGGGGCTTCATGGCGGCCGCCCAGCGCTCCCACCCCACCGTCGACACCTTCATGGGGAACGGCTCCCCCGCTTGCACCCGCCCCGTGCGCTCGAGTAGCCGGACGAGGATGGCTTCTTCCTAGTGCGCAGCCACCCGCTGGCGCCGCCGCTCGCCGCCTAGGGTTTCCCGTCCGGTCCCGGAGGCTTTGGTAGGTCTATGCTTTAACTGTCTTGCCTCCAACCATGTCAAGGCCACCTGCAGGTTTCCGTCGCGTTGCTTCAACTGCTGGCGCGAGGGCCATCGGGCCCGCCGCCCTCTCGCCGGAGCCGCACCTAGGACAGCGTCGGCTCTCTCTCCGGTCGGGGCGCGGTGCAAGCGGCACCGCTTGCCGGCCGGTGCTTGGGGGGGCGTTCCGTTCACCGCCGACACGCTGACGGCCGGGGCCGGGCGGCGTCGACCGTCGTCGACACTCCCGCCCGGCTCGCTCGCCTCCACCGCCGCTCACCCGTCGGTGCCTCGCTGCTGCGAGCCACCAACGCCTCCCCCTCCGCGGCCGCCCGAGCTCTTCTTCTCCGCCCCCGGGCAGCCTCTGCCGCCTCCGGTGTTGTCCGTCGAGCTGGCCCGGACATCCCACGCCCGGCGGGTGGCGAACTTCGTGGTGGTCCCCGGACGGCGAGCTGCGAGCTATGGAGGGCGACCTCGGGCCGCGCCGCTGTCGTCTGGTTGGCGGCACCAGGCCGTTCGTGTCCAGCGATGATCGGCGCTTCCTCTACGACCGCTTTGAGATCAGGGCGGAGGATGCAGACATCCGCCGCCACGAACCGGAGGATTTCATCGTACGCTTCCGGTTCTCCGCCGACAGGGACCGGGTGCTTGCCGCTAGGCCATCCGGTCCGCCGCTTCCCTACGGTGGCGTCCTTGGAGCCACACCTCCTCCGGCCGTGCGGTACCTGCCCGTACCGTGTTCTCCTGGCCTTGCGACCGGGTGCCGCTTCACGCCCGGGGCGGCCACGGCGCAAAGTCATTCTTGGGCCGGCCTGCGTCGAGGTCTCCGTCGTCCGCCCGAGGGGATGTCCCGGCGGATGATGGCCGCGATTTCTTCGTCACGGCTTGGTGCGTCCACCCGAGCCTCATCCCCGACGAGCGGATGATTCTCATCCCCGAAGCTCGTGCCCTTACCCCGGCGCTGGCCACGATGGCGGTGCCGCTAGGTTCTGCGCTACCTGTTCGGATCAGGCCTGCCGCCTTCCAGGATTGGAGCGCTCCACCGGCTGCCGATGATGACTCCGACGGTCCCAGTCGTGACGACGACAAGGGCACTGGCGGGCCGAACGGCGGCGGCCATGACGCGGCCCCGAGGAACGTCGACCAGTACGCCACGCCGGAGGAGGATCTCTCTGGGCGCCGGGACAGCCACGATGACGACTTGCCGGACAGCAACTTCAATGGCTACCATCCGGGCCTTGACCGCAGCTGCCGCGACCTCCAGGTCGGCGTGGTATGTGGTGGCGGGCACGGAACTCCCTCGGCGGCGCCGCCTGCTTCTCTGTCCGTACCGGTGGGGGCTGTCACGTGCCCCCCCGCAGCTGGCGAGTGCACCGCCCCTACGCTGGCCGGGCTGGGGACGCGCGGGCGCTGCTCGGTGGCAACACACTGTCTGCGGCATGCTTCCCCGCTGCGGCCGGGGACGCGTGTCGACCAACCCATGGTGAGCGAATTGGAATTCCTCCCTGCTGACCAGCATGTTCCCCCTCCTGGCACATCTCCTTGGGACCCCATGTCTGTTGAGGCGTCCCTTCCCACGCCGGGTAAAGTTCTTTGCCCGGTCGGTATGCAGTGCACTCCATCAACCTGGCGCCACACCGTTCCTGCTCGTCCCCTAGCCGTCATATGGGCTTCGTCGGTCGGACCCTATTCTCAGGTTTTGGGCCTGGCCTGCTTGCGGTACAGGGACCTCTTCACGGCCTTGGCCCGCCTCCCCAGTGGCCCCCTGCAGGTGGGCTTCTTTGTGCTGGGGACGCTGTCCCCCGGCTTCTTTGCGCTGGCCGTCCCCCGCCGCGATCTCGCATTGCGATTCGGCCTTGGCGCTCTTTGTAACACCCTCGGTGTTACTGGCGCTAAAACATTTTCTAAATCACCTCATGAGCATCGTCATTTCATGTTATGCATGTGTTGAAGTGTGAAGATAATTATTCTCGACCTAGATATGATAATAAAGTTGTTAAATAAAAGTTAAGTAAAAGGTTGGTTCAACTGCTCTTTTGTATCACTTAAGGATAAAGATCAAATTTTATTAAGCAAAAATAATATATAACTTGTATGTGAAACTTAAACAAAGTTTGTAGTACAAGTCTTGTAGGGGACAATGTAACTTGTTTCACTGAAAAATAATTCCATTAACTAGTTTTTCTAGTAGCTCAGAAATTCAATTTGAATTAGGTTTCAGCTCAGGACTTAGCATTTTCTCAAGTTCAGAAACAGCTGACAAACCTATGTTGGCAAGTGATTTTTGTAAAATCTATCCAAGCAGAGGTGTCATGCTAGAGGCCTGGTTAGTAGCCTAATGACCTACCTTTGGAGTGGTTAGGTTGGTTGGTCAGCGATCCAGCTCTTAGACATCGAAAACCTTGCCCCAAAACCTCTAAAACCTCACTGTCTCGGCTGGGTTCATGCTCTGGCCGAGCTCCGCGATGTCACTGACAAGCACGAATTGACAAGTGCATAGTTCCTTCCCTGCTCAAGCTTCGGCCGAATAGAGCACCTGGTCTAGTAGCCTTAAGTGCTCTCTGGAGCCTTGTCGAGCTGGTTGGGCAGTATCCAAGCTAGTGAAGTCGTGCTCGTCGCTTTAAAACCGTGCCACGTCACCTTGTCTCGCCTGCCGCCCCTGCGTGCGTGGTCACCAGGCGTGTCACGACGCCCGGCACATCGGCCGCGGCGCCGCGCACCGAGCCAAGCAAAAGGCTGGCCCCCCGCCGTGCAGCGTCATTGCCGACCCCCGCCCGGCGCTACGCTAAGCGCCCGTCTTTGGCTGACCGAGCCACCGCTGCCGTCGCGTCCGCTTGCCGCCCACCGGCCGTCGCGTCGCCTACGGCCGGCCGCCCAAGCGCTGCTCCTCTCCTCTTGCTCGAGCACGAGCTCTTCCTGGTGCTCCGAAGCCATACCAAGCCGCCCGTCCCCGCCCGGCTGCGTTTCGGTCCTTCTCGCCCGTGCTTCACTGCCGCCATGGCCGCCGGGGGCGCGCCATTTAAATTGAAGCAGGGAGAGGTCACCTAGGGTCAATTCACCACGTCAACTGCTCCGCAATCAAGTCCCTGAGCCAACCGTGCCCCTCCCGTTTTGATTAGCGCCAGGCCAAGCTTCAATTTGACAGTTTTACCTTGCCGGCCATTTCCACACCGACGAGGGGCGCCATTAAATTGCCGTCGACTCAGAGCTCCAGAGCACAATTGGATGGCACCACTAGCTTCGTCTTGAACCCATCTACAGCCTACGCACCTCTACCAGACTCCTATCACCACCTTGGCGTCGCGGGCATGGCCGTGCCGGCCCGTGGGCGCCCGCCGTGCTTCCTGCTCACACGCGACCAGCACCTTCCGGCCCTCCTCTAACAAAACCAACACCGCGAGTAAGGATCGAGGTAAGCCAATGGTGCTCAAGCACCTCTCCTCTTCGCCTGCTAAGGCTCGGTTCGCCGGGGACGGCAGCGCCACCGCCGCAAGCCGAGCCGGCCCGGCCGCCATGGTGGTTAGCCGTGCCCCGGAGCTTACGCCGCCGCCACCTCTGCCTAGGCATGCGCGGAATCGTAGAGGTAGGTAGCCCTTCCTCTTGCAGTCGCCGGCGAGGTTCCGGTGGCCGCCGAGCCGCGCCCGCACGCCGCCGTGGGTGTCCTCGCGGTGAAGAAAGAAAAGTCCAGGGTGTTGGTTGCGAAGATCCTCTCTGTTGCAATAGTGTCAATAGTAGTAGCGCGAATAGCTAGAAGTTCGGGGGTTTTCTGCAAGGTTGCCACAGCGCGCGCGGGCCTCCCTCGCATGGGCCACGTCTCGCACGTGGGCCGAGCCCATGTTGGGCAGCGCCGGGCTGATTGCCTTTTTCCTTTTCGGAGAAAATAGAAATAGCCTTTCCTTTTTAGTTTCTGAGCTGAACTTTGGAAAATCATATAAAATAGTAGAAAAATCCAAAAATGATGAAACCAATTTTGTTAGTTTCCTAAATTCATGATCTATCTGTGTTCACACCTGTTAGCATCAACTTTTACTAGAGCTTTTCACCCAAAAGGAAACAAGAAAAACACACTAGTCTAGGGATTTATCGACAATTTCCACGAGTTTTGCATATTACGTAATTTCGGGAGATTTCGAGGAAAAGCTGAAAAGAGGGATTCAAGTGCAAATAAAACCACGAAACTTATCCGCCATGAAGGACACCGCGAGAAGACTCGGGAAGACTCGGAAGACACCGGGGGAGCGAGAGGCGAGACACCCGCCAGGTGGGGCCGGGCCGGCCCCACCCTAGGCGGGCGGCGCCCCCGCCGCCCTCGCCCTCTCCCTTCCAGAACCTTCCTCCCGGGCGCCTAGGGTTTTCATCTCACCCGTCGGTTAAGTCGGTTTGATCTGCGGCGCACGCACGCGCATCCCACCGGACTATAAATACATGGGTAGACCCCACGGAGAGAGCCAACAATTCATTATTCATCAAGGCCTCAAGCCGTCAAGCATCAAGAGCCTTCAAGTTCATCAAGAGCCTTCTAGTTCATAGGATTAGCTAGCTAGATTAGAAGTAGAGGAGATCTAGTTCTTCATCGGATCGGAGCCCCAGGCCCGGGCCGAGCGCAAGAGTTCGGTAATAGATCTAGTTCTTAGTTACTTTATTGTATTCAATATTCAGATTAGGGAGACTTTACTCTAATATATTCATATGTTTTTAATTGCAATAGTCATTGTCTACTTTAGTTATATATCTAGTTTAGTTACTTTGATCTTATTGAATTCATGTAATTGCTCGTATAGCGTTTATCTATATGTACAATGGGTAGATGATAGGCGATATGTAGACATGGTGTCTAGATGTCTTGTTTATCTGCGAGTGCACCCCGACATGCCGGGACGTGTGGTAGTCTGCGTAGGTGACAGCCTACGTTAGTTCCTCGTAGTCCACCCCCGTATGTAGGACTAGCATGGGCGCGGTCGCTGAAGGAGGTGACTTCATTGTCGTAATATCCTCATTAGTTGATGCCTCTTTACATGTAATAATGATATAGGGTTAATTTAGCAATGATGATTAGATGTAGTTGCACTAATTAGAGTTATTCAATTGACGCAGCTTATAGATTTATTTCCCTAGTTTATTTAATGGCTAGCTATGATTATGACTAGTAAGATGCTCGATGATTATCCTTAATTATGATACTTGATGATTATGCTATCACCCATATTTATCTTTATTTATCTTGTGACCCTCTGCCTGATTAGATTAGAGTGTGCAGTTAATATCAATTATTCATGTACTTCATCAATATGGCAATAATAGTTTAACACATAGCCTTCCTAGAGGTATAATTATAAATCGACAACCTAGATACTTCCCTAGGTGAAATGCTACAACGGTATAATTATCGTAAAACTTGCGAGAGCCCATTAGTTTACATTTATATCTTATTATTCATATATCTATCTGCCTAGTCACCACAAGTACAATATAAATCTATGATAATTTCCTAGCAATATAATTGGGGATGACAACCTATTTCATGTTTAGAAATATTAGTAATTCAAATGTGGCTAGTTGCTAATGACAAGTAATTATAATACCTGTGGTATTTTTTGGCGCCATCACTAGGTGTAGTACTTAACTCTATCTTTTAGTGGTGACGTTAAAAATACCAACAAGCATTTCTGACGCCGTTGCCGGGGAAGGCACAGTAAACTTAGAACATATTGATCATTTGTATATACATGGATAAACTTTTATTCTCAATCGATCTCTAATTCTATCAGGTACACCCTTCGTTGTTATCATTTTCTTATCTTATGTAGGGTGATGAATGAATGGTTTTTCTCTTCCAAAGAACTTTATTGACGATCCTGAGAAACTTCTTAAAAAGAAAAGACTTGCAGAAATTAGGGAGAAATTCGAGTCACCATCAAGAACACCTGCTCAAGTCAGCTCTTTAAGGGAGCCAGCTCCAACATTGGAAGAGGAATTTGAAGAAGAAGTAGAAGAACAAACAGAAGATTAGTTAGGTGAAGACCTAGCTCCTGTGTTTGAAGACATGGGTGAGAAGTCACTGCGAGAGTTCTGCGCCCCAACAACAAACAAACATCCGGATTTGGACCAACGGTCAACACTGGGGAGAATGGATTCGAGCTAAAGCCTGCTCTCATCACCATGGTTCAAGCCAGCCAATTCTGTGGAAAAGGACATGAAGATGCAAGTGCACACTTACAACACTTCCTAGAGATCTGCAGCACCTTCACTATCAGAGGAGTATCAAAAGATGCTATCTTACTCCGACTTTTCCCGTTCTCATTATTGGGGAAAGCTAAGCAGTGGTTCTACATCAACAAAGATAAACACACTACATGGGACCTATGCTCAACTGCTTTCCTAGCAAAGTTCTTTCCTACAGCCAAGACCAATGCTCTGCGTGGGAAGATTTCAAGTTTTCATCAACAACATGATGAATCATTCACTGAAGCATGGGAGAGATTTCAGAACTACATTGAAGACTATCCTCATCATGGGATAGAGGAGTGGCTGTTAATGCAGACCTTCTATCATGGGCTAATCTCTAGCAACCGTGAGTCTATTGATGCTGCAGCTGGAGGAGCTTTCTTGTCACTAAAGCTCACTGATGCTAAAGCACTTCTCAAGAAGATGGCTTCAAACTCAATTTGTAATGAAGAGCGTACTCAACCTCGCAAGAAGGGAGGAGGAATCCATCATCTTAAGGAAGCTGACATGGTCACTGCCAAGCTAGACCTCATTATGAAGAAGCTCGATATAGAGAAGAAGGAAGTCATGCACGTCAATGATTCCCATATGACATGTGAAGAATGTGGAGACTATGGGCACTCAGCTATCAGCTGCCCTACACTGCAAGAGGATGTGAACTTCATCAACAACAACACCTACTATCGTCCTCAACAAAATCAAGGGTGGAACCAACAACCTCGACAAGGTAATTACCAAGGTAACAATCAAGGTAATAACTTCAATAATTACAACCTTCCACCTTTGAGAGAATTAGTTACTAGTCAATCTAAACTGCTAGATCAAATGACTAGGAAGCTAACATCAAATGATAAAACTTTGGAAAACATACATGCTAGAATGGATACTTTTGCTTCAGCCATAAAGAATCAACACAGCTTTAATAAAATGTTAGAATCACAACTAGCTCAATTAGCTGCTGCTGTACCTCCATTAGAGAAAGGTAAGATTCCAGGCCAACCAGAAGATTTAGAAACGCTAACCTTGTTGATATTCACAATGCAACCCAATATTATATTGAGCCTGCAGATGTACGGTGGATTGACCACTCTCTACCGAGAGAAGATGGGAGACCCCGGAAGACTGTCATTCCTATCGCCACGAGGATGCCACGACTTTCCGGAGGCTATACGTGACTTCGGCGTAAGCGTCAACATCATGCCCAAGGTAATTTATGAGAAAATATTGAATGATCCCCCTGTTGTACACGAACATGCGCTTGCGGCTTGCGGATCGTCCATTTGCTACCCCGAGGGAGTACTAGAAGAAGTTGTCATTCGAGTGGGGCAATCATATGTCGTAGTTGACTTCGTGGTCATGGAGACAGGGAGTAGATGAGAAGGCACCCATCATTCAGGCGGAGACCATTCCTGTGCACAACAAAAGCCATCATCTATGCAGAGTTTGCCAAGATTGTCTTGTCCATCAAAGACAAGAAGGAGAGATTCACATTCAAGAACCGCGTCCTGAAATCTCCGGCAGCCCCGAAGCAATTTCAACAACAAGAAGAGCAAGAATCAAACCCAATACCGAAAAAGAAGAACAATAGAAGATGGAGGAGGACCAAGCATGCACCTAAGGAGACGACTCAATTAATCACTGCTATCAACACAGAAAATGACCATCGACTACCCAAGCCATTTCCAATCAAGAGAGGTGATCCAGGTGTCCCAATCATTGAATGCACAATCAAAGACACCACCTTTCCTTATACCATCTCGCGATCTTTGGATCAGCCGCAACGTAATGTCAAAACAGTATACGATGAATTATTTGATTTACCTTTATACCCAACATGTATGCAATTGCAGATGATGGACCAATCACTGAGATTCCCCGAAGGAATAGTTAAAGATGTCATGGTAAGAATTCAAGGACAATATATACCTGCAGATTTTCTAGTCCTTGACATGCAGGAAGACGATGAATCTTCGATTCTCTTGGGAAGACCGTTCCTCTACACTGCCAACGCCAACATCTACATCGGGTCCGGACACATCCACTTCAACCTACCTACCGGAAAGGTACGCTGTCAATTCAGAACATTAAATAACCATGAAATGGCCAGGAAGCAACGCAACAGGAGAAGACGCCAAGCACACCGTCAGGCTGCTCAGCCTCACTGTGGCTGGAAAGACTTTCCTGGCAAGGTCATAAAATATGAAGACCGTTTCTCGGAGCAAGAAGAGAACACGCACGTGCCTCGCTGGAGTTGCTGGGCGGAAGAAGTAGAAAGGATGGACCAGCTCGCCAAGGAAGAAAAGGAGGAGATCCTAGCACGATTAGAAGTATGGGAGAAGGCGAACAAAGAAGAAGAGCAGAAAGTAGACGAAAAAGAAGCAAAAGAGACCGAAGCAAGATGGAAGGAAGCACGCAACGCATCACCACGAGACTGGGAGTTGACTGAGGTTACCTCAGACGATGAACCCACTAAGTAAGTGTTTACCTTTGTCTAAATCCTGTCGGTAGACTTTAAATTCCGTACCCTAGCCATAAAGTCAGAATGGTAGTTATCTCATCAAATGTATTAGTAATTTAAAAATCCAATTAGTAGCATTAACTGTTAACATATTAAAAGATTAGCAAGAACATTTCTGCATTATCTGTTAGCATATTAAAGCATATTAAATTTAAAATATCTACCGTATTATTCATGGCATCATTAAAGCCCCATGTTAATACCCGATGGTATTTTCTGAAGGAATATCCACTTTGTGGTGGCACAAAAATAAAATGATAAAAATACATATACCATTCATATTTAATTCTTACATCATAAAAAGAAAATTTAAAAAAAAGAAATTAAATCCTGCTTAAATTGGACAACACTTAAAGATAACTCATAAAAGTGATCAATTACTCTTTGGCTGACCGCTAACCCGTAATTATATTCGAGCCTCGAGTTTTGGTTTCTTGTGGAGTATTTATACAGGAACGATATTATAGCAAGGAGAGAGAGACTATCGGTGGCAACCGCCGAGTTTGTCTGGCCGACTAGTTTGCTCTAAAGAACATCTACA
Source organism: Chrysopogon serrulatus (assembly GCA_015844335.1). NCBI lineage: Eukaryota > Viridiplantae > Streptophyta > Magnoliopsida > Poales > Poaceae > Chrysopogon > Chrysopogon serrulatus. Next base: position 165,129 of record JADLZL010003761.1, read on the forward strand.
CCAGATATTGCAACCATCAAGCTTGGGGGAGGAGCATCCCCTAGTTATCGGTGACTACACCTAAGCGATTTTTGAGTCCACTATAAATAGTCATAAAATATCAAAAAACATGTGGGCACATGAAGGTCCACAAAAGTCATCGAGTCTAATATTAGATAAAATCAAATAAATATTTAGTTTCATATTTATTAAAGTATAAATTAGTCCAGGCTAGAGCTATTAAATTTGATGAACATTAAAATTGTCTTGGAGATGATGAATAGTTGCTCTGTTATAATGCTTACTAAGTGCCCGCTTGCCAAACTTAAAATCTCCTCGGTTCTCTAATTGTTATTTTAATTGGAGAATTTATTCTGAACCTTAATTGTGGAGGTATAAGCTTGCGCTGAGTCTAGGTAGTTAATTGATATGACTCATGAAAGTTGAGCTGCTATTTATCTTGTTCCTAGCACTTTGCTATGTTCTGGAGAATTTATTTTGAAAATCTAAAATTTACATGATGAGCTCTTGTATGATAAGTGTGAAATTCCTACCAAAGCCAAAAAAATTAATATCTTAGAGATAGGAAAACCATTTCACATTTTAGCTACTTGCTTTGCATTGAGTTCAGTCAACTTATGTTGTATACCTTATGAGAGTCTTGTCATGCTTTTAAAACCAAGAATCACTTGCACACTCCAGACCACATATGCATTATTCCTACTTTAAGGAGTAATCGCAATCATTCACCATATTTCCATGCATGTTCATCATAAAATGTTCACCTCCTACACTAGGAGAGGACACAAAAATATACCCATAACCTATAGGATAACCCTTGTCCTTTAATGCTCTAAGTCCTGATTATACCTCTCGACTCATTCATTGTATTCAAAGGATGCATGTGGCTATGCAAAATAAAGGAAAGAAAAAAAAGAAAAAAAAGGAAGTAAAAGATGGACAAATGTCCCAGCAATTAAAATAATGGGTACTAGATGCCCGCCTCCCTGAATAAAAAGAAATAATAAAGATAGCCCATGTCTTTCCTAAGAAAAGTTTTAAAAAGAGAGTCATTCCTAAAAGAGCAAAGATAAAAGTAGGAGTTAGCTATAAATAACATATATACACCCATCCATTATGTTCCATACACATACACATCTTGGTTTGATTGTATGTCTCGATTCTCTGTGGATCCATTAGTTGACTTTACAATATATGTTTTGCAAGTATGCCTATCCTTGTTATTGCCTCTCCTATAAGCCCCACTATATATACCTTTAGCTATAGGAGGCATAACAACATTAATGCCTCAAGAGAGAAACACAAATACCACATACACTAGAGATTTAAGGGTGTCATACAACGAAGCTCTGAGTTTTATTCTGAAAACTTATTAAAAACTCTGGAATGATAATATTGCAAAGAACTTGAGACATAGTGTTTAGCTTGATTGATTTATCTCTCAGCTGCTCAAGACTTATGCAAAAAGTTGTGAAACCCCATGTTACAGGTAAAATGAGTAAGTTTGAAGGTTAAAGTATACATTGTCTGATCCGGAGGAAATTTTATTTGAAAGCATGTGTACTGGAAAGTATAATGACATTGTAGCAACTCCTGATCCAAATATGATAAACATTTAGGTGCAGTGTGTTTGCCAAGGGACTGGCAAAAGGTAAAGCTTGGGGGTATTGTTGACACCTGTTAGCGTCAACTTTTACTAGAGCTTTTCACCCAAAAGGAAATAAGAAAACACACTAGTCTAGGGATTTATCGACAATTTCCACGAGTTTTGCATATTACGTAATTTCGGGGAGATTTCGGAAAAAGCCGAAAAGAGGGATTCAAGTGCAAATAAACCATGAAACTTATCCGCCACGAAGGACACCGCGAGAAGACTCGGGGAAGACTCCAGAAGACACCGGGAGGAGCGAGAGGGGCGAGACACCGCCCGGTGGGGCCGGCCGGCCCCACCACAGGGCGGGCGGCGCCCCCGCCGCCTCCGCCCTCCTGCTTCCAAAACCTTCCTCCCTGGCGCCTAGGGTTTTCATCTCGGCCGTCGGTTAAGTCGGTTTGATCTGCGGCGCACGCGCATCCCACCGGACTATAAATACATGGGTAGACCTCCCCCGGAGAGAGCCAACAATTCATTATTCATCAAGGCCTCAAGCCGTCAAGCATCAAGAGCCTTCAAGTTCATCAAGAGCCTTCTAGTTCATAGGATTAGCTAGCTAGATTAGAAGTAGAGGAGATCTAGTTCTTCATCGGATCACGGAGCCCCGGGCGCAATTTGGAGCGCAAGAGTTCGGTAATAGATCTAGTTCTTAGTTACTTTATTGTATTCAATATTCAGATTAGGGAGACTTTACTCTAATATATTCATATGTTTTTAATTGCAATAGTCATTGTCTATTTTGGTTATATGTCTAGTTTAGTTACTTTGATCTTATTGAATTCATGTAATTGCTCGTATAGCGTTTATCTATATGTACAATGGGTAGATGATAGGCGATATGTAGACATGGTGTCTAGATGTCTTGTTTATCTGCGAGTGCACCCTGACATGCCGGGATGTGTGGTAGTCGGCGTAGGTGACAGCTACGTTAGTTCCTCGTAGTCCACCCCGTATGTAGGACTAGCATGGGGCGATCGCGAAGGAGGTGACTTCATTGTCGTAATATTCTCATTAGTTGATGCCTCTTTACATGTAATAATGATATAGGGTTAATTTAGCAATGATGATTAGATGTAGTTGCACTAATTAGAGTTATTCAATTAACGCAGCTTATAGACTTATTTCCCTAGTTTATTTAATGGCTAGCTATGATTATGACTAGTAAGATGCTCGATGATTATCCTTAATTATGATACTTGATGATTATGCTATCACCCATATTTATCTTTATTTATCTTGTGACCTCTGCCTGATTAGATTAGAGTGTGCAGTTAATATCAATTATTCATGTACTTCATCAATATGGCAATAATAGTTTAACACATAGCCTTTCTAGAGGCATAATTATAAATCGACAACCTGGATACTTCCCTAGGTGAAATGCTACAACGGTATAATTATCTGTCCGCTTGCAGAACCCATTAGTTTACATTTATATCTTATTATTCATATATCTATATCTGCCTAGTCACCACAAGTACAATATAAATCTATGATAATTTTCTAGCAATATAATTGGGGATGACAACCTATTTCATATTTAGGAATGTTAGTAATTCAAATGTGGCTAGTTGCTAATGACAAGTAATTATAATACCCGGGGTATTTCTGGCGCCATCACTAGGTGTAGTACTTAACTCTATCTTTTAGTGGTGACGTTAAAAATACCAACAATCTGCTAGTGTAATTAGTTTGTGCAGTTCTATTGTAGTTCTAGAAAGTATTTAATTACTTTAGAATGCTTTGCCTTTAGTAGATTAATTTAGAAAGTGATTTATCATGGCAAGAGATTAGTAGCTACGTGTTATGCAGTAGCTCTGTTATACTTGTGGGTGTACTCCCTATAATTTTGGTAGCTCCTAATGAGTAGTTTAGTAAGGTAGACAAAACACCAGGGCTAGGGTATATAATAAATAACTAAAAAGAAGTTATAATTTAAGAGTACCACGAAACTACGCTTTATGAAGTATGATGCTTAGCCTATCATGTTAACCAGTAGAGCTAGTTGATAGCTAGTCTATGTGTGTTTAGAGTTGTTGTTGCCCTTGTTCATTGCATCATCATCGCATGCATGTAGAGAACGAGTCCGTACTGTTGGTTCCCGACCACGCCGAGTACGAGGAGGTAATCGAGGAGTACGTGGAGGAGTTTCCCGGACCGGAGGTGTTCCAGGAGGCTCAGGAGTTCCTGGAGCTGTGGGTGACTGACTCTGCTGACCCGCCTGCCCAAGGCAAGCCCCGGTGCATAACCCTTATTTTATGAATCTATAATATGAATATGTTATGCATTTACGTTGCAGAAAATTTTATGAAATCCACATGCATATATATATCTATCCTATGAGTCTTACTAGTATGATAGGATCGAATAGATGCTATGCTTAGGTTGTCGGTAGCGTGAGTAACCTGCCGTTACTCACAAGTAGGAGGATACTTTACTCACATAATAAAGTGGTGGAAAGAAACATGTTGACCGGGCAGGGATATGGCATGGTTCTTGGTGGTGTGTAACAATTTATGTCCTGCGGCCACAGGCTTAATTTGGTTACACGATTTCCCTGTCCGCGTCGGTTAAGGACCGATCGTTGCTAAGGGTTGAAGGTTAAGCCACAGACCTCCTTGTCCTGAACACATACGTGTTTATGGGAGCTCGGAAGGCTTGCTCTCTCTTGTCTTGGGTTCCGGCTCGTCTGGACCGGCTGTATGGGGGCGGGGATGGTGGAGGTCCTTGCACCGCATTACACGGCCAGGCCGGTAATGTCGGGGGCTTGGAGTCCAAGTACGGACAGGGACCTGGAGCCCCGGACAGGGGAAAGCAAGTTGTTCTTGTCTGTGTCGAGGATGCAGGCGGAGAGTGTGTCTCTCGGGGCACCCGGTGGGCAAATTGATTCGCGAATCGCCGTTCAATGAACGGTACAGCGAGGGCTTTATTCTGGCATCGTAGTAAGAAATGAAAAATAAAAGATGGATCAAAAAGGGATTCTGATTGCTTACCACTTGCTTGAAAGTAGTACAGGTGCTTACATAGTATGATTAGCTATTGAACTAAAATACGGCTAATGACTTGAAGTAAGGATTTATGCTTAGTAATGCCTTTCTGCAAATAAACTAAACCAGCAAGACATAAAGCCTACGCATATCCTTGAGAGTCGGGATATATACTTCCCATTCAGGTAAGTCTTGCGAGTACATTGTGTACTCAGGGTTTATTTTCCCTGTTGTAGGTTCCGCTTGAGGAGTAGCACTTGTGTGGAGGATTCATCTGGTGGGCACAGACGAAATCCTTGTATCGCTTTCCGTTAGCTGTTTATTTCAGTTCCGCTGTTTTATTTCTGTACTCGAACTCTGGTATTGTAATGAATAAGTTTGTGAACTCTTGTGTATGAAATGGACTAAGTGATGTAAGTTCCGTACTCAATTGTATCCTGGTTAAATTTGTGGTTCATCGAGTTCTCCCGTTGGGTGTGCTCGACATAATCGGTTAAATTAGCACGCTCCCCTGAGTACTTAGTGTCTAATGGAAGACAAGTACTCTCGTGAGCGTATTAATTTAGGCGGTTCTGCCACAGCTGCACTCCCGGGGGCGGCGGCGCCATACGTTGCAACGACTACACCTCCCCCCTTCATGCAGGTGGCAGGACCGGCGTCGGCAGGACGATATGGTGTCCTGATCACGGCGTCTCCACCTCGACCCCGGATGTCCCCTTCGTCACTGGCCTCCGACATCGCGGTCGTCGCCACCGCCTCACCCCCGCCTGGGGTGATCGCTGCGCCTAGCCCGGACGCACCGCCTCCACCTGCGTTCTGCGACATACCGGCCTCGCCCGTCGCTCCCGCGGACTCCACGTGCGCCTCTACGACGCCGCCCTCCAAAGGCCGCCCCATGTAACAGGAACTCGGACACCAATGCTTGGGTGCCAAGGCCTAGCACCAGGCTCGCGGCCAAGGCGACTTTCCGTGACCCGCAGCCGGAACGTCAAGCCAAGCGTGTGCTGCTCAATAAGTGGACCAGGAGGACGGAGGGGTTGCACTCCAACACCCCCGATGCCACCATCGCCGCCAAGTTCCACGACACCTTCGCTGAGCCTATGTCTTCCTCCAAGAGGGCTGCCATGCGAGAGTGTTGACGGCTGTTAATGACCAAATTTACCCGTCAACTAACTCCTAAAGAGGCACATTGGTGATCACCAACATAGACTTAGGGTTTACACTAACGGAATTCCACGAGTTTTGGTGAATCCTTGTCTCTGTAGGTACACATCGGAAAAGCTATCAAAAAGGACCAATATGACAGATTATAAGCACCTCAAATGATGAATTGGAATACACCATTGCGAAGAGCTCGTCGAGACGATCGAAACGGATATATCATTTGCCTTTTTTGGAGTTCCGGATGATCAGATATAAATTCCACCGCGAGGGGTGCACTAGAAGACTCCAGAAGGCGCGAGAAGACACCACGGCGAAGCGGGTGAACGTGAAGCGGCCGAGAGCCGGACCGCCGGTCTGGGCCCGGACCGGCCGGTCTGCCACAGTGGCCAAACGGGCCCATCTTCGGCCCACGTATTCCACCACCTTAGGGTTTCAATCTCAGCCATCCACCGAAGTCGGTTTGATCCAAGGGCTCACGTTCATCCCACCGGGCTATAAAAGAAGGGCAGGATCCCCCCAGGGAAGACACATTCATTTGCAATTCTCTCAAACCCTAATTGAGAGGTGTCCCTCGAATGGATAACCTCTCTGGGGCTAGAGATCAAGAGAAGATTAGTCCTCTCTAGGATCTAGTCTTTAGATAATAGTGAGATGGAGAGTGAGGGAAGAGTTAGGAGGAGGTGCCGGCCTATCGGTGTCCTCTCTACGGCTTGTACCTTGGCGGGAATCAAGCTCTACTTGAGCTTGCTCCTGAGATGTCTCTGGTGATCAACTTCTAATACGAGTAAGTTCTATGCCTTTATTGTTTATCTGGATCACGACTCTCTTTGAGTGCTTTATTCCTGTTCTAGAGGGATTAGAGTATTATCGTAGGTGTAAGCATGGTGCTTAGGCTTAGGATAATCGTGGATGCACCCTACATTCCGGATTTGGTGGTAGCTCGCGGAGGTGACTTTATAGCTCCGTTGAATCCTATGTATCCCACTATCCCGTTTGTAGGCCAAGTAGGACGCGGTTGCTACGGAGATCTACATCCTATGTGGTGTTCCTCCTTATGTAATGTCCCCAGTTAGCAATATAAGACATAGACTTGCCCAAGTTAGAAGGAGAAAACCATAGTTATCCTCTCTACTCTCCTATTATCATCAACCTTGATTGCTACGCTCAACCTCATTAATTGTCGCCCTAGTTCTATCTTAGTTCTATCTTAATCTAGTCTCTACTTTCACCTTACTGCTACTCCTAGTTAAGTTAGACCATAGTTGATATCACACCTTTCTCAGTGGAACGAAACCTGGAATACTTCTGGGATAAAGCTACAACGGTATCCGTGCGCTTGCGGATCATTCAGTGGGCGTTAACAGATATCAACATGCTTTTTGGTGTCGTTGCTAGAGATAGGGATTTATCTCTATTTTTGGTAGCGATGTTAAGAAGTGTCAACAAGCTTTTTGGCGCCGTTGCCGGGGAAACGGTTTGCTGAGTTGACTACGAACCTAGCTTAACTTTTCTTTTTCTTTTTTCTCTTTATCCTTCTTTCTTATCTTTTACTCCTCTCTTCCTTCTTTCTTCATTCTCTTCAACTTGTGGTTTAGCATGAATCACATTCCTATCAATCAATATGCTAAACCCACGAGCGCAAGCTTTAGGCCATTAGAATCTTCGGAGCCCATCTTAGCACCTGGTTATGAGCTGCGCCCGTGTTGGGTAGATTTTGTCCAAAAACAATCTTTCTCAGGAGAAGACAATGAAAACCCATACTCACACCTACGAGAGTTCTTACTGAGATGTGCATGCTTTCGCATTGATGGCATGTCTGATAAGACTCTACGATGGAAGCTTTTTCCATTCTCTTTGACTGGAAAAGCTAAACATTGGTACAACAAAACCGTAGAAAGTATGCAAGGAGATTGGGAATTGCTATGCTCTGAATTTCAATCCAAATTCTTTCCCATCTCTAAGGTTATTGATCTTCGGGAAGAGGTTCTACGCTTTAAACAGCTAGAGGAGGAATCTCTAGAAACATCATGGGATCGCATTAATGATCTCCTCACTACAGGTCCTGACCTTTCTATTCCAGATCCAGTGTTGCTTCAACACTTTTACTTAGGCCTTGGTAAGGATTCTAAGAAGTCCCTTGATATAGTTTCTAGAGGATCTTTTCTTCATGTGACTGCTAGTGAGGCAAGGTCTTTAATTGATAAACTTTGTGGAAGGACACCTTTCCCTAGCATTCAATATGAACCCCCCGAGAAAGAGAAGGAATTGTTTTCTAGACAAGAGGAAGTTTCGATAGCTAAATCGCACTTATTCCAATCCCAACATTTAGCTATCAGTCCCGAACCATCCATGCCCCAAAATGCACCAAGGAAAGAAGAAATTTAACCTTTGGAGTATAATCTTTTTGATATTGATATCGGGGAGAGCCTAGACTTCTAGTCCTATAAGAGACCTTCAAGTGAACATAATTCAAATCCTCTTGAGAAGGAATCTCTTAGAAAGCATCCTCTTTGGAAAGAATTTAAGGATGGCATGTCTAAAGATACCATAGAAGGAGAGCCGAGACAAATTGATTCCAATCCTATCTTCTCTCCTTCTATGCCCATATTAGATGTCTTGCCTAAAACTATCTCAAAACCCATCCTTGACCCCAAAGAATTCTTTGATTCTTGTCCTCCTGAGTCTCATGATGACCTTAGAGATCCACTAAGACATATAGAGCATAGGAATCATGATGGACTCAAGGATGACCAAGAAGTGCTACAACAATGGCTGGAGTGTGTAGAATTGATGAACCATAAAGAAGCTTTAATAGAATCCAGCCTCGGTCTAGATCTCAATGATGAGTTTACAACTCACCCACTTTTAGTAGAGGCCTTTGACGAGACCAACTTGATAGCCATCAATCCCAAGGAAATCTTAGACAGTAATATGATTGATGAAAATCACAGGCATGAAATAAAGGAGACAATATTTTCGCCTATAGACATTCATGTAGAATCACCCTTGGAGATTGGTGAGAGAGATGACATCAATGAGCATAGAAGCTACTACAAAAAGACCTCATTAAAACCATGCTCATTTGACACATCTTTCGAATCTTCTGGTCTCTCTACCATGACCACATTCGAGACCTTCAACCTCCTCATACATCCTGTCCATAAAAACTTTAAACGGGAGGTTGTAGATGCATATGTTTATCATAAATATTGCAAGTCTCGATGTGTGGATCTTGAGGTAGGTAGATAAGGATTGGTGTTGGAGGGGAAACCACTTCACCATCTTGAAGTATGATTCTGAGGTTCCCAAAAGTGAGCTTTTGACCAAGAACTAGCGCTTTCGATAGACAACATGAACTTTCTGAATTGCCTTTGTGAATTGAACATAGAGATATAATTATGAAAATATTCCTTCGAGTATTCTTGTTACTAATCTTACAAGTTTGAAGGAAGAAAAATGAAGGATGATGGTACAAGATATGTCCAACCAATTATTATGCAACATTAGATCACATCCATCCAAATTTGATCTCGCCTTGCAAGAATTCAAGTGTGGGGGATATGCTTCTCTAAAAAATCTCATGCCATGTTGCTAATTTTGGTTGTCTCTACCTTTAAGCCATGCTCAACTTGCCATATAACAATCATGCTCTTCTATCTCTATTTGAATAAATCTCTAAAATGCTTTTAAGCTATCTTTGTTTACTCTAGTAAATTTTGGTTTGGGAATACTGCGCATACTTCCATAGGCGTTTAAATTAAGCGTGGTGCTTAGGTTAAATAGCCTACCTTAATTAAATTAGATATGGAGTCTAGTTTAGTTATTGAACTAAAATATTGCTTGTGTAGACATTGGATATTCTGTTGGACTAACCCCTGCAGGCAATTCTCAAATCCAACTGGGTAACTCAAGAGATGAATTCAAATCAGAGATGAAGCAAGGTACGACGAACTCTAATAACTTTGCACAATGAAGACACAGCTCATTCATCATTGATGGAAAGACTGTAAGTATCAAAAATCATTCACTTTGTCTTCAACTGCAAGTTACCTTTGCCTTGAACCATGGTTGTATAAAACATGTGCATAAATTAGAGATAACAATCCCCTATTCAAATCGGTATATTCCTTCGGGTATGTGTTGTCCACTAATCCTGTGCAGGCATAAAAATCCAAAATGGCAAAAAGAAAAAAAAAGGGGATGGCACGACAAAAAGAGCACCATCTAGGAACAAGAGGAACTATAAACCGAGATGTGAGGTTGACCAAACAAGGAAAGCAATGAGAAAAACAAGAGGACCATCAAGAGTCATCTACTCTTCATCACATGGTGTCATCGTGCTCCACCGATGAAAGTAACGCCCAAAGGTAAATGGTCACTACTTAAAATGCTTCTCCTTGGTTTTGGTATGAACATGAATAAAGAACTTAACATGTTTGAGTAATAATTATCCATGATCAATCCTGATTAACTCAACTTGTCTAATTCTTGAAACTTGTTCATAGCATCACTATCTTGATTCATAGCCTTAACCATGAGCTAAAAAGTTGCACATCTTATGCTTGGAAGATGATAGTCATGATCATGTAAAGTTTGACACATCATATACAGATTGACAATCCTTCCATGGTTAAGCATTTTAACTCTTGTGGCCTAATGAACTTAAATGTTACATCATTGCTTAACCCTTTGATCCTACCTCTCATGATAATGTTGAACAAAGCACATAACATCAACTCCATGTTGTTCAATATGACTAAGGACAAGAGATGTAGAATAGAAGTTTTGGTTCTGCTGGTGTTTTCCCACCAGTAGAGCCCATGCACTTGATCTCTGCCTTGTCTTCATGAGCAGGACATACTTTAAGCGAAGTGTGGGGGAGTCAATTCCCTACTTTGTACAAGTGGAGTCCTAGACCTGTTAAAGCAAAATCAAATCTCAAAATCAAGACAGGTTTAGTAAAAGGAGGTGACACATCATAAAAGGCATCATCACAGAAATCTTTGTCTTCACCGAAAGAGCTAGCTTGGAGAAGAAGCACTCCCATGTACACAATCAAAGAAACTCCAATTGTGTCAACATTGGAGGAGTCAACAAGAAGGGAGAAGTCTTATTCGGAGACTTTAAAATCCAAACCCTTGCCGTGAGGTAACATCGGTAGTTATCCATATTTACTTTCTTGCATTGCATGAATTATTTTCTCTTTAGCATGTTTACTTTTCTGCCTTAGCATTGCATTGAAAATAATAAAAATAAATATGCATTCATCTTGTTAGATAATTTATGCATTACAAAATTTAAAGCCCCATGTGAATAGTTCTATAGTGTATAAAAGCCTATAGGAGTCTTCACCGTGGTGGCATAAAAATAACAAAAATAATCATGCATACATGTTTTCTTTTCTACATAACAAAACTAGAAAATCCAAAAATAACCATTGAGCATCTTGCTGCACTGTATACACTATAACAACCTTTGAAAACCTCTCACAACAACCAGTTCGTGAAACGGCTAACAACTAACTGCTTACCCTAATCCGTTCCATAAGTTTTGGTGTTTTGTGAGATGTTTGCTGCAGGATGACTCTAAGAGCTAGTCCACCTAGGAATCTTCATCGACATCACTTGAAGTACACCTTCCCAACACATAGCTAATCACTGTGTGGAGGAAGCAGCTTCTTGATTGGATGAGATTAAGATTCCCGGCTACACTTGCTCTTGTAAGCATGAGCTCCATTGTGAGGACTGCTCAGCTTCCATGCTCATCCACGACAACAACCAGCAGGTACCCGGGTAAGTGTACCTATACGATTATCGAGTCAGTCATAAAAATAAAAAATACCAAAAATATGTGAGCACATGAGGGTTCACCATAGAATCATAAGAAAACTTAAAAATACCAAAAATATGTGGACACATGAAGATCCATGCTTTTTAGAGTCTTAAGAGTCTTATATAGTATTAGTATTAAAAATATAAAACCAAATAAAAATGTTTGTTTAGATAGAGTCAATAAATAGGCAAGCCCCGAAGATGATCACTAAAGATGAAAATGATGAAATACTGCTCTGTCATAACACCTTTGAAGTGCCTAGTTTTCAGACATAAGTTTTTCCAAGTTTTGGCTTTAACTTGTTTTGACATGAAGATTTGCTCGAGCCTAAAACTTGTGGGTTGCATATGCTTGAACTAAGTCTAGGTAATTGATTGATCCGATTGAGAAAGTTTGAGTTGCTATTTATCTTGTTCTGAGTGACACTAGAGTTCTAGAGATTTATCTTTTGGAAAATACAAAAACCTTACATGATGAGTTCTGTATGACAAAGCTTACATTCCCACCAAAGCTAAAAATGATGAGATAGGCTAGATAAACTTCCACATATATCTTTGCTTGTCTTGCATTGAGTTTTGTCAACCTTTGTGACCCTTGTGAGAGATTTGTCATGCTCTTGAATCAAGATCCACTTACACTCCACCTTTATATGCACTACTCTAGACTGGAGTAGGTGCAACAACATGTCATTCCACCTACACCCATCCAAAAATGTTTTGCTCCTACTCTAGGAGAGAACACCAAAAATATTTCCATTAGATAGCCACCCAATAAATGCTCCATATTCTTGTTGCTATCTCTAAAAAATCTTTTATGCCAAAAGGAGTGCTATGAGCTATGCAAAAGTTATCAAGAAAAAAAAAAAAACTAAGGGAGTTGAAGAGCAATAGGTACATAGATGCCTGCCTCCCTGGTGAAAAAAAAGAAAAAAAAAGAGAGAGAAAAGATAGCTCATACTCTCTGGCCAGGTTTTGAATTTCAAAAGAGAGATGTCTTCAAGGAGCATTGTAGAATTAGGTTCCATCACATATCCACCATACCCATACACTTGCACATCTTGATTCGATTGTATGACTTGTTTCTCCATGGATCCATTGTTTGACTTTACAATATATGCATTGCAAATTTGCTCTTTCAAGTTTTCTCCTCACCTATGAGCTCCACATAAGCTTTAGTCACAGGATGAAAAGATTTGAGAGTGTCATACATGGGAAACTCTGAGTTTTATTTAAAAATCTCTAAAACCTCCAGAATGATAGTTGAACAAAGAGCTTGAGATATAGTGCTTGGCTGGATCTTTCTATCTTTTGATTGCTCAAGACCCAAGTAATAGCTGGTAAGCCCCATGGTCAAAGGTAACATAAGTAAGTTTGAAAGTCAGCTCAGTTATTGCTTAAGCTTGGAGGAGAATTTTTGTCTAAATGCAGGTATACTTCTGAGGAGTTACATCAAGATGGCTATAATGCTTGAACTTATACATATCTTTCTATAGCTTTTCTGAGCTTAGCTTTGCTAAGGGACTAGCAAAGGTTAAGTGTGGGGGTGTTGTTGACGGCTGTTAATGACCAAATTTACCCGTCAACTAACTCCTAAAGAGGCACATTGGTGATCACCAACATAGACTTAGGGTTTACACTAACGGAATTCCACGAGTTTTGGTGAATCCTTGTCTCTATAGGTACACATCAGAAAAGCTATCAAAAAGGACCAACATGACAGATTATAAGCACCTTAAATGATGAATTGGAATACACCATTGCGAAGAGCTCATCGAGACGATCAAAACAGACATATCATTTGCCTTTTTCAGAGTTCCGGATGATCAGATATGAATTCCACCGCGAGGGGTGCACTAGAAGACTCGTAAGACGCGAAGAAGACACCACGGCGAAGCGGACCGCGAACGGCCCGGAGCGAGACCGGCCGGTGCTGGGCCGGACCGGCCGGTCTGCCACAGTGGCCAAACGGGCCCATCTTCGGCCCACATATTCCACCGCCTTAGGGTTTCAATCTCAGCCATCCACCGAAGTCGGTTTGATCCAAGGGCTCACGTTCATCCGACCGGGCTATAAAAGAAGGGCAGGATCCCCCCAGGGAAGACACATTCATTTGCAATTCTCTCAAACCCTAATTGAGAGGTGTCCCTCGAATGGATAACCTCTCTGGGGCTAGAGATCAAGAGAAGATTAGTCCTCTCTAGGATCTAGTCTTTAGATAATAGTGAGATGGAGAGTGAGGAAAGAGTTAGGAGGAGGTGCCGGCCTGTCGGTGCCCTCTCTACGGCTTATACCCTGGCGGGAATCAAGCTCTACTTGAGCTTGCTCCTGAGATGTCTCTGGTGATCAACTTCTAATACGAGTAACTTTTATGCCTTTATTGTTTATCTGGATCACGACTCTCTTTGAGTGCTTTATTCCTGTTCTAGAGGGATTAGAGTATTATTGTAGGTGTAAGCATGGTGCTTAGGCTTAGGATAATCATGGATGCACCCTACATTCCGGATTTGGTGGTAGCTCGTGGAGGTGACTTTATAGCTCCGTTGAATCCTATGTATCCCACTATCTCGTTTGTAGGCCAAGTAGGACGCGGTTGCTACGGAGATCTACATCCTATGTGGTGTTCCTCCTTATGTAATGTCCCCAGTTAGCAATATAAGACATAGACTTGCCTAAGTTAGAAGGAGAAAACCATAGTTATCTTCTCTACTCTCCTATTATCATCAACCTTGATTGCTACGCTCAACCTCATTAATTGTCACCCTAGTTCTATCTTAGTTCTATCTTAATCTAGTCTCTACTTTCACCTTACTGCTACTCCTAGTTAAGTTAGACCGTAGTTGATATCACACCTTTCTCGGTGGAACGAAAACACGGAATATACGGGATAAAGCTACAACGGTATCCGTGCGCTTGTGGATCATTCGGTGGGCGTTAACGGATATCAACACGCTTTTTGGTGTCGTTGCTGGAGATAGGGATTTATCTCTATTTTTGGTAGCGATGTTAAGAAGTGTCAACAGAGAGCTCTTCCCTGCCAAGGTTGGCCGTGGTGAACGTACCGCCGCAAGGCTGTTCTAACTGAACACGCCCCCTTCCCTCCCGTCATTACAAGGTTTCCTCCATGAGTGCTAATCAGTTGTTGGTGTGGAACGCGCGTGGTCTAAATTCCCGCGCACGGCGCAGTGCCGTTTGGAGCTTGGTAGAGCAACACTGCGCCTCTATCGTCCGTCTTCAAGAGTCTAAGATTGTGAACTTTTCTGTACCTCTTAACTATGATATAACAGGGATTGACTTCGATTATGCCTTCCTCCTGGCCAATGGTGTGGCGGGGGGCGCTGTTGTCGCCTGGAGGCGGGACCTCTGGTCTGGCTCTCAGGTCTCCATACGATGGTTCTCTATCACCCTGTCCTTCACGCCGCTGAACGGGCAGGGGGACCCCTAGTGGCTCTCTAACGTCTATGGCCCGACCGAGGATGGGGAGAGGGATGCCTTCCTCCAGGAGCTACGGGACATCCACGCGTCGTGTGTGGGGGCTTGGCTGTTGTGCGGTGACTTCAACATGATATACATGGCGGCCGACAAAAACAATGGAAGGCTGCGGCGGGGCATCATGCGACACTACAAGGGCCTCATTGATGATCTACAGCTCTCTGAACTACACCTGTCAGGTCGGCTCTTCACCTGGTCGAATGGGCGCGACAGCCCTACTCTTGAACGACTGGACAGGGCGTTCGCTACGGTGAATTGGCAGCTGCAATACCCATGTCACCATCTGCGTTGTCTCTCCTCGGATTGTTCCGACCACGCCCCCCTTCTCTTGATCCTCAACACTCAGCCCTGGGCGGCACCCCGCTTCCGCTTCGAGAATAACTGGACCAAGATCGAGGGTTTCCTAGACGTCGTCAACACGGTCTAGAACGCACCCCTGCCTGTTTCCGATGCGTGCCGTGTCATGGACACCAAGCTGCGCGCCCTCACGCGGGCGGAGTTGGCGCGCCTCATTCGTCGGTGACATCAAGCTTCACTTGGCTGCGGCGTGAGTGGTTATCTATGAACTCGACCTCGCACAAGAGTCCAGGGCACTCTCAGCTGACGAACTGGTTTTGCGACGGGATCTCAAGGCAAATGTCCTGGGCTTGGCGTCCCTGGAGCGCTCGATGGCAAGGCAGCGCGCCCGTTCCCGCAACCTCCGTGACGGCGATGCCTGCACAAAGTACTTTCACCTGCAGGCGTGCCACCAGCGTCGAAAGAACTATCTGCTTGCCATCTCGCATAATGGCCAGACGTTCTCTGAGGAGGAGGCCAAAGCCGGCGTCGTCTTCGACTTTTACAATGACCTCCTTGGGACGCCCTTCCAGCGCAACCACCGCCTGGACCTTGTCCAACTCGGACTGCCGCAGCTCGCGCTCGATGAGCTCATCGTTCCCTTCTCGGCGGAGGAGGTGCAACGGATCGTCCGCATGACGCCGTCGGATAGAGCTCCGGGACCTGATGGGTTCTATGGCGCCTTCTTCAAGACTGCTTGGCCGATTGTTGGGCCCGACGTGGTACAGATCTTCCAAGCTTTCTGGGAGCTCGACTTTCGCAGTCTCAACCATCTCAACGAAGCCACCATGGTCCTCCTACACGAGACAGAGACGCCGGAAGGCCTTCGGGACTACCAACCAATAAGCTTGGTCCACTCGGTTGGCAAGCTCATTGCCAAGGGCCTCACCCTTCGTCTAGCGCCGTTCATGCCACACCTTGTCCGTACCAACCAATCAGCTTTCATCAAGGGGCGCCAGATTCATGAGAACTTCCGCACCGTACAACTCACCTGCCGGTGGCTCCACGCCCGTCGCCACCCCACTGTCCTCCTGAAGGTGGATCTCGCTAAGGCATTTGACTCCATGGCATGGCCCTTCCTTTTCGAGGTTCTTGACCATCTGGGGTTCCCTGCCAGGTGGCGTGATCGGGCTGTCCGCCTGCTTTGGCACTTGCGAGCACCCGGGGTGCTCGTTAACGGCAGGCCGGGGTGCCGCATCCGCCACGCGCGCGGGTTGCGCCAGGGCGACCCCCTCTCGCCGCTCCTCTTCGTGCTTGTCATGGACGTCCTCAACGCCCTTGTTGCCGAGGCTGACCGCCATCTCGAGTTCGCACCACTTGCCGAGGCAGCATAATCAAACAAGCGCGCCTCGGTCTATGCTGATGACCTCGTCGTTTCCTTGGCACCCTCACGTCGTGACTTCTCCTGCATCCGGCACATCCTGGACCTCTTCGCCGGGGCCTCTGGACTCTCTTGCAACCTGTCTAAATGTGTGATCACTCCAATCCGCTGCTCTGCTGCCGAAGTCCAGGAGGTGCTCGCGGTGTTCCCTTGCTCGGTCCAGGATTTCCCCACCAAATACCTCGGCGCGCCGTTGTCGCTTGCTAGGCTCGACCACGCTCAGGAGCAGGCAGTCGTCGACCGTGTTGCTGCCCGGCTCCCGACTTGGAAGGCTGGCCTCCTCACGACCATGGGCCGTGCTACGCTTGCTCAAACCACCTTGTCAGCCATTCCTGTGCACGTCGCTATTTGCTGCAGCTTGTCGTCATGGGCTATTGACGAGATCGATAAACGTCGCCGGGCTTTCCTCTGGGTCGGCAAGGACACGGTGATTGGGGGCAACTGCAAGGTGGCCTGGCCGGTGGTCTGCTCCCCCAGGGACTTGGGCGGCCTCGGTCTCCCCGACCTGAGGATCTTTGGGTTCGCGCTGTGGCTGCGTTGGGAATGGCTGCGCCGTTCGCGTCCGGAATCAGCCTGGGCAGCGCTGCCCCAGCGAACTGAGCGCGCGGTTGAGCAGATGTTCTAGGCCTCTGTCTCAGTGATCGTCGGCGACGGAGCCTCGACCCGTTTCTGGACCGACTCCTGGCTGCCGAACGGCCCCATTTTTCGTTCTGCTCCCAACCTCTTTGGGGCGATCTCCCGGCGTCGTCGGGGCTGCTGCGTCCGTGACGCCCTGGAGGGTCGCCGATGGGTTCGGGATATCTCGGGTGCCCCGACGGCGGTGGTGCTCGTCGAATACATTGACCTCTGGGACACGCTCGAGTCGGTTGACCTCCAACCTGGAGTTCCTGACCGCTTCATCTGGAAGTGGTCTGCGGATGGCGAGTACTCGGCTGCCTCAGCATACCATGCTTTCTTCTTCGGCAGGATCCCTCTGCCTGGAGCCAAGCCGCTTTGGAGGGCGTCGGTTCCACCGAAGATCAAGTTCTTCTGGCTCGCCTTGCACGGTCGCCTGTGGACGGCTAGCCGCCGCCGGCGCCATGGCCTGCAACAAGATGATACCTGTGCCCTCTGCGACCAAGAACCTGAAACCGCTGATCACCTCCTCATTGCCTGCGTCTTCTCTCGTGAGATTTGGGCGCGGCTCCTAACCATTGCTGGCTTCCACCACTTGGCTCCGGGCTACGACGCCACTCTGGAGTCTTGGTGGCTGTCTGCCCGTCCCCTGCTCCCGGGCGGTCTACGACGCTCCTTCGACTCCATCGTCCTCATCGTCACCTGGATCATCTGGAAGGAACGCAACCGACGAACGTTCGACGGCGTGTCAAGGTCCACCTCCCAAGTCCTCTCCGCGGCCATCGACAAGATTGACGCCTGTACCCATGCCGGGTTCAGGTGCCTGTCCGCGCTCCTTCCGGTGACCTCGCAGCCTTAGTCGGTGTTTGCCTAGATCCCCAGTCGCAAGATCAGTTCCCCCTTTAAGTACACCGTCTAGCTCCGCCGTTTAGCCGGCGCCTCTTGTTCTGTGTACGGATGCGCCGCCCCTGGCACCTCGCCGTGGCACGGCAATTCCGCTTTGTACTTGTACGTTTTCCCCTTCCTTCTTAATGCAACACGTGCAGCGCACGATTTCGAAAAAAAAAATCAGTCACTGCATTTTTATTTAAGTCTCACGAACCTGACTGACTGACTGACTGAAATGCATCATCATGGATGATTCTTGGCTTGCTCTGCATGCAGATTAAGGCTCTGCATCAGTATGACTGCCTGAGAGCCAACAAGGCCACGTCGGCTTGGGGACTAGAGGCTCGCGTCCCCTTCTTGGACAAGGAGTTCATCAATCAGGCCATGAGCATCGATCCTGAGTGGAAGATGGTACTTGACTGAAACTACATGTTTGACAACGAAGAGAGTTCTTTACTTCGAAACAAAGTAACATACATGACCATTAGTAATAATTACTAATTTCTGAGGACGGTTGCAGATCCGGCCTGATCTTGGGAGAATTGAGAAGTGGGTGCTGAGGAAGGCATTTGACGACGAGGAGCAGCCATTCCTGCCCAAGGTACTAATTAACCGTTCAGCTGCTTCTACTGAATTTTCCCTTGTAAATATTTGGACATTCAGACATCTGAATTTTTTGTGTCATGCGGCACGCAACGCACTTGCCTTTCAGCATATCCTGTACAGACAGAAGGAGCAGTTCAGTGATGGCGTTGGGTACAGCTGGATCGATGGCCTCAAGGCTCATGCAGCATCAAATGTAAAAAATATTAATGCCATGCCAATTAATTTCGATGTCCACACATATATATAAATATTCCATTTCATAATCCATACATGTGTATAATATCTGCTGCACGCGCAGGTGACTGACAAGATGCTATCAAATGCAAAGTTCATCTTCCCGCACAACACTCCGACCACAAAAGAGGCCTACTATTACAGGATGATCTTCGAGAGGTTCTTCCCTCAGGTGAGAGAACAACATTCGTCAGTAAGACGTCATCAGTATGTACTGCTGCTAATGCATGAAATGGATTTCAGAACACACTGCACACACACATAAACTAATTACCTGACTGACCATGATGATCTCTCCAAGCAGTAGTCTGCTATCCTGACGGTGCCTGGCGGTCCAAGCGTGGCTTGCAGCACGGCCAAAGCCATCGAGTGGGACGCGCAGTGGTCAGGGAACCTGGACCCCTCCGGCAGGGCGGCGCTGGGCGTCCATCTCGCCGCCTACCAACACGAACACGAGCAAGATCTGAAGCATGTCCCGGACACCATCGCAGCAGGAGGCAGCAAGAAGCCGAGGACCATCAGGGTGGCGGGCGGCGCCGCCGCCGCCTGGCGTTGCCATCGAGGGATAGATAGATAGCCTGCATGCACGGCATGCTATCGCTTTCCCGATCTGGCCGGCTTCTTCCTTATCCGGCGTTGCCATTATCTTTATCACAGCTTGCAACAAATAATCAAGCGCGAGCGAGCTGCCATTGTATTTAATAATTTGTTGGGCGCCATGTTAGTTGTACTTAACTACTATTATATTAGTCATGTTAAATTTCAAATATATTTCGTATTTTCGTATGGAGGAACAAATTAATGCTCCCCCCCCCCCCCCCCCCTCCCCACCATGTGTTGGATTAATCAGGATCAACTGTGGAGCTTTTTAAATTCACAAAAAAAAACTGTGGAGCTTTTTAGAGCCGTCAGTTGACCCAGTCTTTGCTTCATTGTCACCAGCAGTGGGCTGGGCTTTAAACAAAATCCAGATGCTGTGAGGCTTTAGGCCGAATTCTTTTCTGCTGGGTCTTCGAAACCCTCAGTAGGCACTTTGCTACTGGGCCTTCAAAACTCTAATAAGTAAACCATGAGAGCATCTTCAATAGTTTGCCAAATGAAGTTGTCATCCTTGAAAATTTGGTAAAATAAAAAAATTTATTCTCTAACAGTTTGCCAAATAAACTTACTATTTTTCTCATCTTGCTATCCCTCCCCTCTGCGCGCGCATCCTACTACGCATCGCGTTGCCGACTTCCTTCTCGCGCGACTCCTTCCCCGTCCTTCCTCGTTGCGGCGAGCAGACCCGCGCCAAGGCCATCGTAGCGAGCGAGGAGACCCCGAGACCCCACACCAAGGCCATCAGCGCCAAGCCCGTCATCCCCGCCATCACGATCAGGTTCGAACCTGTCTTGCGATCTGTTTTTGTCAATCTCTTAGTCTAGCTAGGGTTTCTTCCTCGCGATCAGCTGTTGCCATCTATTACGGTGGTGATAGTCTGGGTTCGTTGCTCGTGTAATTATAAAAATATATTTCAGATTTTCGTATCGAGTAATAAGTTTCATTCATGGAACAACATGCCCCTGTGTTTGATGCTCTTTTGAATTAGACTAATACAATGTGCAGAGGGAGGATATTCTTAATCAGGATCAACAGTTGGGCCTTGTGGAGCTTGTAGAGCTAGCCGTCAGTTGATCCAGTCTTTTGGGATTCTAGTCATTTGGGCTGATTTCTTCATGCATCTGCTCCGCTCCTATAGCCTAAGAGCTTTGACTGGGCTAAAATTTTCCTTTCTTTAGAAGCTTTGTCGTACGTTTACCCTTGCTCTTCTGACTTCATCTTTGGTTGTGACTTGTCACATGCCACTCCTTCGATTTCAGTCATATCTTCTCCCCTCCAGAGCTGCCTTCAGAAGAGCATCCTCCCACACTTGCATTGGGAGTTCGACACCAAAGTACAAAGGCCCCATGGTTGACTCAAGTTAGGAGGAGTCCAATACTTCAGCAGTTGAACAAAGATTTCGAAGACACCGGATGCCTTGACAAGCCTTGCCTGGTGTGCAGTACCACTTAGTCCCACTTTCAGTCATCATGAATCTAGGATCTGCTTTCTGATAGGTGGCCACCTCGGAGCTGCCTGATGCTTGACTTACTGTAAGAAAAAGCAGACTGCCCCTGGGGAGAAAGCAGGACATTAAGAAGAGGAAACAGAGCTCACTGGGGGATGATGGTCCCAAGAATAGACTCAAGAAGTGGTGGACCTAGTGGTTTTTGGCGTTTCTAAGTTTGTGGTTCTCTTTTGCCAGCAGTATGTTCAAACATACTAGTTGTTCAGCTACCCTTTCCTGTTTTCTATGGATCATAGTTCATAGCTATCTTAGAATCTTACTCCGATATAATGGCGGATTCAATTTGGAAGGCTTATGCTGAAGGCAAACTCAAATTTTTTACATGGCTGCTAGTACAGGCAAAGGTTCTTACGGCTGATAAGCTTGCATTGAGGCATTGGCCTTGCAACCCAATCTGCTCGCGTGATCAGGAAGCGGAAACAACTGTCCATCTTTGCATTCACTACCCATTCGCGAAAGAAGTGTGGATGCTAGTCAAAAATTGGGTTGGAGACCATATTGCTGACATTGATGGGAACGTGTAGACTATGAAAATCTGGTGGGAGAAGTCACTACAGGGAAGATCAAGAACACAAGTGCTGGGGCTGATCAAGGAAGAGCTAGGCCTCTTCAGTAGAGCTATGGGAAAAATTCAGTTACCCCTACGAGTCATTTCTATGCTTTCTGTTTTTTGAGTGCGAGTGGTTTTATTTTTGTAACAATATTCTAGCTGTAACTGGATTCTTACTTCTCTCTTATATGATATAGCAATGCTCCTGCTGATTATTCAAAAAAAAAGATCTATGTTGGAAAATTATTAGGGTTGTTAATTCAAACAATTGAAACTCTATTCGGGATAGGATCTTGGATGAGTTTCTTAAATGGGCCAATCGGGCTAACATTTAACTATGGGCCAATTTGGTATACGTTTTTTCTTTGATTTTTTGATTAACCGAAGATTAGAACTGAATTGGCCAAAGAGAATCTGGTCCATAAGGATTGATTTGTCTCATCCATATGTCTAAAAACGATCACCATTGACAAGTAAGTATTCCTCATCCATCACCACTGACAAGTAAGTATTCCTCATCCATCGATATGGACAAAGCTTTTAAAATTTTGAATTTTAGTACTTTATTTTTACTGTTTAGTATCTATTTGTAGGGGTAGTTGTATAATAAACAACCTCTATAAATATTTGTAGGGGCTATTAGATATAGACCTTTCCCTACACATAGAGCTATTTATAGACATGACCGATAACACTAGCAGCTCTTCTTAACTAAAGGCATGAAGTGCTGTGGGGATCTCCCCAACAATTTTTTTTGCCTTCAAAAACACTAGCAGCCCTTACAAATAGATTTATAGGGGTGGATGGTTTGAGAAACATTTGTAGGCTGTACCTATAGAAAAAGGAGGAGTTGCTACAAATTGTTTTTTAGTGTCTATAACTTTTTGGGTGTCAAAAGATTTTATTACCAATTAAATATTGGGCCACCATACATCTACCATGCATATGGACGCTTAGTTTGCTGCTCTCTCCATGCAAGCAGCAAGCCACATACATGGGGATGTTTTGCCAGAGGTAGCATCAAATTGGTGTATTATATATGGATGCTGTTCTGGATATTAGTAGTGCATTTTTCTTCCACTTTTTCTCCTTCTATCTTAAACGAATTCACCCTAATTTACAAATGTTCTTTTATCCGTGGGCAAAGCCGTAGAACTATATAAATTCCTAATTTCCTATTGATTACAAATATTGATCGGTCACACATGACCACAAATCAGTATGAGAGTTCGCTATTCTATTTGGGATCATAAACCCAGCTGAAGTGCTGAACACATGTCCATAGTTATATAGATCGAATTAGATCAAATTTGTTCTTAACAATCAACGAGAGGAACCATATCTCGGGACATTATTTAAATGGATTCCCTACCTGGATCACATGTTCCAGCAATCGCGGAGAATATCGACTGTGAATCGTGCGGTTTATATTACCCTTATTGACGTGTTGACTTAGTTTGGAATCATGCAAATGATGCATTGTTAATAAGCATATCCTTCATATGATGCATTGTTAATAAGCATTATAAAATATTTCATGAAAGTTTTATGTTTCACAAAATGACCAACACGTAAAGAACAACGGATCTTGGGACAAAAAACTTAGATATAAAACAAATGTCCAATTGATGTAATTGGGGCTTTTCTAAAGTTGCATAATGAATAGGGGGGTTTGGCAAGAACAAATATGTTAAAGATAAAAACTCTTCTGCATGTTTCTAAGAAGGTAGACGATTCTTACGATAATTTGGTTTGTTTTGATAATCATGCGAGCTATAGCCTGGATATATATAGGTCCATATAGTTAATTAAATAGTTGCGGTCCATGAGAGGATCTTTTTAAGAATTAGATAAATTAAATGCCCCTAAGTAAGTAGCTGGTGTGGATCATAATGTTCCATGCATTTTGTTATATATCACATAAATTATTATCCAATGTGAATCGTACGTGTGCAACAAGTTACTTAGTAGTTGAACATTGACTTGGTTTGGAATCAATGCTGGCTGGGCATATACCCTGGCATTCCCTGGCACGTTGTTGACTTGGTTTATTGTGTTATCTCATAGCAAGCGTAGAACGGTTTTTATTTGAAACACAGCAGCCAACAGTATATACATATGTACAGGTACATACTCCAAATGAAGCACAAATATTTAAATACAGGTACATGCATACTCCAAATGAAGCAACAGAAGGGAAAGAATCTCTAAATGTTGAGACGACGATAAAGAGTAGTAGATCGAGCTGAAGTAAAACTGAACCCCATTTTTATTTTGCTGTAATAAATGAACTGTCATCAAAATGCCAATAGGATCGGTCGGACTTGGTGCCTCCTTAATTATGCAATGATCATAACCGGCTGGACACCAGCAGCTTCTGCGCCCTCCGTCGCAGCTCAATCTTCTGCACCTTCCCCGTTGAGTTCTTGGGCAGCTCGTCGACGAAGACGGCCATCCTCGGCGCCATGAAGTGCGGCAGCTTGCTCCGGCAGAAGGACAGGATCTCCTCCTCCGTCGTGACCTCGGCCAGCCCCCTCTTCAACGCCACGAAAGCGCACGGCGTCTCGCCCCAGTACGCGTGCGGCATGGCCACCACCGCCGCCTCCCGCACCGCCGGGTGCTGGTACAGCGCCGCCTCCACCTCCACGCTGCTGATGTTCTCGCCGCCGTAGATGATCACGTCCTTGGACCGGTCCTTGATCTCCACGTAACCGTCCGGGTGGACGACGCCGACGTCGCCCGTCGCGAACCACCCGCCTCGGAACGCCGCACTCGTGGCGCCGGGGTCCTTGAGGTACCCCTTCATGACGTTGCTGCCACGGAGCACGATCTCGCCGAGGGTGGCGCCGTCACTGGGCATGCTCTCCATGGTCTCGAGGTCCCCGACGACGTCGGCTCCGGCGAGCGAGAGCGCGCTCACGCCCTGCCGGGCCTTGAGGCGCGCCCGCTCGGCGGGCGGCAGGGCGTCCCACCGCGGACGCCACTCGCAGACCATGGCCACGCCGGTGGCCTCCGTCATGCCGTAGGCGTGCGTGACGCGGAAGCCGAGCTGCTCGACGCGCTGGAGCAGCGCCGCAGGTGGCGGCGCGCCGCCGGTGAGCACCTGCACGGCGCGCAGCAGCCGCCGTGCAGAGCGGCGCCCCCTCCATCGTCTGTAGGAGGACGTTGAGGCGCACCGGGGCGGCGCACATGTGGGTGACGCCGTGGGCGGCGATGGCGGCGTACATGGCGCCGGCGGTGGGCGCCCGGATGCAGACGTTGGTGCCGCCGCAAGCCGCCACGCCCCAGGTGAGCATCCAGCCGTTGCAGTGGAACATGGGAAGCGACCACAGGTAGACGGGGTCGTGGCCGACGCCCCACTGGAGCAGCAGCGCCAGGGTGCTCAGGTACGCGCCGCGGTGGCTGTACACGACGCCCTTGGGTGCCGACGTGGTGCCGGAGGTGTAGTTGAGCGAGATGGCGTCGACGGCCAGTGGTGGGTGCCGTGCCGGGTCGCCGCGCTCCACCAGCTGCTCGTACACCTCGTACCCCGCCGTCGACGTCGTCGGCTTCTTCGTCTTGTCGATGCCGCCGCCGTCGTCGTCGATGACGACAAGCAGGGGCGCGTCCTTGGGCGGTGGTCCTTGAGCGCCTCCGTGGCCACGGTGATGTACTGGTAGTCCACGAACAGCACCTTGGGCTCGGCATGCTTGATGATGGCAGCCACGTTGGGCGCGTCAAGGCGCGTGTTAATGGCGTTGAGCACCGCGCCGGCCATGGGCACGGCGAAGTGCATCTCGTATAGCGCCGGCGTGTTGGGTGAAAGAACAGACACCTGCAGATGATGAGATACACATCGATCATCAGGATATATATGATGATGACATGGAGATCGATGGAGATGGATCGTATCGAGATATCACGTATGTACGTACCACGTCGTTCCTGGAGACAGCGAGGTGCTGCCGGAGCGCGGCGGCGAGGCGGCAGCAGCGCTGGTACGTCTGCCGCCAGGTGAAGCTGATGCTGCCATAGATGATTGAGGTGCGATCGGCGTAGGCAGAAGCAGCCCTCGGCAGGAAGCTGATTGGGCTCAGAGGGACATAGTTTGAGAGTGGATTTACCGTGTGTATGTGCGGCCGCAAGGCTTATCAAAACCGTCGAAGTGTTCAGGACATTGAGATTCGCGCTGGAAAGGGTACCCAGTACTGAAAAAATTAAATTTAACATGGAAGGGCAAAATAGGAACTTTGAAAACAGATAGACATCCCAGCAGTGCGGTCCACCATTCAGACTCAAATGAACTGACATGTTCAGCAGTGAAGGGGAAGGTTGAGCTGCAAAGAACATTACAAAATCCAGATTCCGGAGACAAACGACACTGAATCGGTGGATTTCTTATCAAGATGGCCTCTCCAGCTGGAGCGGATGGAGGAGGATCGGAGCAAGGTTCGCCGGTTCTTGAGTGGATAGCTCCTGCAGGCCGGAGAACTGCACAAACGCAGTTAGCAAATGGCGATCCGGCGACCCAAGTGGAGGATTCCGCGGAGAGTTCAGGGGGGGAGCCCATTTGCAAGGGCGGCGAAACTGCGAGCGAAGTGGAGGAAGCCGGGGAGGGTTCCGACGAGGAGCCCTGTTGCGATGGCGGCGAAGTGTCGGGGGGCTGCAGCATTCGATTCGGGTAATACTATAAGTGTGCAACATTGTGAATCTTGTACTATTAATATAATTGATGGTAATAATATTAGATTTGCCAAAGATAGTCAGAACTAGATGTACAAGATACACAAACTTCTCATTACAGCAACGAGAGAACTGCTATTTTCATTGATTCAGATAACAATAGTGTTAGCCCAACTAACTAATAACACATCTCTTCTTGTTCTGGAGGAAGCTGCACTAGAACCTGATCCTTATAAATAACGTTTGGAGTCCTATTTAAGAGAAATCAATGTTTGGAGTCCTATTATGGAGAAGCCATATGTTTGGAGTCTTATAATAGCCAATTTCTCTTCAGAATATATTCAAGGCAAGATAATGTCAGAGAGGATGTATTATTATCAATGAACAATGTTTCCTTGAGGGCACTAACTCTATCTTTGGATAGGTTGGTGGCATACTGGAGAAGTTGACCTTCAAATGGAATACCAAGATGGACATCAACATCTCTGATAGGCAAGTCAATGCCTTCATCAAGGTGCAAGGTCAAGTTATCAAAATCAAATCTCTTAACCAAGCCCTGGCAGCTTAAGAAGACCCCCAATCCAATACTACTATACTACTAAATAGGCTAGTCTTTTGACTATCAAATAAACTCAATGCAGAACTGATTTTCGCCTTGTTCGGATTGAAAAAAATTTGCAATTCTAAGTACTGTAGGTTTCGTTTGTATTTGGCAAATATTGTCTAATCGTGGCCCAACTAGACTCAAAAGATTTATCTCGTGATTTACAATTAAACTGTATAATTAGTTATTTTTTTACTTATATTTAATACTCCATATATATGGGTATAAATTGATGTGATGGAGAGAGAGTGGAAAAATTTGCGCAAATTGGAGGAAACCGAACAAGGCCTTTATGGCAGTTGCATGAAGAAACAGGGATCTCAGGCAGGCCCGTGTTGGAACACTGGCTACCTTCTCCACCAGAGCCCAACCTTGACAAAGGGAGCAATGCTCCCTTGTCTAGGCGACTCATTATTCGTAGCCTGTGATTCAGAAAGAAGGATGGTTGAGGACATCTAACAAGAATGGAAGAATAATCAACAGACAGTTTCAGAAGTGCAGAGGAGAAAGAATCATACATTGCCTTTTCAGAGTTTATAATTTACAAAGAAGAGATCTAGAAGAAGATCAATTCTATCTATTTATTGAACAACTGAGAGTGTTTTGGACGGGAAGTAGTGTGAAGAGAGTCCAAAGTGACGCAGTATAGTACACAGAGTAGGGAGAAAAAAGAGAAGACTTAGTCAACTTGGCCTGTCATCACAAGTGAGGCAAACACAACAGTGTCACATGACAAATGCTGTCCAAATAGGAGCAGTGACACTCATCCTGTTAATGTTCTTTTGTGAGCATCTTGAGCTCCCACACTGTAGTAGATGAATGAAATAGTACCCTTATAACTATGAGATGTCCTATGAGCCAGCCCACAATGTCACCAGGGTCAGCTCTAATAAATTACTGAGGTCAAGCTTAACATTAACAAGAACAATATATTAGCTAAAGACTTACAGAATTCACTTTGGGTGCATTGACCCTGATAACAAGGGTTAGACTCACTCCTGCTTTGGACACCTATCTAAAAAGAAGATGACAAAGATGTACTATTTGCTAAACTAATGTGCACAAGACACAATTAAATGTTTATAATAGTTTCTGTTTGTTTGCAACAAAGAGACAGGTAATTTTTTTGACATGTTTGGAACTTAATCTTCCTGAGATTGTTTAAATGTGCTCTCATGTTGCTACGTCCTCAAATTGAGAAAATGAAAATATTATATACACAGACATCTTACATTGATATTTTTCCAATATGCAAGGTTTTGACAAGTGTAGAAAAACAAAGAGCAAAAATGCAACTGCAAGGCAATGATTAGTTGCACTGGGCAGAGGATGATACTCATGAAGCTTTTAGTGATCTCCAGAAGGTGATAGCTGCTAGGGGCTATTGACTAAGTGCAACAGGAGGAGGATTTCGATTTCAAAATCACTGGTATCATTGAAGGTAAGAGTACATATCAGGTCTCGGTACATAATTCATGGAGTTGCCTAAATAGAGCAATACAACAATGAGACAAGTTAGATGACCTTAGAATTCTCATACAATTTGCTTTAATACCATGATAAAAATCAAAACATTTTGAAAATGAACTCAAGATAATATTTGTAAGGTCATTTAAAAATCAAAAGACCACCACAAGACCACAACTCTATAGTTTAACTGCTTTTTTTGTTTCACATTTTTGTTCTCTAAGTAAATTGAATCGCAACATAAATTAGATGCATTCTCTAAGTAAACTGTATAGCATCCTTAGGTTGATGATAGAAATATCTATTAGTTGCAGCATAGTTGTGATTCTTAATGAAATGTCGAATGTAGGAACAACTTGGAACATTTGAGCTGTATGCTAGTGTGGTGTGAGTAGTCGTAACTCTAAGGAGATTTGGCCATTTGGGGGGTATCGACATTCCTCTTGACAACAGGTGAATCTGCATAATCATGATCCCAAGGCTTCATGTTGATATTGGGAGAGTCCTCAACACGACTTATTCTTTCAACTAGGTCACCTTCAGCCATTATCTTAGTTAAGGTTTGAGGTGATGTACTTGAGCTATTGATCATCTGATCAGGTGTGGTATAAGATAGGTTCCTCCATAATCTTTGCACTTGCTGGTGTCCCACTAAGAGCATTAAATACACTCACAGGTGTTGAAGAGCCACCACATGTATCACTGAGATTTGAGATTGAGTTATCAGACACGAGTTAGAAGTGGAGGCAGTGGAATGCTGATTGCATTAGGAAATGCCTTGACGGAAGGTATAACTTTTATTGTGTTCATTGTGTCAGAAGTGAATCTATATGTCTTCCTGGTTCAGATCTGAGAAACGAATGGACAGTTGCAAACTGGGGTTCACAACTTGGATATGTCACCGGAAAATGTCATTTATTTTGCTCGGTGCTTGGTGCATTATCTTTATTCTTTACTGCCCATAACCGGTTCAGATTCTACTTATTATTCTATCAAGGAGCCATGTTCTACTTGAAATGACTTCTCTAACAATACTCATTTTTCTTCTACTGAATTCGTAATGGCATGATGATTGTGTTCATTGGTGCTATTTTCCTTTTTCTTTGTTATTGCTTACTAGAAGTGTCCTAAACACAGGTAAAACTAATATGTGGCCAAGATGACTGCAACAATGATGGTGCGCTAAACCTGTAAATGTCAATTCGAGTGAAGCAGCAATTTTCTCAAGGTTGAAGTCTTTAGTGTAATTTCCATATGTAAAGGAGATTTTAGATCTTTAGCAGCAAAAATTGGCAGAACTACTTGTGACAGTAGAGATTTAGCTATTTTCATTTTCAGAAAACACAATTTAATACAAGCCCTCTGATTAGTTTTAGTTTAAGGAAAAATGCTTCTAGACTGATGTGTGAGCTGAGAAAATTTGAGAAGCTAGAGGACGAAGAGTTGTCTATCTGAACTTTTGCTTTGGATATATTTCTGTTGTGTGATTTGGACATATAGGCAACGCAAGCAGCAACGGTCAGGAGTCAGGACCAACGGTCGGTTGGAATTCAATTTTTTATTTTTATTCTTCCAGCAACAACGGCAAAAAAACGCACACTGTGGGCAGTCTGATGTCCATGAATAAATATGACGTAAGCCAGAGTTGATGAACAGACCATATGTTCCTGGTCTGCTTGACCATGTTGAGTAGTCAGGCAAGAAATAGAATATGACAATACAAGTACTTTGGATACATGAACACACATTTGAGAGTAACAGTGACACCGGAATGACATTTCATCTTTTACATAAAAATAAAGTTCCAAGCCTACAAGCATGTCACAGGCTCACAGCCAAATACAAATTGGGCAATGCTGAGCATTGCAAACGGACATGCATAAGATACACAATATAATACAGTTCTCTTATGATAGGGCATTAATGTTTCATCTTAATCATCATCAAGAGATGACTAAACTTAAAAACATGTTTCAAATGTGCAGCAGAGTTCACTGCATAGCCACTAGCACATAAATCATTCTTACTCAATGAAGACATCTGCCTCATCCTCCAAATAATTGAATCCTGCTCAGTTCCATCATAGAAAAGTTTCTGGGGTGAAAGAACAACATCAGCATGAATAGTGAGCACAACAAGCAAACTCCTGGCTTGATCCATCCCCTACGAATAGTACACATGCATTTTCATAAAAAAAATTGAATAACAAAAAAATGTAAAATGCATAGAGACTGCAGTCTTTAAGCTCTTTATTATTCATTCTGTGCAAAAATAAAAAAACATTTGTAATAGACATACCTAGTATACATATAAACTTGATACTGCAAACCATTTGCA
The DNA here is from genome assembly GCA_015844335.1 of Chrysopogon serrulatus. Lineage (NCBI taxonomy): Eukaryota > Viridiplantae > Streptophyta > Magnoliopsida > Poales > Poaceae > Chrysopogon > Chrysopogon serrulatus. Next base: position 196,038 of record JADLZL010003761.1, read on the forward strand.
GACAGAAACAATGGTCATCTACTACAAATTTATTTGTTACGGACAAATCTCATAGGACAAAGGTGAAAACTAAACGCAAGAGTAGATGTACACAACTACAATCGACAGAGGAAAAATTGTTCCCAATTCCAGAAACGAAAGGCAATGGAGTTTGACGAGAACACAACTACACTTCCAAAAAACACCTTCCATTAAATATGTACTACCGCATGGCCAACCACCGCCGCCAGCAACTGCCCCTACCAGCTACCACCACTTTCTTCCAGAAACAAAAGTCATGTTCCTGATTGTTCTGTCATTATTATCAATCTTGTTTTGTTGGCCTTGACTTATTGAATCAAATTTTTCAAATTTTCAGTGAATCGAAATTTTCCATCAAACATGTATCCCTATAAAGCATAGGAACAAGGATAGTACTAAAGAGTTGGGAGAGGAAAAACCTTCAGAAGAACTCAGAACTGAGAAGCAGATCAGAACTCGAGCAGTAGCCATGGAGAAATTGGGTTGAGCCTGCTGGTTCGCTGGTTAGGAACTGGGCTAAGGAGAAAGTCATACACCTTTACTGGAGTGGAGACACTGATCCATAACCTAGACAAGAATCTCAAGATCCAAATTAGGGAAAACTTTGCTAGACCATCTATCTATATGCAACTAAATAATTTATGAAATATGATGATAAAGTAAAGGACTAAGCAATCAATAGTTTTAATACCTTATAAAGTAATGATGAAGTAAAAGACTAGGCAATTGTGTTGTGCTTGTCAGCCTCTCAGATCAGGGGAGGAACCAATTGAAAGAGCGATAAGTTTTAGCTCCTCCAACACCTCCATTTCCTGAATTCAATTTGCTGACCGGCTGCCCCTCTTTCAAGCTTAAATACAACTTAGAACATTTTGAATCAAGTAAAAGAATAATGGTTCAGTTTTTACGGATAGCGTAGCCAGCTTTCCATTCTATTCCTGACAGAATTATGTTTCTTCTGATTCATAGAGATAGCCCCCTTCAGCATTACACACATATAATTGAGCCATTGCTTGCATTCAACTACAGATCTTGCACATCTCAAGGCAAACTAAGAGCAACAGGTCATAAAATTTGGAATGCAGGGAGTCCATTCCAAACAACCCATGGCATTTGACATTCTAACTGCTTGATGCCTACAAGCATATAAGATAAAGCATTTTGCGCTTATTGAAATTCAAGAAATTGTATAGACATTTCGATACTAAACTGTCGTGGAAATGTGGTCAGCTGTCTAAAGAATATTTGTTACTTAATTATACTAACAGCTAAAATTACTTTGTTACCTGTAAAAGCTCAGTGAACATCATGTCTATATAGTATATATATGGTAAGATGCATACAGTTAGTGTTTGGACCACAGCATAAGGATGCACTTATTAAATAGATGACTCTGACTAGTACTACAAACACATAAGTGAACCGCCACTAAATAAGTATCAGAAAAGGTTCATGTCCTTTACCACTGAGTACGAGAAGGATAGACACTATGAACATCGACACGGACACTTTGGCCATCAACTAATGAATTTATTTGCAATTTGCATTTACAAATAGAATATAGATCTCGGCGGAAAATGAAAATAAAGCAGACCAGATCTAGAGTCGTTTTAGCTTCGCTTTACTAATATTGATTAAAATCATCACACACTACACAACATCGTACTTCACTTAACCCTCCCCGCGCGCCATCCGGGGCACGCTACGGCCGTGGCTGCCCCCGTCCCGACCTGGCCCGACCGCCTCTACCATCTCCAGAACCCTAATGCCGCCCTACGACCATCCCCACCGCCTGGCCTACCTGCCTCCCCCCGGAACCCCTTCTAAAACAAACGGATTTGGAGATATTGAGGCAGGGAAAGGCCGGAGAGAGAGAGAGAGAGAGAGAGAGAGAGAGAGAGAGTAGAGATGGAGAGTTCCAAGCACCACCATCCCCATCCGCCCCGGCCACCACCCCGCCGTGGGCGCGGGAGGGTGCGGACGATGCTCCGGCGTCGACTCCCGCGATCGCCGCAGCTCCGCCCACACCCTACCGCGCCCGCTGCGACCGCCAAACCCACCAAATCCCCCTACCCCCACCCCCAAAACAACCACAACCACTACCCAAACAAATCCTCAAGATCTCCAAATCAAGAGAAGCGAAGAAAATTTAAATGAATCAGCATTACCTCGAAGGATAGATCATGCGAAGCTGCTCCAACTACAGATCGTAGCTTCACCGGCTCCATCAACCCTAACCCAAATGTCAATCCCTAGTTGAACGAGAGGAGAAAGTGAAACTATAGAGCCGGGTGAAGAAAGTCCAGGAGGGGAAAGTGAAGCGGAAGCAGAGTGCCGGGTGGGAAGAAGATGAAGGACACAAGTACACAACTTCTCACGTTCCGAACATGCCCCTCAGGCCTCAGCTGATTGGAAAAAAAACAGCAACTACAGACCATCGAAACAAAAAAGAAAGCAACGCTAGTTTGCATCGCATTTGGATTACTGCTAGCATCCATCATGCTTGGGCTCGTCGGATTACTTGCTGATTACTATTAGGTTATTGGATGCATGTTGTGGCTTGTGCGTGTACATGCATGCTCCTATGGGTTTGTTTGGTATAGCTCTGGTTTGAGTTAAAACAGTTTCAGTTATAGCTTCACTTGTAGAGTAAATTTTTTTTTAAGAACTGAAACAATTTTTGGTACTGTTGGGCAAACAGCTCCTCTAGGTACCCAAAGAATGAAATGTCTACAATACCCTTCTCCTTTCTTTTTTTTTCTTTTCCTTTTCTTTTCTTTTTCTCTTCTTTTCTTTTCTTCCCCTTTTCCAACCTTATCTACTCGGTCAAACAACGAACGCCCGCATCCATCCATCCGCATTTTCCCTTTCGACAACGAAGCCCGACAGCCGCCTGCATCCCATCGCAAGAAGGCATCTGCATTCTCCATGCCTGACGGCCTCGGCGACCACGGTCGCACACGGAGCTGGGTGAAACTCTTTTTTTGGCTCCACTTCTCTCTCTTCTCTTCTCTCAGCAGGTTTTCCGGGACTCCTGGCGTGAAACGGAGCCAGCACCGGCGGAGCCAAGACCCAGCCACCCTGGGCAAGTGGCCGGGCTCCCGTGGCTGTGAGCGACATGTTGCTACATTAGTCTTCTCTGACAAAAGTTACAGACTTCAGCCCCAAATTATAGCCATGCACAGGTCCTTCTAAAAATCGCTACGTTACAGATGGAGATGGCTGTCTAAATTTTGCTTGTACATATTATATAATTATGTGCTCTATTTACGTACCTTTATTAGTACAATAATAATGCTAGAAGACACAAATATTTTGGTGTCTATTTATTTAAATAGACACTACACCACGAATAGGTAGTTTCTATAGAATTATCTTTTGTCAATCACATTTTTTTCTTTTCTTCATCTACCTATCACATTTCTGCGTACCTTGATTTTCATATAGACATGGTTTCTATTAAGAAATCATTTTTTCTTTTTCTCTTTTTTTAATTGTAGTGTCACATCATCTTTTTACTTATATTATTTCTGACGAGAATCAATTACTAGAATCCATACCAATCAAACTTTTAAGCTTGACTAGCTTTATAAAAATAAGTAACAATATCTATAACATAAAATAAGTAAATGATGAAAATATATTCTATGATAAATCTAATGATATTAATTTAATATCATAAATTTTAATTTTTTTTTAGAAATTTGGTTAAAATTTTAAAAAGTTCATCTTAGGACAACTTCAGAAATTTTTTTTTTTTTCAAAAAAGAGGGAGTATTTGGCATCCTAATTAATGAACATATATAAAAACTATGTGATCCCTGAGTTAGGAGTGTTCTTGCTATTAACATTGCGTTATATTATACGAGTGGGACACGGAAATGGAACCGCGGGGACAACCACGAGCAAGACGACCAAAATTAGTTAGCGAGACTTTTTGTTCGACAAAAAAGTATGATAGAAATTTTAGCATTTTATATTAGAGCAAAATATATCAAATGTTCATTAACTTTTTTTTGAGCGAACCGAGCGATAGATCACCCTGGTTGGGTACCTTGTGGTGGAACCTACCCACCGGGTTCAAGTCCTAGACTTGACACGGGTGCTTTCGCATTTTCCCTGGATTTATCCAGGGATTTAACGGCGCTATGCTTTCGGTGGTAGGCGGCGTGCCCGTCGCTGCCAAGGCGCCTGTGGTGACTTCGTCAATCTCAAGATTTACCGGTCCATCTCGGTTCTTCGAAGGTGCTTTCATAGGGGTAGGGTGTGCGTGCGCGTGCGTTCATAGGGGTGAGTGTACAGACGTGTATATGAGTGTGCGAGTGCAGAATCTGGGTCTTTCGTAAAAAAAAAAAAACTTTTTTTGTGAATTAAGTGTTCATTAACTTTTGCGAAGGTCGGTGAACGTATATCTGCGCGTAGCTCGCTCGTGTCGCCCCTTGTCCTGCAGCGCAACTGCCGTAAATCAGCCGGTCCGAATGGCCGGACCAGAGACTCCGTCCGAACAGACGCGTCTCTGTGACGATGATGCAGCGACCAGCGAGGCCCACATACGGCCCACATGCATGCATACAGAGGCGCGCTGGCAGCTCGGCACAGCAAGATGATTGGTTTCGGCAGTGGTAGTTACCTTTTTTTTTTTTTTTCTTTTGTTTGATTTTTGTATGTTTTCTTGTTTTTTTTTTTTTCTTTTCTTTCCTTTCCCTTTTCCTTTTTCTTTTCTAATCGTGCTTCATTTTTATTTTTATTTATTTTTCTATTTTATGTGATTTTTATTATTCCTTCTATTTTCTATTTTCATGTTTCTTTTTTTTTTTTCCTCTATTTTCTTTTCTTTCATGTTCTTTTATTTTATTTCTTCAATTTATTTTTGTTTATTTTTTTGTTTCACATGATTTTTTCTTTTCTTTTTCAAATTTTCTATTTTATTTTACCTAAAATAATTATTTTATGTTTAATTTTATTTTCTATATTACATGAGATGTTCATACTGTAGTTTTATCTAATATTCTAAGATTTTTTTTGGCTCACATTTGTTGGGTTAGTCCCACATCGGTAATCGATGGTGGGGAGCACAAATATATAAGGCGATGGCGATCCTTACCTATCGGCTAGTCTTTTTGGGTTGAATTAGGCCCGGACCTTGATATATGCGCGCCGGTGGGCTGGACCTGTGGAGGCGCCAAGCTTCGGCGCTTCAGCGTCTGGCCGGGCCGGGCCGGAAGCCGAGCCCAGTCTCGGTTCCAACAATTGGTATCGGAGCCGATCCAGGAAAGCCGCCAACAAATCTCGGCGGGGGTCACATCTTGGCGGGAGAGCCCGTCTGGACAACGTCTTGACCACCACGATTGTGTGAGTTAAAAGAGTTGGATCCGATGTGTGACTACGGGGGAGATTGTTGGGTTAGTCCCACATCGGTGATGTCGATGGTGGGGAGCACAAGCATATAAGGCGTGGCGATCCTCACCTATCGGGCTAGTCTTTTGGGTTGAATTAGGCCCGGACCTTAATATGTACGCTCGGTGGACTGGACACGTGGAGGCGCCGGCAAGGCGCTCCCCGCAGCGTCTGGCGAGCTGGGCCGGACCGGAAGCCGAGCCCGTCTCGGTTCCAACAACATTGTATATGATATATCATATTCTGTGAAGTAGCACTTGGATATGGAGATTAGGATATCATATCCCACCCTCCAAAGACACCATCTATTCTTTCATCTCATTTAATTCTAGCCATTCATCTATTGTTTGTTTTTTCCCTATTCCATCTCTCATATTCCACAATCTAAAATCTACCTGATATTTTTTATGTTTATATAGTATATCTTTAATGTTTTATGATATTATTTTATATTCATGTATTATAAATGTGATGTTTTATGATTTTTTAATATATTCACATGATATAGATGTGATGTTCGATATATATTTTTTTGATGTTCGTGAAGTATAAATATGATGTTCTTGTAGTGTATAATGATGTTCTATGATGTATTACGTGCATTCAAATAGTACATTTGTAATGGGGAAACTAGTAGCGCGCGTGATGATCACCGGCACTGATATACTGATATTTTTTTATGTCCGCGAAGTACATGCACCTGCACTGCCTAGCCAACTAGTGCGCTAACGGGAAACTAGCGCGCGTGATCACCGGCGCATGCACGACTGCAAATCTAGCGGCGCCGGCCGGCGGGTGATGAAGCCGGTGAGTGCGGCAGGCGTGCAGGTTGTGCATGCGCCGCGCAGAGCGTCGAAGCCGAGTGGCTCGCCGACGTGCCAGAGAGGACCTCGACGGCGACAGCTAGCTAGGAAGCTGACCACGATGTGCTTAATTGATGAGCGCCGGCCACGATCGAACCACGACGTTAATTAGTTGTCTATCTGGCTCAGTCGTACGTACCGATGTCGAGTCGAGCCACTTCTTCATCGACGTTCCATTATTCCAGCTCTGGAGACCTCCATTCCACTCCACCAACGCGACGATAGTAGTCTAGATCGAGGAAGAGCCTCAGTTCCATGCATCTTCTGCATGATGTGCTTCCTGTTGTCACTCTCTTTAATCTGCTTTACTTTCATAATAACTGATGTATAGGACCATTAGTAATTAATTAGTTTTTGGGCCAGCCATGCATGCCTATAAATAAAATGTCATGTAAAAGCTCAAGCACAATTAATTAGTTTATTAGTTCAGTTTAATGGGCGGAATTTGCGATTCCTGGGCCTGCTGGCCTTGCGGCCCAGCTGGCTCACACCATCTTCTGCATGCATCTTCTCCTTCAGACTGAATCTGCACGCCTTCAGTTTGTTGCATTGGGAATGCATGGCTCAAACGTGCGCGCGGTGCCCAACCGCGGTTGGGCACATTACAGACAACAAAGTATTTTAGTTTTCTTCCATGCATGTTAAATTTTTGTAAATTTTATCAAGTTACAACAAAATGTATTAGCATAATAATAATATAAATTATAATAAGACTTTTTCCTATATAGTACATTATAATAAGACTTTTTCCTATATAGTATACTATAAAGAGGGGAATCTTTAATTGTATTGGTTATCTAGTGCCACTAAGTGTGAATCTCTTTTACATATGCATAACCGTTTAGTGACGTGATAAGATGAACCTTGAAAAATTCTTTTTGAAAATACTAACTCATGTGCTCAATTTATTTGATACGCTTTGAAGAAATTAGCACTCAACAGGGTTTAAATGGAAGGCAAGTTACTTCTTCTGTCCCTGACTACTGCAACTTCTGGATTTATCTGAAGTCAAACTTTTTAAACTTTGACTAAATTTTTCGGAAAAAAATACTAAGATATACGGTACCAAATTAGTATTATTACATTTATCATATAATATATTTTCATAAGATACTCACTTTATACCATAGATATTAATGTTTTTTCTATAAAGTCGGTTAAAATTAAAAAAGTTTAACTGACACGGATTATAGGAGTTGCAGTATTCAGGGACGGAGGGAGTAGAAGCTACTCCCTCCTATCCTATATAACTGGCGGGGAGAGCCTGATTTCAGATACCAAGAAACTTCACGAAAATACGTGCTTTGTATTACTTGTGGCGCAATTAGCACCCACACAGCCACGCTATTGGCCACAATTAAAGGCATCCGGCTGCATACAGGTGACGTTTTAGTTGTGGCCCAGGCATACATGTCGCTTGTTAATTGGAGAGTATTCGTACGGAGTAATGAGCAGGTTCCTCGACCATCGAGCTCGCCTCCTATTGTGGCCAAAAAGAAAAATGCTTGCACGCCAGTTATAAAGGACTGGAGGGAGCTGAGGTGTTGGCGGCCAAAGAGGGTCTGGAACTCGCTCAGGAACTGGGGCTATGACCGAGTTGTCTTGGAGGTCGACTGCAAGAATTTGAAGACCCCGCTAGAGAATGGATCAGGGGCTAGATCGTCTCAGGGGCGAAGCTAGGCTTGAAAATCACTGGGGTTAGCTCCACTAATCATCACACAAATGCACTAGCAAATAATGAATTTATAAAGGATTTGCCAAAATCTATAGGGATCGGCTGACCCCAGTAGATACACATAGTTTCACCAGTGGATCGTCTATAGGTGGTGTTTGCTTCGATATCGTAAAGCTAGGCAAAATGTTTAGAAGTTTTGAAGTTCATTGGGTGGGGAGAAAGGCTAACATGGTGGCTCATTACTGTGCATATACAGTCTCTACCACCGAACGTCCGTTCTTTTGGTTTGGCGAGATTCTGGCTTGGCGAACTAAGCAATAGCTTAGCTAGTTGAGTTTCTTGTGGTGGAAGCCCATCCGGGTTCAAGTCTCAGACTTAATACGGATGCTCGCATTTTCTTGGATTTATCCAAGATTTAACGACACTATGCTTTTAGTGGTAGGCGACGTGCCCGTCGACAGCGAGACGCCTATGGTGACTTCGTCAATCTCGAGATTTGTCAGTCTATCTCAGTTTTTTGAAGGTGCTCATAAGGGTAGGATGTGCGTGCGTGCGTTTATAGAGGTGAGTGTGCGATTGTGTATACGAATGTCCGAATCTATAACTGGGTCTTTGAAATAAAATTGCTACATAAAAAACCGTAAAACAAATGCTCATCCAACGATGATAAATTTCTGCATCTCAGATAAAAGATAAACTTATAGAAAGATAGTGGAACACCCCCACCCCCCCTAAAAAAAAATGACATGAACATGACTTACCCTAGAGTAGACTCTAAAACCTAGAGCGCATCATCTCCGCCGCTCCGCGCCCAAAGCCCCCAAAATCCGTTTCACCCGCGCCGCCGGACCGCATAAACCCTAAGCACATCGCCGGCGATTTTCCCACGATGCTTTCTGTCCCGCGCCCAAACCCTTTCACAGGCGCCTCCTGACCGCGAGCGACGCCCCCAAAATCCCTTCCGCGCCGCCACTCCAGTCCTTCCGTCCCGCGGCCCAAAATCCCCACCGCGCCGTCGCCCAATCCTCCGCTTCGGTCCTATAACCGCCACGCGCAACAAACCACGCGACCGGCTGGAGCCTGGAGGAGGAGGAGGAGCTGCGTCCTTGTAGGATGGCGAGGTGTTGAATCCGGGGAGGAGGGCAAGTTGGTGGACCAGTGTCGCCCCCCCCTGGAAGGGGAGGGGGGAGGAGGAGGAGCTGCATACGAGGGTGAGGTGTTGAATCTGGGGAGGAGGGCAAGGAGCTGGGCCAGTGCCGCCGCTCCCGCCTGGAGGGTGAAGGAGGAGGAGCTGCGTCATTTGAAGGGCACAGTACTGCGTTCCGCCGCTTTGGAAGCTGTGTACTGTTGCTGTAGTAGGAAGGCTCGATCTGTGCCTCTGTTAACGGAACTCTGGGTGAGAATGAAATTTCTCTTTCCTCGGTGCTGCTAGCATTTAATTTTCAGGTTGTTCGGCTGCTGGTTGCAGCTGCATGACTGGATGTTGCAGCAGCAGCCACAACAAAGTCAGCTGCAGCAGCAGCCACACCACATTGTGATTGTGCTTGGGGTTTTTAAATATCTTACTGCACATGGGGTTTACACCAATAATTCAGCAATTTTATGTGGTTGCCTTATGTTTGTCAACTGATGGAGTGTAGAGATAGATTTAATTTCTCTGGCTGTTAGCTTCTAGCTTTAATAGTTAGCATGTTTGCATTCTGGATTAAAAAAAAGAAACTTGTTTGAGGGTAAGCCACGCAACACATATTGTATCCATGATCTGAATAATAACATGCTAATGTAATGTTTCAGTTTATTGTCACATTGTAAGCCATGTTGATTGAAGATCATAGTTGCCTGATTATGATTAGTAAGGTGTTTATTTCTGGTTCCAGGTGGATTGCTTTTTCTGTAGAAGTTAGGCAAGGGAAGGAAAATGGACAGTATGGTGAGTGATTATGGATTCTTAGTTGTTTAATATTTTGGAACTAGTTGTTATTTCTAATATTTCTCATTATTATTTGAATATGCTGCATCTATTAATGTGTTTTTATATAATCGTTATATTAAGAACTATATCTTTTTTCTTATATTGCCTAGGAACAACTTCATGATAGAATGTCCAGACATGTTGTTACAATCAAAATTAGAGATGGGGATGAGGATGTGACATATGATGGGACTGTTTTATCATCCAATCAAGACTGCTTGTATGTCATAGCTTCATCTGAGTTTAGAGATAAAATAGATAACAATCTTATTCAGATGCAGTTGCCAAATAGTAGATGGATCACTATTGAAAGAAATTGTTTTGACATGGTAGAGAATGAGGATAGTGGTATTATTGGGATTAGGTGTATGAATCCCACACCCGGAATTGATTGTGGTTTTGGAGATTTAGAGCCAATTAATATTTGTGAAAATTTTGTTCAAGAGCGGCAAACAGTCTATACCTACAGCCACCACTCCAAGCAGAAGCTGCTCACACCTGGTTCGATTATGTACGTAAACCTGTCAACTTTGTTAGCTTTTGATTTAGTTTATTTTGGTGCTTAAATCTTGTTTGTTGTCATAACCAGGTTAGTACAGGAAAACTCATTTGATCATGATTGTGTACGATATGTCAACACACACAAAGGAGCACCAGTGGTCAACTCGCATGCTCAACTCGTGGGCTTCCCTTTCTCCCATGAGGGATACCTTACCTCATATAACATGAGAGAGGTAGCAGCTAGGATAGAGAGAAACCAAGGGAGACAATTAACGGTATTGTGTTAATATGTAGTGCTAAATAAATAATTTTCAATAAGTGGTTAAGGTTGCTAATTTTGTTTTTTTGTATTTGTTTTCGTTCTTGATGTGTAGAGAATTTCAGTCACATTCCAGCACCTGCGTCAGCAATGTCGTGCGATTGAGTTTCGTCTCCGTGGTCGTGTTGTCCAATGCAAAATTCAGAGGATAGGCCAGCCGGTGACCTCAGCATCTTGGGAAAATCTGGAGGACTTTCGCCAACAGCACCCTGCATTTGAGGTTGAGGAGGAGATTCAGGAGGAGATTGAGCAACATATCCAGCAGGCAGTAGCCAATCCTTCTGCAGGGCGCTATTATGTGCGACATAAGCAACCTGGGGGTATGTACATCTCCACAAACAAGCGACAGTAGTTTTTGTTTCAAACCTGGAAGTTGGTCAGGTTGACTGGTGGCATGCAATGGTAGAAGTCCAATGGTTGTAGTAGTTATTTGACAACGTGCAGCAACTCTTAAAAGTAACGCTCTTTTTGTCTGTCCATTGGGCAAAAGTAGAAGACAGCAAACATTATCTGGGCTTGGCATTGTAACCCAGGAATGCAGTAAAATGCATTTACCAGTGATGTACTAATGGTCAGATGCTATAAATGCTTTGTCGGTTATTGCTCTTTAATTAGCCTGGTCTGCATAGTATGGCTGCTGTGCTCTCTCTCAAGAGCGAAAGAACAACTCCTAAAATCCTTAAGCCAGTCTCAATGGCCGCACAGTTTCTAAAAAAAATGAGACGGTGGATGAAACAACCACAACAAAGCAGCGTTTCACTTCAGTATTTTCAAGGCTAATCAAAACATTTAATTTCTGTAGGTTGTTGGGATCATATACAACCTTTGAATCAAGCCACTTCCATTTGTTTTCAAATCAAGTACTAGTAGGTGGTTGTTTTCAAATCAAGTACTAGTAGGTGGCTAGGTGCAGTCATGTTGGGGCACTGAAATTCGTAGAGCTATTTCCACACATTCTTCATCTCAAGCAAAAGGATAGGAGTATATTCAGGAAAATAAAGATAAAACTCAAATATATTTTGATTCAGATAAGGTCAGCAACAGCAACTATACTGAAATAGAAATTAACCATATGAGCTACAGAGCTAAGCTTCAACCAATCATCACTTCATACAGTTGTTTTCACAAGACAGATAACTGCACCCACTAGGATTCATATGGTTGCTTTCACCCTGCAGAAACAAACATACTCCCTCTGTTTCAAAATAAGTGTCGCCGTGGTATGCGTGCCACAAGTTTGACTTGATTTATAGAAAATACGTATAATATTTATATTTCCAAATAATTTTGTTAAAAAACTAGATCTAAAGATCTTTCTGATGATACTAATTGATAATATTTAATATTTATAAAAATTGCCGGCATTTGTATCTCAGAAAGCGAAGCGACAGATATTCTGGAACGGAGGGAGTAGTTGAACAAGAGCTCTCAGCCACTCACTCAAGGTACATAACATCACTCTGAAATCTGAATTAGGTACTAGTCTCACATTAGAAAGTGCAGCACTAGCAGGTACCAAATTTAGCTCTGAAATCTGCTTGTATTCACTCAGCCCTTCATCACTTCAACTAAGTAACTAACCAAGTTCTGGAATCCGGCGTTTCTATTTGACATATATATGAACTCCGTGATCTCTCTCTCTCTCTCTCTCGAAGCGCATGCCTCCAAGAATCCATGCCACCACATAATGTGCAATCCCCATTAGGTGCCATGTTCCCGTGGTGTCGCACATGCCCGGTTGGGAAGGATTGCCTTGCTAAGCGCCACAAAAACACACTGATCTTCGACGGAACTTTGATTTTCGAGAGATCACTCCATTATTTCTCTTGTGCCTTACTATCTGATCGGCTTGACTTGATTGTTCACGACTTGCTATCGAGATTTTTAGAAAGAGGTAGAAGGGTGAAAAACAATTCATTTTTCTGTTTCGGGGTTTCGATGTAAGTTTTCAAGAGGTGGAATGATATAAACATAATTTTGTTTCTGTCTCGGGGTTCCTGAAGAAGTTTGAGATGTGTTTGGAAAGTGAATTATGCCAAACTATTGGAGAAAGACTCTTTTTTCACTTACCATATATTTTAGAGAGTTGCCAAATCATAAGATTTGCTAAGTAAATTTTGGCAAACTATTGAAAATGCTCTTATAATTAATTAACCATGTGCAAGTGCAATTTGCTGGGTACTATGGTTAACCCAGAATGATTTAGTTTTTGACAAGGTCCTTGTCGATGCGGGACTAAGACAGTCCCCTATCGGTATAACTCTCGCCCGGACAGGACCCACAAACAAGAAGCAAGAGGACCGATTCAGAGTAGATGACGTCCCATCCTAGTTAGACGGATAGAAAGTAACTTCTGTAATGGAAACAGAACTCTCTCTACTAGTCCGACTAGGATTAGAACCAAAGCTCTAGCTCCTTTCTCTCATAAAAAGGAGCCGGAACACCCTCTTTGTAACAGACGAACGCACGATCATACATCAATCCAACGCAAAAGGTCAATACCGACTAGAGTAAAGCCTTTACTCGACGATGAGGGCTTGAACTAGGATAAACCGTGTGTCTCTTGCGCGAAATCGCTATGTTCTAGTTATTCACCGAGATCCGAATCAACTGCTACGGGACCCCCGTGGCAGGCTATCGGTGGCTAAACACTGACAGCTGGCGCGCCAGGTAGGGGCTTTCGGCGAATTCAACGTTAAGGGCTCAGTGGACCTGCACACAATGCTTTTCCCAAAGGGCTCAATCTTCGTCTTTGGAGGCTGGATCTGCGAAGCAGACGACCATGGAGTTCTCCACAGTCGACTACTTCAAGAACCTGAACCGAAGATATTCGAAATTTTTTCAAGACTCAAGCTAACAGAAGAAGAAACTGTGAACACAAGTATACAAAAGGTGCCGAGTTTTTTCTACTACGGCTTCAACAACTCAGCATAGATATATCAAAGTACCACCAAAAAGGTGATGGAACCTTATGGTCTCACTCCAAAGAGCATCTTCAGATAAGATAAGTACCCTATCCCCTTCCCTTTTCAATATGGTAGGTCTTTAGAAGGGGAAGAATCCGGCTACCCACTCGACGCATACAAAGAAGTATTCATAATCAAGCAACCCCTAGTACCGCCAATTCAACCCGACTACAAATCTTTAGAAGAATCAGAAGCCAATATCCCGCCAGATTCCACCGCAAGAGAGGGAGAAACTGACAGCCAAAGGGCAGCTAGAGAAAGAAGAAACAAGAAAAAAGGAGGAAGGAGGAACTGAGTAGAACACAGGAAAGCATGGCGCAAATATGAAGAAGAGTTAACCAAGTACAATCAGAGAAGGCTGAAAAAGAAGCTGAAGAAAGGCGAGCCACAACAAGGGCCAGATTTGACCCCATTGATAAAATACAAGAATTGATCAACGAAATTGACGCCATACAACGACCAAGTGAAGAACAAGCCAGACTCAGAAACTTACTCGGAAACACCGCACAGAGAATACAAGATGACCGAGTACCCCCTCGTCGCATACCCTCTGAACAGACAAGCCAAAGAAGTTGGAGAATTTCCACGTTTGAAAGGTGTCTACCCTAAATCACAGCAAGAGAACTCAACCACATCACGACTGGGTCGAGAGAACAGGGGAGAATAGAGAAAGACTACCAACCCCCTCGAACCCTTCCAGATCTATTACAAGATATGATAGCCAAGCAGACTCTGACGTCAAGTCAGAAAAAGTACCCGACAGATTCTCTTGCTTCACAAGAAGACTACTCATAGTCAAACTACCTCACAAATTCAAACCATCAAATGACTCAAAGTATGATGGCAAAACAGAACCAATGCAATGGCTTAGGATTTACTCCCAGTCAATAGAACTAGCTGGAGGAGATGACGACATCAAGGTATTATTTTTTCCAATAGCTCTGGAAACATTACCACTTCAATGGTTCGACAAATTGCGCCCAGGATCTATCAAAACATAGGGTGACCTTCAGAAACCTTTTTGGAAAAATTCGCAGGAATTCTCATACACCCAATAACACAGGCTGAATTGAAAGGACTAAAGCAGAATCAAGGAGAAAGCCTTAGAGAAAGCCTTAAAGATTTCTATAGAAGATTTGGGGAACTAAGAGCACAAGTACACGATATTACCGAAAGAGAAGTAATAGAAGTGTTTTCATATGGATTAAGAGTAAGATGGATGTTTCACGACTTCTGCAAAGAAAACCCATGAACAAACGAGAGTTCAAGAGAACAGCCGAGAAGATGATTACAACAGAAGAGAAGACATGAGAAAGATTCCCAGACAACAGAAATAACTCAGAGAAGAGAAACAACACGGACAGAAGAAACAACTCGAACAACCAAGATAACTCAAGATAGAACAACCAAGACAACTCAGGAAGATGGAACAACCAAGACTACTCAAGAAGATGGAACAACCAAGACAACAGGCAGGAGTACCACGACAAAAGAGATACTCAGACAACACAGTGGCCGCCACCAAAAGAAAAAAAAATTCTACCTGGCTAGAAAATTTGAAGAACTTGAAAATATGAAATGCATCTATCACCCAACAAGGAATTCACCCAATGGGAGAGTGTTGGATATTCCAAGAAAGATATATGAAGAAAGATAGACAAGAAAAAGAAGAAAACAGAGAGAAAAAAGAAGAATATAATCCAACTGACAACGGTTTTCAAAATCCAAGAGCAACAGTATCAGCAATATTCTCAGGGGTCCCTGGTTCCAGGAGCAAACAAGAGGACAAACTTGCTTAGCGAACAATCATGGCAGCAGAACCAGCAACACTCAGATATCTAGACTGGTCTCAATATCCAATACAATTTTCACGTGAAGATCAATGGACAAGTATTGAGAATGCAGGATTATACCCACTGGTACTCGGATCAACAATTGCCGCTATAACAGTGCCCAAAGTACTCATTGACGGAGGAGCAGGAATCAACATCATATTTGCAGACACCCTAAGAAAGATGAGGCCAGAATTCTCAAAAATGATTACACCAACAAGCGTACCATTCTATGGAATAGTACCCAGAAGGCCAGCAATGCCCCTCGGGCAGATTACACTACCAGTAATGTTCAGAACTCCCACAAATTACCTTACAGAACTCATTAAGTTTAAAGTCGTAGATTTCGAATCTTCATATCATGCAATATTGGAAAGACCAGTGATAGCAAAATTCTTGGCTATACCACACTATCTATATCTACTACTCAAAATGTGGGGACCACACATAGTACTCTCTCTCAGAGGAGATCTAAAATGGGCCTACGAATGCAATGTACAAGCTATACAGATATCTTCAAAAGTACAAAGAGAAATCAACTCAGCAACAACTGAGATAAGAACAGAAGAACTAGAAATCCCAGCCAAAAAGCAAAACACCCTCACCACAGCTGAAGGAGAAAGCACCAAAAAGATTGATCTAGGGACTGGTGACCCATCCAAAATCACCACTATCATTACATATTTACCTATCAAATAGGAACTTCTTATGGGACAACAAAGACATATTTGCTTGGAAACCATCTGATATGCTAGGAGTCCTAAGGGAGTTAGCTGAGCACAAAATTGAAGTCAACAAAGGAGCAAGATTGATCAGACAGAGATTATGGTGATTTTCACCAGATAAGAAGGAGGCAATAAAGAAAGAAATAGCCAGACTACTAGTAGCCGGTTTCATAAAGAAATCTTACATCCAGATTGGCTAGCTAACCTAGTTCTGGTACACAAAAAGAACACGGACGAATGGCGCATGTGCGTCGGCTACACTTTACCTCAACAAACATTGTCCAAAAGACCCATTCGAATTATCAAGGATTCATCAAATAGTAGATTCAACAGCGGGAGCAGCTTTATTATCTTTTCTAGACTGCTATTCAGGATACAATCAGATTGCATTGAAAGAAGAAGACCAAAGCAAGACTTCCTTCGTCACTCCATTTGGAGCTTACTGCCAAAGAACAATATCTTTCAGACTCAAAAATGCAGGTGCAACATATCAAAGAGTAATCCAGACTTGTTTAGAAGATCAAATCAGAAAAAACACAGAATCATATGTGGATGACGTAGTCATCAAGACAAAGAACCCAGACTCTCTAATAGAAGATCTACAATAAACCTTTGACAATCTCAAAAGATGGAAGTGGAAACTCAACTCAAGTAAATGCGTATTTGGCGTATCATCAGGACAACTACTTGGATTTCTAGTCAGCTAGAGAGGAATCAAAGCAAGCACAAAACAAATCAAGGCAATAACTGATATGGGCCCACCTATAGATATAAAAGACATGCAAAAACTAATAGATTGCATGGCAGCACTTAATAGATTTATCTCAAGACGTGGTGAAAAGGGCCTACCTTTCTTCGAACTACTAAAGAAGACAGATAACTTCACCTAGAACGAAGAAGCACAAGAAGCCTTTGACAAACTAAAAACATACATCAGTTCATCTCTAGTACTAGTACCATCAAAAAAGGTAAAGATCTCAAGCTCTACATTACTACAACTACTTCAGTAGTAAGCACAGCTATTGTAGTCAAAAGAGAGGAACAAGGGCACATCTACAAAGTACAGAGGTCAGTCTACTACATAAGCGAGATATCCACACATGCAAAAATACTCTACGCAATACTAATAACATCAAGAAAGCTCAGACATTACTTTGAAGATCACAAAATCATCGTTGTAATAGATTTTCCACTCGAAGATATCCTAAGAAACCGAGATTCAACAGGACGAATCTCAAAATGGACAGTCGAACTCAGAGCACTCAAGATTGAATTTACTCCCAGGAAGGCAATCAAATCTCAAGCATTATCCGACTTTATCATAGAATGGACTGAAATACAACAACCCACTCCAAACGCTATCCTAGATCATTGGAAAATATGCTTCGATGGATCCTTAAAACTAGGAGGGGCAGGAGCAGGAGTACTACTTATTGCGCCTGATGAAAAACAACTCAGATACGTTCTGCAAATTCTATGGCAAGCCACTAACAACGAAGCAGAATATAAAGCACTCATCCATGGCCTACAAGTCACAACATCACTTGGAATCAAAAGATTACTCGTCTATAGAGATTCAGCAGGTTGTAGTCAACCAAGTGAATAAAGACTGGGATTGTACCAAAGAGAACATGGATGCTTGCTGTACAGAAATACAAAAACTTGAAAAGAATTTCCAAGGATTAGAAATCCATCATATATTATGGGATTCAAATGTCGGGCCGATGTTTTAGCCAAACTTGGTTCGAGACAGGGGCAAAAGTGCCGGTGAGGTTTTCGTCAAAGAGCTAACTAAACCATCTATCAAAACAAGCGAGACAGAAGCCAAAAAAGAAGATAGAACAAGAGCAAATCATGACAATCAGCCTAGATAACTCAACATGGATGCAAGTATGTATAGACTACATCAAAGAAAAGAAATTACCAGGCAGCAAAGCAGAAGCAACTCGGGTCATTAGAAGAAGCAAAAAACTATGTCCTGGTGGGAAACTTCCTCTACAAAAGAGCCACATCATCAGATGTACTATTGAAATGTGTCTCAACATCATAAGGGAAAGAAATATTATTGGAAATGCACTCGGATCTTTGTGGAAATCATGCATCCTTAAGAACACTAGTCAAAAAAGCATTCCGATCAGGATTCTATTGGCCAACAACAATAAAATACGCTGAAGAACTAGTCAAACACTGTAAAAATTGCCAAATGTTTGCAAGACAAGCATATGTCCCAGCTCACAATTTAATATGCATCCCTCCCGCATGGCCGTTCTCATGCTGGGGGCTTGATCAAGTCGGACCACTCAAGAAATCCAAAGGAGGGTTCGAGTACATTTTCGTGGCCATCGACAAATTTACCAAATGGATAGAATACAAGTCGTTGGTAAAATACAGCTTAGCCAAAGCACAAGAGTTCATCCAAAAAATTATGCACAGATTTGGGATGCCAAACAGAATAATCATAGATCTAGGATCACCGTTTACAGCTAATAAATTCAAAAGCTGGGCACAAGACTGCGGATTCAGCATAGACTACACATCAGTCGCTCATCTGCAAGCAAACGAACAAGTCGAAAGGGCAAACGGCCTCATCTTGGCAGGACTAAAACCAAGATTATATGAAAGACCTCAAAGATTACGGATCAAAATGGATAGATGAACTACCAAAAGTGGTCTAGGGATTAAGAACTCAAATCAGCCAGAGCAACTGGCTACTCACCATTCTTCTTGGTATATGGATCAGAAGCCATACTACTAGCAGACTTGATCTAGACATCTTCCAAAATTGAATAATATAGTGAAGGAGAAGCAGAGGAAATAAGAAGACTAGAAATCAATAGTATGAAAGAAGTCAGAATCAACGCGATATTACAATCAGCAAGATACATGCAAGGGTTAAGAAGACATTATGACAAAAACATTCAACCAAGAACCTTACAAGCCGAAGATCTAGTCCTCTGAAGAATTCAAAAACCATACGGAATGCACAAACTACTCAGCCCTTGGAAAGGCCCTTTCATAGTAGCAAAAATAATAGGACTAGGATCCTACGAGCTAATGACCGAAGATGGCTCACCAATAAAGAATTCTTGACACATCTCCCAATTATGATGATTTTTTGCATAAGCATCGAGACATATCTTGCTCTTTTCAATAAAGATTTATCCTTCAAAGAAAGATTATAATATCCTAGCTTCTTTTCAGAACTAGATGAGAGCCAACAGAGAGCTCAACCTATCCTGACTTCTAAACTTTAGAACTTGGATGAGGGCCCCCAGTCCGAAATATTCTAGCTTCTTTTTAGAACTAGATGATAGCCAACAGAGAGCTCGACCTATCCCGACTTCTAAACTACAGAACTTGGATTAGGGCCTACGGTCCGAAATATCCTAGCTTTTTTTCAGAACTAGATGAGAGCCAATAGAGAGCTCGATCAATCCCGACTTCTAGATTATAGAACTTGGATGAGGGCCCATGGTCCGAAAAAATCCTAGCTTCTTTTTAGAACTAGATGAGAGCCAAGACAGAGCTCGACCTATCCCGACTTCTAAACTACAGAACTCAGATGAGGACCCACGGTCCAAAATATCCTAGCTTCTTTTTAGAACTAGATGAGAGCTAACAAGAAAGCTCGACCTATCCCGATTTCTAGATCACAGAACTCAGATGAGGGCCCACGGTCCAAAATATCCTAACATCTCTTCAAACCTAGGTGAGGGCAAAGAAACAACTCATCCCGACTCAAACAGAACTCGGATGAGAATCTACAAACAATCAGACATCTTTTCAGATAAAAATAAGGCATTCAACTAACAGAAGGGTTCACTATTGAGAACAAATCAAAGTAGAGAAGTTTTTATACAAAGAGCCTTAGAGAGGCATCAAGCACCCTTACAATAAAAGTTTTACTGTTGGTCACCACTACCACCAACATGCACAGAGTTAATCTCCACAAGTTCTACAAATTCCCTAGCCAAATTCAAGACGATAGCCTCAGACTGTGAAAGAGTCCGCCCAGCTTCAGGAGTATCACACCATCCAAGATCTTCTCGAGAGGTAAATTCGGATCAATCAACCGAACACGCCCCAAGACACCATGGACACCGACCAAGACGGCATCCTTCACAAAGCTAACAGCTCGGTTAGTCAGCCATGGAAGAAACTGAACCCAAGTCAGGCCAGCATCTTCAGGCATTCTCAACATGGTGGCAAGCTCCCGAAAAGAATTCCATAGAGCCGACCATCTCTCCTCTAAGGCCTTCAAACGAGTCGACAAGTCTTCCACTAATGCCTTGGCCTACAAAAGATTTTGATCAGCACCACGCCTAATCAGATGAGCTCTGGCAAGGATTTCTTCAGCATCCCCCTTTACCTTCTCCGATTCATTGCGGAAGGTCTTCACCACAAGCTTCAAAGCCTCAGTCTCTTCTAAGTACTTCTTGAAAGCTTCAAAACAAAGCAAAAAGAAGTCAGCAAAGAAAAAACAATGACAAGATCAGGCACAAAAAGAGCATAAATAATACCTTGGAAATCATTATCAAGAATCTTTAGCTTTCGTGAAGAATTCTTTTTAGACTCAACAGCAGCCAACTTCTGCTGTTCAGCCGCAATAACATGGGCTTTTAAGGTGGCCTCTGACAACTGGTGCCCCTGGTGCTCCTCATCAAGCTCTGACTTCAAAGAAGCCAACTCTTTCAACAATTTCTTTTGTGACTTAGTCGAGCCAAAAAAGAAGTCAAAATCACTGGCATATTCCTATAGCAGGAAAAAGGATAAAAAACTTACCTAGAATTGCTCAGCAAAAGAACGAATTAAAGCCTGGACAGAACTCCATCCAGACTCAAGCTTTTTGAGATGAGAACTCGGATCGAACTCCGTCTCTAGTTCCTGCATCAACTTCAGATCACAAACAGTACCCCAAGGTGCAGAAGAAGGGGATAGAGGAGGAGAACATCCAACCCAAGGACGAGAAGAAGTCAGGGGTTGGACAAAAGGCAATTCCTCTACCCTCAAAGTAGTCGCCACGACAGCCTCTGCAACTGGCAACGAAGAAGTCCTAGCAACAGAAGACGTAGCCACCACCTGAGCTGACTCCATGGCTGGATGTGGATCAGGCACAGAAGACACCTGACCCGTAGCATCCACACTCACGGTCTTCTCAGAATCAGAGGCCAGAGTTGAAGATATTGTGGCAACCAACCTATAAATACAAAAAACTAAGACAAACAACAAAAGAAGGGGAAAAGAAATTAGAAGAATAAATCCCTACCGAGGGGCACGATGGACAACAAGAAGAGGCCGAGAAGGTGGAGGCGGCATGACCTCGTTCAAACCCACCAACAACCAGAAGAAGGAGTAGGACCCAGCAAGGACCCCAAATCTGGGGAAGAAGCAAAAGTCCCCCAGGGGCTATAGAAAACCAAATTAAAAACCAAACAACAGAAGAAAAATCTACGCCAGAATCATAAAAAGCTAAAGAAGCAACACTTACCAACGAAGAAGAGGGGAATCATCAACATCTTTAGTCTCATCCTCATAAAGATGGACAGCGTCACCATCTACCAAGAAAGAAGAATCAAGACTACATTGCAAAAAGAATAAACAAGGCAAAACCAAGCAACTTCTCACCTATCAGAATGTTACCTGAAGGCCGAGGAGAGGAAGAAGTGCGTGCCCGCTTCTATGGTGCAGAAGAAGAAGAATCGCCAGTGGCAGATCTCTTCCCAGCAGAGCGAGTAACTCGAGGAAGGGCCACCGGCTGGTAAGGAGTATACTGAAGAATAGGATCTTTTTCAGAGACACCCGGCAGAACAACTCAACCTTCAACCACCTTATGGCTAGTAGCCGAGGGAGCCAAAAGAGGAGCAATCTCTCCATCAACAAAGAGAGAGGCATCAGCACTAAAATCCTTGTCAAAAGGCTATAAAGACACAAAAACAAGTCAGAGGGAAACAAAAGTACTCAGAAATATAAAAACAAGCAGGAAATTGCACTTACAATAGGGGGAGGATTGTTGGCTGAATACTCAAAGCCAATCATCGGGACCACCGTGGCCCCTTTTAAAATCTTCTAGAGGCGGCTGAAGCACCTCACCGTCGGGCAACTCGGTCGTGGCTACCATACGAGATGGATCCTCGGCGCTAGAGTACTCAAAGCCAAGATGCTCCCATGCCTTCAAAGGCTGTACTCGGCGGCGAAGATAACTCGCCACTATGGCAAAGCCCGACAAGCCATTTTGCTTTAGGAAGTGTTGATGGCTATTAATGACCAAATTTACCCGTCAACTAACTTCTGAAAAAGGCACATTGATGATCACCAACATAGACTTAGGGTTTACACTAACAGAATTCCATGAGTTTTGGTGAATCCTTATCTCTGCAGGTACACATCAGAAAAGCTATCAAAAAGGACCAACATGATAGATTACAAGCACCTCAAATGATGAATTAGAATGCACCATTGTGAAGAGTTCATCGAGACGATCGAAACAGACATATCATTTACTATTTTTGGAGTTCCAGATGAAAAGATATGAATTCCAGAGTTAGGGCTATACTAGAAGACTCCAGAAGGCGCGAGAAGACACCCGACGAAGCGGACCGCCAGCGGGCCCGGAGTGGGACCGGTCGGTCTGGCCTAGATGCCAAATGGGCCCAGCTCTGGCCCAGGTGCTCCACCGCCCTAGGGTTTCAATCTCAGCCGTCCGCCAAGATCGGTTTGATCCAAGGGCTCACGTTCATCCCACCAGGCTATAAAAGGAGGGCAGGACCCCCCAGGGCAACACACATTCATTTGCAATTCTCTCAAACCCTAATTGAGAGGTGTCCCTCGAATGGATAACCTCTCTAGGGCTAGAGATCAAGAGAAGATTAGTCCTATCTAAGATATAGTCTTTAGATAATAGTGAGATGGAGAGTGAGGGAAGAGTTAGGAGGAGGTGCCGGCCTGTCGGTGCCCTCTCTACGGCTTGTACCTTGGCAGGATGAAGCTCTACTTGAGCTTGCTCCTGGGATGTCTCTGGTGATCAACTTCTAATGCGAGTAAGTTCTATGTCTTTATTGTTTATCTGGATCATGACTCTCTTTGAGTGCTTTATTCCTGTTCTAGAGGGATTAGAGTATTATCATAGGTGTAAGCATGGTGCTTAGGCTTAGGATAATCGTGGATGCACCCTATATTCTGGATTTGGTGGTAGCTCATGGAGGTGACTTATAGCTTTGTTAAATTCTATGTATCCCACTATCCCGTTTGTAGGCCAAGTAGGATGCGGTTGCTAAGGAGATTTACATCCTATGTTGGTGTTTCTCCTTATGTAATGTCCCCAGTTAGCAATATAAGACATAGACTTACCCAAGTTAGAAGAAGTGAACCATAGTTATCCTCTCTACTCTCCTATTATCATCAACCTTGATTGCTACGCTTAACCCTATTAATTGTCGTCCTAGTTCTACCCTAGTTCTACCTTAGTTCTACCTAAATCTAGTCTCTACCTTTACCTTACTGCTACCCCTAGTTAAGTTAGACCGTAGTTGATCTCACACCTTTCTTAGTGGAACGAAACCTGGAATACTTCTGGGATAAAGCTACAACGGTATCCGTGCGCTTGCGGATCATTTAGTGGGCGTTAACAGATATCAGCACGCTTTTTGGCGTGATTGCTACGGATAGGGATTTATCTCTATTTTTGGTAGCAACGTTAAGAAGTGTCAATAGGAAGCTAATCCTATTGAAAAGCGGCAGAAGCAGGGACAACTCGGTAGCAGTAAGCTGCTCCTTCTCCCACCGATCATTAGGAACAGGTGGAACTCCAGAGTAAGTTTCAAGTGCTAGGGCACCAACACCACCATCAAGATTCCCAGCATAAAACCACTTCGACCGCCAGTCATTCACGGACTCAACAAGATCATACTCAAAAAGTGGCTCGACTTACGCCCCTGCCGAAATTGAATCCCACATCCACTAAGGGTTTGGAGGGATTCATAGCGGGATTGCGGCTGTTGACGGTAGATAACGTTAACTTTTATTAGAACTTTAAGACACAAGATGATACATGATTACACACTAGTCTAGGGTTTTAACTAATAATTTCTACGAGTTTTGCATATTCTATATTTTCTAGGCACTTTTCTAGAAAAGCTTAAAAGAGAGATTAGAGTACATATTAATCACGAAACTTATCCGCCATGGAAAGATCACGATTGGGACGTGGGAAGACTCTAGAAGACACCTGAAGCAACCGGAGGCCAGGAGGTTGCTAGGTGGGGCCGACCGGCCCCACCACGGCGCCGCCCAGCGCCCCCCTCTAGGGTTTCACCCCCTTCTGGAAGCTTCCTCCACCGACTACGAGGAGTCGTCTCGGCCCTTGGTTACGTTAGTTTGATCCTGCGGTGCACGTCGATCCCACCGGGCTATAAATAAAGGGGTAGACCCCCCTCCCTGGAGGCATCAAGTCATTTGGAGATCAAGCCATCAAGAGCCTTCTCTATTTCATCAGAGCCTCTCTAGTTCGTAGCTTGAGCCTAGTTAGATTAGAAATAGAATAGTTCTAGTTCTTCAGCGGGATCCGAAGCCCCAGGCGTCTATCTGGAGCATGGAGTTCGGTATTGTTCTAGTACTTTACTCTTATTTTATTCAATAATAATTCAGACAACATTGTTCTTAATCTCTTATATGTTCTTAATTGCAATAGTCATTGTCTACTTTGATTATATATCTAGGATAGTTGGTTTGATCTTATTGAATTCATGTAATTGCTCATATAGTGTTTACCTAATTGATCGTTTGGTAGATGGTAGACAATATGTTGACGTGGTGTCTAGATATCTTATTTATCTACGAGTGCATCCTGACGTGCCGGGACGTGTGGTAGTCCGCGTAGGTGACAGCTGCGTTGGTTCCTCCGTAGTCCACCCTCCGTACGTAGGACTAGCATAGGCACGGTCACGAAGGAGGTGACCCTTGTGTCTTAATACCCTCATTAGTTGATGCCTCTTTACATGTGATCATGTTGTAGGATTAACTTAACAATGATTGCTAGATGTAGTTACACTAATTAGAGTTATTTATTGATGTAGTTATTGAATTACCTTAGTATTATTTCTGAGTTTATCCATTGGCTAGCTATTACTATGACTAGAAGAGCTCGATGTTTATCTATTTATGATGACTGATCATTATCTATCTTATATCTTTTATCATGTGACTTATTCCTGTTATGAGTAGGATTCTAGTTATGTTTTATCTTTCACATCAATAGTATAAGTTATAGTTTATAAGTCCTACATATAGACCTTTTTAGTGGTATAAATATAAATCGACAACCTGATAGAACTCTCTAGGTAAATGCAACAACAAAGTATAATTATTTGTCTACTTGTAGAATCTATTTAATTTATATTCATATCTTTATCTCTGCCTAGTCATATTGAATACATGTAAATCTGTAGTTATTCCTTAGCATTATAATTGAGGATGACAACTTAATTATTCATGCTTAGGAATGTTAGTAATAAATGAGTGGCTAGTTACTAATGACAAGTTAATTTAATACCGAGCATTTTTGGCGCTGTTGCTAGAGGTAGGGTTTATCTCTATTTTTAGTAATGACATTAGAAATGTCAACAGCGGCTTAAGATGAAAAAGAAAACAGAACATATTCAGAGAAGGAGGAATACCAAGAAAAATTTCATAGAAGTGAACAAAGACAGAAATGAAGAACGCCGCTTGGGGTAAGATCATGAAGAGAGATACAGAAATAACAAAGAAAACGACGAAGAAAAGAACATACCGGAAGGCAGAGCCCGGCGCGAACAAAAAAGAAACAAAAGGACAATCTCCCCGGGA
Organism: Chrysopogon serrulatus; assembly: GCA_015844335.1. Taxonomy (NCBI): domain Eukaryota; kingdom Viridiplantae; phylum Streptophyta; class Magnoliopsida; order Poales; family Poaceae; genus Chrysopogon; species Chrysopogon serrulatus. The sequence goes on from JADLZL010003761.1 coordinate 222,149, forward strand.
TGGTGTTGACACTCGTTAGCGTCAACTTTTACTAGGACATTATACCTGATGGAGAACATGAAAACACACTAGTCTAGGGCTTTATCTGACAATTTCTATAAATTTTGGTGATTTGTGAAATTTCTAGGGGATTTTCCAGAAAAGGCTAAAAGAAGGGTTTTGCTGCAAATTTACCATAAACTTAACCGCGACGCAATTACATCACCAGAGGACTCAGAAAGGGTCCAGATGACACCCGAAGCAGCGGGGCCCACAGCGGAGCCCAGGTGGGGCCGGTCGGCCCGACCCTGGGGCTGGTCGGCGCCCTAATTCCACCTATTGCCGCCGCCTTCTGGAGTCTTCCTCCCACGGTTGCTTGGAAGCCAAGCAGATCATCCCTACGTCGATTTTAGGTTGGTTTGATCCGATGGTGCACATGAAATGAAGACACGGATCGCTGACGTGGCGGTTTCTTGCCCCCTACTCCACCCCGGCCTATATAATGACGCCCAAGGCTCCCCCCAAGAGGCATTCTACACCCCGGTGCTTCATATTCTCTACATAATTAGGGTTAGGGTCCCTCTAGTTGATCTAGTCTAGTTCATCTAGTTCTAGTTCATCTAGATGTAGCAATTAGGAGAGACTAGTTCTTCTAGATCTAGTTTTGTTTAGAGATTAGAGATTGAGTAGAGGAGTAGAGATTCTAGAGGAGCTTTGGCCTGTCGGCGCTTCTTCGTGGCTGTATTCTTCTAGATTTAACTTCCTCACCCGAAGCTGCGTGCTGAGGTACTTTTGTATTTACCATTCTGATTCAAGTAAGCAATTTGTTCTTATTTGTTCTTTGGTTCACATCTCATATTGAGTACTTTGATCTATAGGACGCTGTAGGTTAGAGTTGTATTTCATAGTATAGGCGTGGTGTCTAGGCTCGATTTACTTGTGAATGTCCCCTAATTAGCCGGATAGTGGTAGTCTGTGTAGATGACAGCTACGTTAGTTCCTCTGTAGTCCACTTCCCGTTGATAGGACTGATAGGCTTATAGGTGTCTGGTAGCTAGATTACTCTGTTTCTTCTCCTATTCAGATCACTTGTCCGATAAGACGATATTATACAAAGTTTACCGGTTATTGAAACTAGAGTGCAATAGCTATTTCCTTTTCTTGATATTATCTAGCCTAATTGTAGGATTAAGTCTATACACTTTGTCATCATCACAACTGTTCCCTGTGGATATGATATTTAAAACCTCCAGGTAAAATATGACACTGGTATGATATCTGTGCGCTTACGGATAATCCTACTTAAATCTTATTTAATGGAGTGCAGTTAAAAATACCAACAAGCATTTTTGGCGCCGTTGCTGGGGAACGATTTGCTGATTTTGACTTAGTCTTGCTTAATCTTATAGTATACTTTTATCTTTTCTTATTTTATCCCATTCTCTTCATTATTTTTGTGTTCATCCTTATGGATGTTTTTAATTCTATTCCTATCTACTTTTATGGCATGTGTGAAAGCTTCAGGCCACCAAAATCTAATGAACCTATCATAACACCTGGCTATGAGCTGCACCCATGTCCAATCAAAATAATTCGGGATAAACCCTTCTTAGGAGAAGGCAATGAAAACCCATACTTACACTTACGAGAATTCGAGCAGACCTGTGCATGCTTGCGCATTGCTGGCATATTGTTGATATTTCTAACGTCACCACTAGAAATAGAGTTAAATCCTATACCTAGTAACGGATTGTTTAAATACTTGGGTATTATAATTACTTGTCATTAGCAACTAGCCACATTTGAATTACTAAAATTCCTAAACATGAAATAGGTTGTCATCCCCAATTATATTGCTAGGAAATTATCATAGACTTATATTGTACTTATAGTGACTAGGCAGATAAATATATGAATAAGATATGAATGTAAACTACTGGGTTCTGCAAACGGATAGATAATTATACTATTGTAGCATTTCACCTAGGGAAGTATCCAGGTTGTTGATTTATAATTATACTTCTAGGAAGGCTATGTGGTAAACTATTATTGTCATATTGATGAATTACATGGATAATAAATATTATTGACACACTCTAATCTAATCAGGCAGAGGTCACAAGATAAATATAGATAAGTATGGGTGATAGCGTAATCATCAAGTATCATAATTAAGGATAATCATCAGAGCATCATAATCATAGCTAGCCATTAAATAAACTAGGGAAATAAGTCTATAATCTGCGTCAATTGAATAACTCTAATTAGTGTAACTACATCTAATCATCATTGCTAAATCAACACTAAATCATTATTACATGTAAAGAGGCATCAACTAATGAGGATATTAAGAACTAAGTCACCTCCTTCGCGACCGTGCCCATGCTAGTCCTACATACGGGGGTGGACTACAGAGGAACTAACGTAGTCGCCACCTACGCAGACTACCACACGTCCCCGGCATATCGGGGTGCACTCGCAGATAAACAAGACATCTAGACACCACGCCTACATATCGCCTATCATCTACCCATTGTACATATGGATAAACGCTATACGAGCAATTACATGAATTCAATAAGATCAAGTAACTAAACTAGACATATAATCAAAGTAGACAATGACTATTGCAATTAAGAACATATGAATATATTTAGAGTAAAGTCTCCCTAATCTGAATATTAAATACAATAAAGTAACTAAGAACTAGATCTATTACCGAACTCTTGCGCTCCGGCCGGGGCACGCCTGGGGCTCCGGATCCGATGAAGAACTAGATCTCCTCTACTTCTAATCTAGCTAGCTAATCCTATGAACTAGAAGGCTCTTGATGAACTTGAAGGCTCTTGATGCTTGATGGCTTGAGGCCTTGATGAATAATGAATTGGCTCTCTCCGTGGGGGGTCTACCCATGTATTTATAGTCCGGTGGGATACGCGTGCGCCGCAGGATCAAACCGACTTAACCAACGGTGGAGATGAAAACCCTAGGCGCCAGGAGGAAGGTTCTAGAAGCAGGAGGGCAGCAACCCTAGGGGGGCGCCGCCCGGCGCCATGGTGGGGCCGGCCAGCCCCACCTGGTGGCCTCTGGCCCCCTCGCTCCTCCTGGTGTCTTCTGGAGTCTTCCTGAGTCTTCCCGCGATGTTCTGGAATCCCTCCTGAGTCTTTCAATAAGTTTCGTGGTTTATTTGCACTTGAATCCCTCCTTTTCAGCTTTTCTGGAAATCTCCCTAGAAATTACAGAATATGCAAAACTCATGGAAATTGTCAGATAAATCCCTAGACTATTGTGTTTTCTTATTTCCTTTTGGGTGAAAAGCTCTAGTAAAAGTTGACGCTAACAGGTGTCAACACATGTCTACTAAAACTATTAGATGGAAGCTTTTTCTATTTTTCTTGATAGGAAAAGCTAAACTTTGGTATAATCGAGCCGTAGGGAGTATGCAAGGTGATTGGAAAATATTATACTCTAAATTCTGTTTACATTTCTTTCCCATCTCTAAGGTAGCTAGCCTTCGAAAAGAGGTTCTAACTTTTAGGCAACTAGAACAAGAATCTCTTAGTAAATCATGGGAGCGTTTTAATGAACTCATCACATTTGACTCTGACCTTGGTTTTCTAGACCCTATGCTTCTTCAACATTTTTATTTGGGTCTTACCAAGGAATCTAAGGACTCCCTTGATTTAGCCTCTGGAAGAGCTTTTCTTTACTTGCCTATAACTGAAGCCAGATCGATGCTAGAAAAGGTTGTTCAAGCCTATTCTGAGCTCTCTGAGGAAGAGAAGGAATCATCTCCTAAACAAGAAGAGAAAGTTTTGGTAGTTGAAATACAATCACCTCAATCCCAAGATTTAGCTATCAATCCTAAACCATCAAAACCTCACAATGATGATTTAGACTTCCAATTAGCTAAGATGCTCATACATCGATATGAATCAGACCTTCTTAGAAGAGCATCTTAGAAAAAGTGTCCTCAACTTCTTTTTCCTCCTAAAAGGCATCAAGAAGAATATATGGATGGCATGTCTAGTGACACCATAGAAGGAGAGCTAAGCCACTCAAGAATTAATCATATCCTCTCCCCTTCTATACCCACATCAGATAACATATCTAAACCCAACTTTAAACCTATTTTGACCCTGATAATCCTTCTTATACTCTTTCTCCTAAGTCTCATAACGACCCTAAAAACTCACTAGAATATCTAAAGTATAGGAGTCATGAAGACTATAGAAATGATCAAGAAGAGCAACATCGACAATGGCATGAATGCATGGAACATATGAAGAACTCATTTACCATTGTCAAAGAATGGATGGAGGAGGACGAAGCCTTAGTGTTAGCATCTGAACTTGGTCTAGATTTAAATGGAGAGCTTAAATCAATTTTCTTAATAAATAGAACCTACCCAAGTTCGATAAAAGCTTCAGACAAGACCAATCCTATAAGCATCAATTCACGGGAAATTCTAGAAGATACAACATCCAATGAATGCCATAGGCATGAAATAATAGAAACAAACTTGCTGCCTATAGACAACCATGAAGAGATACCCTTAGAGTTTGGAAAGGGAGATTACATCGATGAGCATGGGAATTATCTCATTAACACTTTATCAAATCCATGCTCATATGAGAAATCTCCTGAATCTTTTGGTCTCTCTAATATTACCACACACAAGATCTTCAACCCCTTTATTTTACCTGTTTATAAAATTATTAAGAGGGTGGTTGTAGATGTATATATTGATCATAAATATTATAGATCTCATTGTAATCTTGATATAAGTGCACAAAGGCTAATGTTCTAGAGGAAACCACCTCACCAACTCGAAGTATAATAGTGAGAAGGTTTCCTAAGGACAACTTTGTATCCCAAAATAACCACTCTAAAAAATAAATGAATGAATTAAGTTTGCACCTTTAGCATAGAAACATAATTGTCAAAATATTTCTTTGGATATTTTTGTCCCTAACCATTTCAAGTTTGAAGTAAGAAAATGAATAATGGCAGTGCAGCCAGGTATGACCAACCAATCATTATGCAACTTTAGATTATATCCACTCAAGTTTATATTTACTTTGCAAAATTCAAGCTTGGGGCAATGGGCTTATTTAGAAAATCCTATATTGCTAATATTGGTTGTCTCTACCTTTATTCAATTTATTCAATTTATTAATCATACTCTTTCATCTCTGTTTGAATAACACTCGATAAACTTTTATGTTACCTTTGTTTGGTATAGTATACTTAAGGTTTGGAGAAATTTCATACACCTTTTGAATTAGGCATGGTGCTTAGTTTAAACTATTTTCTTGAGTCATAATTAGACAAGACGTTTAGTTTGATTCTTGAACTAAGAGGTGTATTGATTTTACTTTCAAAGGCTTTTTGAATTAAGCATGGTGTTTAGGTTAGAATGCCTTCCTAAGTCAAATTAGATGTGGTGTCTACGTTGATTTTTAAACCGATGGTATGCTTTAGTAGACATTGGATATTTTGTTGGACTGACCCTGCAGGAAATTTTTAAAATCAATTTGGATAAGTCATGGGATGAATTTGAATTAGAGATAAGACAGAGCACATGCTAAACTTTAATAACTTTATAGAAGAAGACATAGCTCATTCATCATGAATGAAAGAACTATGAATATTAATGATTCATTCACTTTATCTTCTACTACGAGTTACTTTGCCTCAAGCCATGTCTTTATAAAACATGATCTATGCTAAACAATATTAATATTATCTTCTCATTAGCATAGACAAAAACAAATAAAATACTGGACAAGCAACCTATACTCAAAATTTGTATACTCCTTTGGTATGTACTGTCCACTAATCTATTGCAGGCATAATAATAACTGGAGTGAAAAGAGTCAGAAGATCAAAGAAGCAAAAGATGGTAAAAGAATGAGTGCAATAGAGAAGCTAAGATGTCTATGAACAACTCAAGATGCAAGAGAAGGAAGGACCACCAATCATTTACCCTTCATCACTTAATGCCATCACGCTCTAATTATGAAGGTAATATCTTAAGGTAAGTGGTCACTACTCTCCTCTTGATCTTGATGTACACATAAATTAAAACACAAATATGTTAGAGTTACAACTTAAATTGATAACCTAATTAACTCAACATGCTTTGTTCTTTAAGATTGTTCATGCCACCATCCTCTTAATCTCACTCTTAACCATACAAGCTAAAACATTATATTTGATCTTGGAAAGATGATAGTCATACTTATTTGAAAATTTATATAGAGATAGGTAATTCTTCCATTGGTCAAGTAATTTCATTCTTTTCTATCATGTGAACTTAAATGTAATATTAAATGATTAATCTTTTGATCTCACCACTCATATCATAACTACACAATTCATGTAACATCGATTTTATCTTGTTCAATATGTCTAAGGATAGAGAAAATAAATAAAGAAATAGATTTGGTTCTGTTGGTGTTTTTTCACCAGCAGAGCCCATGCACTTGATCTCTACCCTGGTTTTGTAAACATGACAACACATCGAGCAAAATTTATTAATTCTACAAGTGAGAGTTCTATGAGCATGTACACCGAGCAAGATGCTGCCAGCTACTATTAAAGCTCTACTTCAACCTGTTGGCCAAATCAAAGAACAAAGGTGACATCATCATCACTAGAGGTATGCAACTACCAAGACCTCCATCTCTCAAGATGGAGAGATACACAAGAGTTAAAAAAAAAAAGTTCTGTCGGTAAACTTAAAATTCTGTACCTTGCCATAAGGTAATATGGCAGTTATCTAATTAATTAGTATTTCTATCTACATTAATAATTTTACTTTAATATATTTATTTTCATAAATATTAAAAAAGAAAATAAAAATATTTATTGTCTCATTTACTGCATCATAAAATACTGAAAGCCCTATGTGAATAAACTTATAGTAACCCCTGTAGGAATATTTATTGTGGTGGCATAAAAAATAAATAAATTGTAATAATAGCTTCTATATTTATTATTTTGCATAAAAAGCCTAAGCCCCATAAGAATAAATATTCTCTGTAGAGGCATAAAAATATAATACTCATATATTTAATTTCTACATAATTGATCTGGAAAATCCTAAAAAAAAAGAGAACCCCTGCTAGAACCTGTCAATTCAAATCAACTCAAAGAATAATCAATCACTTATTGGCTGACCGCTAATCCATTATTAAATTCGAGCCTCAAGTTTTAGTTTTTTGTTGGAGTATAATTATGCAAGAACAATATTATGACAAGGAGAAGTCTATCAGTGAAATCCACTAGGATCAAGCTACTTTGGTTAGCTCACTCGAAGATCATCAACACCAAGTATTGCAAATATCTAGCTTGAAAGAGGAGCATCCCCTAGTTATCAGGTAACTATACCTAAGCGATTATCGAGTCTATTTTATAGTCATAAAATACCAAAAATATGTGAGCACATGAAGGTTCACAATAGTATCATAAGAAAATATAAAAATACCAAAAATATATAGGCACATGAAGGTTCATATCTTTAGAGTCATGTGAGTCCAATATAAATAAAAAGATATTTATCTATACATTAAGGTGTGATTATAGAGTGTGTCTAGTTAGTAAGAGTTAAATAAAAACTAGAGAATATTAAAATTTTGTCTTGGAGATGATGAATAGTTGCTCTATTGTAATTCCTTTCAAGTGCCTAGTTTTTAACTATGAATTCTCTTGAGTTTTGGACATGACTACTTTGATATAAGAATTTACTCTGAACCTAAAATTTATGGAGGTATGTGCTTGAGCTAAAGTCTAGGTAATTGATTGATGTGATACATGAAGGTCTAAGCTGCTATTTATCTTATTCCTAGCATTACTAAGTTCTAGAGATTTATTTTGAAAACCTAAAACCTTACATGATGAGCTCTTGTATGATGAAATCTAAAATTCCTACCAAAGCCATATATGATACATTTAGAGTTAGGAAAACTTTTGCACATTCATGCTACTTGCTTTACATTGAGTTTAGTCAACCTTTTTAGAATATACTTTATGAGAGTCTTGTTATACTTTTTAAAATCAAGATCACTTACGCACTCCACCCACATTTGCATTACTCCTACTCTAGGATGTAAGCGCAGTCATTTTCACTTTCATCCAGATCCACCTTAAAAATATTTTTCTCCTACACTAGGAGTAAACACCTAAAAATATACCCCATAGGACAGCCCCCATTTAATTGCTCTAAGTTCTTATCATTACCTCTCTGATTATTTATATTCAAAGGATACATGTGGCTATGCAAAAGGATTAAAAAAATGAAAAAATGGAAGTAAAAGATGAATAAGTGTCCCAGCATTAAAACAATGGGTACGTAGATGCCCGCCTCCCAGATTAATTAAAAAAAGAAAAAAAAGAGAGAATAAAGATAGCTCATGTTGTCCTGCGAAGAAAGTTTTAAGGAGGGAGTTATTTTCAAAAGAGCAAAAGTACAATTAGGATTAGCCACTAAATATCATATATACACCTATCCACCATATTCTATACACACGCACATCTTGATTTGATTATATGCCTCGATTCTCTGTAGATCCATTGTTTGACTTTACAATATATGAAATGCATAAGCTCCACTATATATATCCTTAGTTGTAGAAAAGTATAACATTATTAATGCCTCAGTGAGATCTATAAATACCACATATAATAAGAGACTTGAGGGTGTCATACAATTATGCTTTGAGTTTTATTGCAAAAATTTATAAAAGTCTAGAATATTGATATTGTAAAGAATTTGAGACATAGTGCTTGACTTGATTGTTCTATCTTTTCGATTGCTCAAAATTTATGCAAAAAGTCTGTAAAGCTCCATGATTAAAGGTAAAATGGGTAAGTTTGAAAGTTAGAGCAGTTTTGTCTAAACCAAAAAAAAATTTATGTTTAAAAGTAAGTGTGCTTAAAAGAAATAAAAGTATTGCAGCAACTTCTGATACAAGTTTATTAATAACTAGATCTAGATTGTTTGCCAAGGGACTGGCAAAAGGTAAACTTGGGGGTATTGTTGACACTCGTTAGCGTTAACTTTTACTAGGACATTATACCTGATGGAGAACATGAAAACACACTAGTCTAGGGCTTTTATCTGACAATTTTCACAAGTTTTGGTGATTTGTGAAATTTCCAGGGGATTTTCTAGAAAAGGCTAAAAGAAGGATTTTGATGCAAATTTACCACGAAACTTAACCGCGACGCAATTACATCGCCAGAGGACTCAGGGAAGGGTCTAGAAGACACCCGAAGCAGGGGGCCCGTAGCGGAGCCCAGGTGCGGCCGGCCGGCCCCACCTGGGGCCGGTCGGCACCCTAATTCCGCCGCCTTCTGGAGTCTTCCTCCCACGGTTGCTTGGAAGCCAAGCAGATCATCCCTACGTCGATTTTAGGTCGGTTTGATCCGACGGTGCACTTGAGATGAAGACACGAATCACTGACGTGGTGGTTCCTTGCCCCCTACTCCACCTCGGCCTATATAATGACGCCTAAGGCTCCCCCCAAGAGGCATTCTACACCCCGATGCTTCATATTCTCTATATAATTAGGGTTAGGGTCCCTCTAGTTGATCTAGTCTAGTTCATCTAGTTCTAGTTCATCTAGTTATAGCAATTAGGAGAGACTAGTTCTTCTAGATCTAGTTTTATTTAGGGATTAGAGAGATTGAGTAGAGGAGTAGAGATTCTCGAGGAGCTTCGGCCTGTCGGCGCTTCTTCGTGGATGTATTCTTCTGGATTCAGCTTCCTCGCCCGGAGCTACGTTCTGAGGTACTTTTGTATTTATCATTCCGATTCAAGTAAGCAATTTGTTCTTATTCGTTCTTTGGTTCACATCTTATATTGAGTGCTTTGATCTATAGGACGTTGTAGGTTAGAGTTGTATTTCATAGTATAGGCGTGGTGCCTAGGCTAGATTTACTTGTGAATGTCTCCTGATTAGCCGGATAGTGGTAGTCTGCGTAGGTGACAGCTACGTTAGTTCCTCTGTAGTCCACTTTCCGTTGATAGGACTGATAGGTTTATAGGTGTCTAGTAGGTAGATTACTCTGTTTCTTCTCCTATTCAGATCACTTGTCCGATAAGACGATATTATACAAAGTTTACCGGTTATTGGAACTAGAGTGCAATAGCTATTTCCTTTTTTTTGATATTATCTAGCCTAATTGTAGGGTTAAGTCTATACACTTTGTCATTATCACAACTGTTCCCTGTGGATACGATATTTAAAACCTCCGGGTAAAATGTGACACTGGTATGATATCTGTGCGCTTGCGGATAATCCTACTTAAATCTTATTTAATGGAGTGCAGTTAAAAATACCAACAGTTGGGGAACAGGAACATGATGCTCACCAGGCGCGGACCGACTAGCCAAATCCTTGGACTAGATCATCTCCCACTCCTCCAGCTCAACCAAGTGCCTCTGCCTTTCCTGAGTAGTCGGAACAGGGAAGGACTTCACCGTCGCCTTCATCATAGCAAATTCCAGATTTAGCTGCTCATCAACCTCCTCCTCGAGAACAGGCTTGTTAGCTACCAGCTTCTTGGTCGCAGTCTTCTTCCTCCCCATGCAATGAACAACCAACAACAAACGGAGGGAAGGCGCGCAGCAGGAGAAAGCAAGAACAGATTTAGGGGATTTCCTGTCGCTAGGGTTTCAAGATGCGCAAGCAAGATAAAAAAGAGGAACAGACACCCCAATTATAAGTTAAGGAAGGGCCCGGCTTAAGGCCCACTTAACAAAGCAACGGTAAAAAGGCCAACGGATACATGGCGCAATAACAGGAAAGGCCCAGTAAACCCCTAAACTCCAGAATAATGGTCCAAATCCCGTTACTCACCAACGGTAAAATTTAACGCCGTTAAAAGAAAAGGTGACAAAGGCATACAGTCAACTTTCCAACCAAAACAAGTCTGCTAGACAATCAGCTTTTCAACCAAAACAAGTCTGCATGAAGGCAGACAATTAGCTTTCCAAAATAAGTCGGCACGAAGGCAGACAACTAGCATCCTAAGTTCAACAACTCAGATTCATATAGAAATTTATATTTCTTCAACAGAACTTACAAGATACAAGGATACAAGTCTTACAAGACCTATCGAATTCATAAAGAAAACTAAAGCAACAGCTACAAGGGACCCAGTAGAATTCTGCCATAGAAAATAACTACGCAGAACCCCCAGATAACCAAGGTGATAACTGCTGCCGAGCAGATCCAAAGCATCCTAGATACACCAACACAGTGCATCCAAGATCGCCAGAAGTAGCACTGACTGATCAAGCATCACATCAGGCCTCTCTAGCCACAAGACGGATCGGACCCCATGTGAACAAAAAGGCTCCAGCTCTACGTGGGGCGGCCGCTGATTTGCATCGGACAGCTAGAAGACCGTGCGGCTCGGTGACCCTCCCACACAGAGCATATGTCTGGCAGAGTGGAAAAGAAGAACTAAGAGTGCAAAATGACCCAACACAAGGCACATCTCAAGACTTCTTCTACCTACTAAAACGAGCCTCCAACCACAATGTTACCCTGGGACTAGTCTGCCTCTAATCCCTATCTCAAGAATTCTTCTACCCACTAAAAGGTCCATATTGGAAGAAAAAGAAAGAAGCCTGGGGGCTGCTCCATCTCACAAACAATCATCTTCACAAGAACAGAAAGAAGCATACTACAAGGCACTGAAAACAACTGAAGGATAATGTCTATTTATAGGGCAAGATTGGTGTATAAAAACCAAGCCCACCCAAGCAGAGAAACGATGACAAGACTTAAAGGAGGATAGTAAAGAGCACAGAAGCATATCCTGAGAATATTCCCTCTCAGCAAAAGCACACAGCCTTTACTACGCCAGCTACCAACGCCCAACCATCAAAAGCAGACATAAAGCAGCAATAAAGAACAAATCTACAAAAGGGAGTCACGGGTCCTTGTGCGATCTCTCCTTAAAAGAACTCGGCACAAGGCTCAGGGGACTACAGTCTTAAATTATTCTTTCTTCAAGACCCTCCATCTCTCTGTTCTAAATAGTAAGAGGCTCGGGGGCTACACTCATTGAGTGCACTTTCGGCGCACAACAGTAAAAGGCATTCAAAGAAGATCCAGAATGATCAAAAAACCTTCATCCGACTTCTTCTATAAAAACAACTTGGATCAAGGCTCGGGGGCTACAGGGTACATATCCTCAACTTTTTTTTACTTTCCTTAAAGATCCTCCAGCTATTTGTAAATAAATAGCAAGAGGCTCGAGGGCTACACTCAATAAGTGCACCTATGGTGCACACGAGGGAGAAGCTTTCAAAAAGACCACTTCAAAGCATCACTCAGAGATCAAGTCGACTCCCGAGTTTTACTTTAAAATGCTCGGGGGCTTGTCGATGCGGGACGAAGACAGTCCCCTATCTGCATAACTCTCGCCCGGACAGGACCCACAAACAAGAAGCAAGAGGGCCGATTCTGAGTAGATGACGTCCCATCCTAGTTAGACGGATAGAAAGTTACTCCTGTAATGAGAATAGAACTCTCTCTACTAGTCCGACTAGGATTAGAGCCAAAGCTCTAGCTCATTTCTCTCATAAAAAGGAGCCAGAGCACCCTCTTTGTAATGCATTTAACGCGCGCGATCATACATCTATCCAACGCAAAAAACCAAGGTCGACTGGAGTAGAGCTTTTACTCGACGATGAGGGCTTGAACCAGGATAAACCGTGTGTCTCTTGCGTGAAACCGCTGAGTTATAATTATTCGCCGAGATCCGAATCAACTGCTGCGGGACCCCCATGGCAGGTTGTCGATGGCTAAACACCGACAGTCCTAGCACCATCTTATCTGCAAGTTATCTTCAGGAGGACTTACTGGATCAGGTTTTGGTCCCTACTTCAGAAGGGGGACCACCAAAAGATAAAGATGGGTTGCAGGAAGATTGAAACAACCACTATGGAGGTGTTTAGCAGAAACGGTTGGAGATTCAGTAATAGAATAGCGTTTTAGATGTTGCTTTCAGAAGCTTTACTGTTCTCTTGGTTTGATCAAAACTTTGTTTTTTAGATTGCGTGCTCTTAAACTTTTGTTTGTAATAAAAAACAGCTATATGTATTGGTCGATGCAGAAGCTGAGATATTAATATGTATTTCCTTTTCTAAAAAAATAATTAATTAACCATGGGTATTATAGGGCCTAACACTTCCGATTGCCCCTACTGATGAATCTGGCTCCATGCCCAACCCATTCTGATTATTATGGATCACAGGATCAATTTATTGAATTATTGGTTATTTCTTCTTTCATCCGATGATCAGCTGCACGGCACCGGGCATGCACAGTTGCGCCATGGAAGTGTCAGGACATTTCCATTTCGAGTGTCCTCTCGACAGGAGACGGCAGTGCAAGGGGTGCTTGTGCAAAGAGCCTGCCACAATGCTGCTCCCGCCGCCCTACCGTGGACTTGATGAGCACGGCTGCCGGCCATGGTGTCGAACGCTCAGCTCACGTCGGGTCGCCGGCTCGCCATCTCTCCGCACTTAAAAAAAGGACGGCGGGGATGAGGAGGCAGGGGGTGCAGGCCTACACAGCGCAGGAGGAGAAAAAGGCCAGAATGCAGGGTTGGTGGATGCGGCACGGCGGAGGCCAGCTCGGTGGACGCCACCACCGCTCGTACACACGTTATGCTGAACAACGAACTAAAATGGGTGGGCCGGGGCCGTACTTGTTTTGGATATGGGTAGGACTGAGCCCAGGCTAGACCCATTACAAAATAAATTAAAGATAATTATTAGACTGCTTCAAGATTCTTGAAAATTTCATGAAAGGATCTATCGGAGCAAAACTCTTGTTTTATTATTACGAATCTGCTGATCAACATACACCACCCGCTATGAAACAATTGTTTCCTCCAAAGAGAACTTATCCACATGGACGACGTGCCTATCAATTCGCCACCTGCCCCAGCCATCATCTCTACGTCACCACTACTGCTCAGCACATTACTACTGCGCAGCATAGTAGCTGTGTACAGCGTACTCAGTCTGAGCGCCCGCTCCCACCCCCTGTTGTCGAGCACGGATTGGCTGGCTGGCTTATCGTCGAGTGCGGATTGGCTGGGCGCGCCAGCCTCGTCAGACACTAGTACGCGGTATATGGTGGTATGGTGTGGTATGTCTGGTGGATATTTTTTTTTTTTGGGGGGGGTATGTCTGGTGGATATATGGAGCGAGGATTGCACGACAACAAACACAAAGCATCTCCTAAACGGCATGTGCGCGCCAGACCTGTTCTAATTTTGTTTGGCTATAAGGAATATTTTTTTCTTGTATATTTCACGTAGTATAAATAAATATTTGGATGCATCTTACAGCGTTTTGTTCTTATCATCCTTTTTTCCTGGATCGTGCTTGTATCATGTTTTTTTATTCTTGTTTCCTTTCATTATTAATTAATTATATTATACTCTCATTATACGGATACCACATCTTGCAAAGAAATTTTTGTAGACATACTATTTCTTTTTTAGGGGTGGATGCCTGTCGCCTTTATAAGGGATTGGACAAGCCGCTGGCTGCAGCGCCGCACAGCATTGAAGTATGGCACAAATTTACGTTGTGCTTATACAAATTTCAAGATTGCAGAGACAAGTAAATGAACAGTGATCGGGTGGCAAGCATACTCGTGCGTTGACATGTTGGTGACTGAAGGAATAAAAAATAAAACTAGCAAGTACGTGATAAGGTTATACTTAGACGACAAAAGCTCATATTTTGACAATATTATTAATATGCCAATCTTTTCAAGACAATTAGTCGCTAATATTGGACATATAATTGTCAAAATGATGTGAACGAGTTGCCCCTTAGGGTCTCATGTGCATGTTGATATAGGAGGGGAAATGCCTCCGGCATGGCTTGTACAGCAAGTATGATTACCACAGAAAGAGATAACAAGGACCTCTCATATCTACTTAATACACACGCACACATCTATTCATGTTGATATAGGTCGAGGTTGTTCCTAAGCTGTGTCAATTTCAGCAACGGCAGTGCCTTCATAATACCATCAGCTCTGATCAACCGTGCTGACATGTCTAACATCCAATTACTTCTGAGCTACCCTTTCTCGTACAAAATAAAAGTCAATTTCAATACGTTTCGTTCTCGCATGAAACATAGGGTTGGCGGTCAAATATGTAGCACCAAAATTGTCACACCACAATCTTGCAGCTGGAGGATGTTGAACCTTCAGTTCTGTACTCTGCCTCTGTACTCGAGCGAGAAACCATAGCTTTCTTTCGAGCGCACCAGGAAATCTCCATCGAGGAACACTGCAAATCCACCTATTGATCGCCTGTCATCAACATCACCTGCCCAATCAGCGTCAGAGAACACACTCACTATCATAGAATTGGATCTGTTGACATGCAGCCCTAGGTTGCATGTTCCTTGTATATACCAAAGAATCCTCTTGACAGCACTCCAGTGCACTGTTGTGGGAGAATGGAGGAATTGCCACACTCTATTCACTGCATAAGAGATATTTGGCCTGGTCAGCGTCAAATACTACAATGCTCCCACCATACTCCTGTATTTGGTGGAATCTTCTGGACCAAGCAATTCCCCCTCAGTAGCACTCAACTTCTGTACACTAGAGTGGTGTACTGAATGCTTTACACGAGCTCATGCCTGTCTTCTTAATGATGTCCTTGGCATACTTTGTTTGTGATAACAGCAGTCCTTTTGAATCTCTTTTGACCTTGATACCGAGAAAATAGTGCAAATCACCAAGATCCTTGAGTGCGAACTCTCTTTCTGCTAGATCCTTTAACAAGGCATCCGTTACAGCTTGAGATGAACTGGCCACAATAATGTCATCCACATAAACCAACACAAACATGGTGACTTGTCCTTTGCTATAGTAAAAGAGAGATGCATCTGCCTTGGATGACTTGAAACCTAAAGCTTCCAACTTACCACGCAGCCAAGCATGCCAAGCCCGTGGTGCTTCTATAAGTCCATAGAGAGCTTTATCAAACTTACACACAAATCCTAGTTTCAACCTATCTGTGTACCTTGGAGGCTATCTCATATACTCCTCCTCCTCAAGTATTCTATGCAAAAATGCATTCTGAACGTCTAGCTGCCTCAGTGACCATTCACTCGACACTACAATAGAAAGAATCAGTCGAATTGTTGCAACTTTGACAACTAGACTAAAGGTGTCCTCATAATCAATTCCATATCGCTATTTAAATCCTTTGGCCATAAGACATGCCTTGTACTGATCCACTATACCATCAGCCCTTTTCTTGATCTTGTACACCCATTTACAGTCTATGATGTTTTCTCTTTCAAAGGAGGTACAAGGTGCCATGACTTGTTCTTCTGCAATTCACAAAATTCATCATCCATCGCTGCAACCCATCATTGGTCATGTAGTGCTAATCAACTGTGGGTTCTCCAGCAAGAGAGACTGTAGATATGCCCCATTGAACAATATAATACCATCGATGTATATCTTTGGCTTGTTGATCCCATGCTGTAGTCGAGTGGCTGGGCGTGAAGGAACATCAGGAGCTGCAGATGGAGCATCAGATCCAGCAGGTGCAGACAATCCAGGAGGAGACACGGCAGGCGATCTAGGGAGCACGTGCTGCTATCCCCCATGCCCGGATCTGTCTATGGCTCGACAAGGGTAGACAAAGGCACTGGCGACAGAGAAGCATTCGTAGAAGGTCCCCCCTGTGCGGCAAAACGATGATAGCCACCATATCTGGCACCAATCCTGACACTTATGCTGGCACAAAGACACCACCAGGCGCCGAATCCACCTGGGTAGCGGTGCCCGCCGTGTCGTTACTCGCCGGACACATCACATAATGGCCAAGAGAGCTCATATCATCACCATTTAAGCACGCATTTTCACCAAATTTTGCACCTGCAATAATAGGAGAAGCACCGCCAGTACTTGGCGTATGATTAGCAGGCAAAGACATTGCATCACATCAGTCTAGTAGTATTGCATCACCAAAGCTAGAGTCAGGATTAAGCAAGGAGTTTAGATATACCGAGAGCTCAGCACGTAGCCTAGCACCATCATTTGGATGGAGATGGGAAAAAGGAAAGACATGTTCATCAAAAACAACATCCTGTGACACATAGACATGACCGGCGGAGGGCTCCAAGCATTTAAACACTTGTGCATATCACTATACCCAAGAAACACACATTGTGTGGATCGAAAATTGGAGCTTCTTGGTGTTGTATGGTCATAGGTTCGGCCAATAGGCATAGCCAAAGGAACGCGGGAAGGTATAGTTAGGTTTGTTGGTGTAGAGACGTTCAAAGTGTGTCTAATTTTGAATGACATGGGATGGGAGCCTATTGATGAGAAAAACTGTAGTAGGGAACGCCTTGTCCCAAAATTTAAGTGGCATGGAAGCATGGGCGAGTAATGAGAGGCCAACCTCGACTATATGACCGTGCTTGTGCCCGGTAGCACCATTTTGTTGATGAGCGTGAGGGCATGAGACGTGGTGAGCTATACCGACACGTTTAAAGAATGAATTTAGTGTTTGATACTCACCACCCCAGTTGGTTTGCATGGCTAGGATTTTTTGATTGAATTGTCTCTCCACGAGATTTTGAATGTCATGGAAGCACTGAAAGACTTCTGACTTGTGGCGCAAAAAATATATCCACGTGAATTTACTGAAATCATCAATGAAACTCACATAATAAAGTTTGCGACCAACTAAGGAAGGAGCCGGCCCCCATACATCCGAAAAAACAAGATTCAATGGACCAGTAGATGTACTAGTCAAAATAGGATAAGGAAATTGAAATGCGGAAAACTCAACTTCAGTAACCTATCAGCAGGCGCGTGTAGTTCCTAGGTCAGGCATGACTCATCCCTCAGAGTACCAGGTACAAAGGAGATTCCATCATAGAACTGGAGAACGCCTTGTGCAACTTGATGGGGGCTGGGGAGTGGAAGATGAATTAAAATGGTACCCTTGACCAGAGGTTGAGTCAAGGACTCGAGCCCCCAATCATGTGTTGTTGCGCTGTGCCCAACAGACGGGCCGAAGACCGGGTGCCCGGTAGGTGCGATCACCATGGGATTGGCTAGTATGCCAGTCGACGATGATGGCCGGGAGTTGAGCACCACCCGACTCACTGATTTGCGAAGAGCTGTCATCTCTTCACGCATCTTCCCCGCAGCATCGTCCACCTTGCGAATCACGCCAAACTCCTGGCGCAATTCCTTCATAGACTCCTCCATCACTGGTTTCCAATCGTCGCACACGTGCGCAGCATCCTCCAAGCGGGTGAATCGATCCGAGATGGACCACTCAACCCCGTTGATTCGGTCACCCAAGGTGGTTTCCACCGCTCCAATGCGGCTCTCCAATGACGGCCGCGTGGACTTCATCTCATGCAGAAGCATTTTGATGTTTGGATCCATCACCCCGAGTTGGTTGCGGAAGCAGGTGAAGTACTCGTGATCTATTTGGTGGGGTTCCAGATTAGAACTCAGATTGACCTTCGCTAATCCAACACCGATTAGACCAACCTCAGCACGGGCCTATGGGTTCACACAATTCACACCAGGTGAGAATCGGCGATCAACCTACCGTCACGAGTCACAGTCCCAGATCGAGGTGAGGAATCAACAAAGGGAACGCCAAGGATAGATGGCTCTAAATACCAATCGTTAGCGCAGAGGAAGGGAAGGAAGAATCGAAGTTTAGGAAGGAGAGCAAGAACGGGGCCGGGCGAAGAACAGATGAACATTAGCGAATTGAGCGATAGCTCAGCTTGTTGGGTTCCTTGTGGTGGAACCTGCCCACTCGGGTTCAAGTCCTAGACTTGACACGGGTGCTTGTATTTTCCTGGATTTATCCAGGATTTAACGGCGCTATGCTTTTCAGTGGTAGACGGCGTGCCCGGCCGTCGGCGAGGCGCGCTGTGGTGACTTCGTCAATCTCGTGATTTGCCGGTCCATCTCAGTTCTTCGAAGGTGCTCATAGGGGTAGGGTGTGCGTGCGTGCGTTCATAGGGGTGAGTGTGCGCTCGTGTATATGAGTGTCTGAGTATGTAACTGAGTCTTTCGCAAAAAAAAAAAAGATGAACATTAACATTCAGTTAGGAATAGTTTGTTTTACAAGATGAATGCCTTCTCTCTCACAGCTCACGTCTCTTAAACAACAGCTGGGCACGGCTCGCTCCTTGCCTTTGTTCGCCAGGTCCGGCCGTGGGGATGCGGACGCTTCTCTTCCTGGGCCTGCTTTCCTTTCGGCCCACGCCGGCTTCACCTTCCTCAGCATCAGGATCGGCTTGGTCTTCACCAGGACACAGCGACGGACTGTCAGTAGGGCTGGTGCTGACAGCTGAGTCCCTCAGTTTTTTAGTTTAGCCGGTCGCCGTGTGGCAGCCACGATGAGTCGCGTGCGCACCCTAATGTACACACCTACCGTATATATATATTTCACTGAATGAGGCAACGTAATACTCAGATTGGAAATTCGATTTACCTGGAGTTGCAAATACAGCGGAAGATGAAAGCTTGTAATCCCACCCCCCCCTCTCTCTCTCTCTCTCGATCTTCTTCCACTGTTACGCAGCAATAATAATCTAGCTAAGCTAACAGAAAGCACGAGTTAAAAACAACTACTGAAGAATACTATACGAGCACAGCATGATCTATTTGTATAGCATGCAATCGTCAATGTTCGCATTGCGATACCTGCACGAGAAACGGATTACATACATACATACATACATACATACATACATGCATACATATACATAGCACAGTGAGCAGTAAAACGAGCGAGGCTCAGGCTCCTTCTTCCCCAAAGTGGAAAAAAAAGGACGGAGCGTGCGCAGCGCTCAGCAGTCCTCCATTACTGTCCTCCATTACTGCTCTTGTACTCCCCCACCGGCTCCAATCCAATGAGCAAGGCCCTCTTTTACTGCTCACCATCTGCCCACAGCTGCTTCCCATTCACCGGCAGCAGCTCCCCTTCTCCGTCGCCCTGCTTTTGCTTCCCTTCACCAGCACAGCGCCTTGCCCGCCGCCGGCCGCCGACGACCCGGCGTGAAGGTACCCACCTCCTCTTTCCCTCCTTTCCTCCCTTCAGTGTGTGTGTGTGTGTGTGAGAGAGAGAGAGAGAGAGAGAGAGAGAGAGTTGGGGTCGAGGTACGGTAGATATGTCTGATCTATTATTATACTCTCGATCCCTGGCCAGTCAGTCCTTTTCCATGAGTTCGAACCGCCACTGCCGTGCTCAACAACGGCTCGTCCGCATGCAGAGCCACAGCCCCAGCGGCCTGCTGCTCGCCGCGTCACTGGGGCCTGTGCGCGCGATGTGGTGCATCATGAATAGATCTGCGACCGTTTGCGCGATGGGAGAACCGATTGTAACTGTGGTTGAGCGCCCGAGGAGAGACGGGGGCTGCGACCGACCGTAGGTGCCTCGAATGGGATTCTGGGATTTGGGAAGAAGAGGGTTACGGGATGGTGCACCCGCGGGCATCACACATATTAAACCCGTCCTGGCTTGACCCGATCCGGCTTTCATAATCCGAGACCTGCCCGACTGCCATCACCTGACGGCGTCACCGCGTGAGGGATTGTGGTTTGCTTGTGGGCGTTTTTTTTTTTTTTCGGGCTTCTTGCCCACCCCAGCAGATCCAGCTGGATTGTCTTCTATCATAATTTTTCATCAATGATGTTTTCAAAAAGAAAGAAAGAAAGAAATTTTACATCAATTATGGCAACTGAAACTTGATCGGCGGCTCTCTAAAAGGCCTGGACTCGCATATATATAGTATGGTGGCCTCAAACATGTCGTTAAGTGCATACGAACTCTTATTAGTCATTATTTTGCTCAAATACATGTCGCTAATAACATTTCTGTGCATATCTAGGATGCTACACGAAAGTATATGGAAACCACATAACGTTCATTTAGGTGTTGTATACTTTTGTTGTGTATATATTTTGACATACATGATTGTCATGCTTTTGCCCAGCCCCCTTAATTATGTTCAAATCCTGGCTCCACCCCTGGGAATAACAACCACACACACTACATATTATATTTCTTGAGGCACAGATATGTAATAAGTTCTTAAAGCTCACAACTGTCATACCAATATACCTCTTCTTGGTTCCACATAATGTTATTCAAATTTACTCAATGACTATTGTACCTCGAAGAAACAATCACTGTGTTTGCACATGAACTGTTGTAGTTACAGCAAAGAAACACGAGTAAGAAGCCATCAACATCTTACCTGAATGCAGATTGATTAGGTTGATCCTCACTTTAATCAAACCAAACCATTGATTGTGATCCCATAGAGAGAACTACATTGAACCTACTCCCTTCATTTCAAAAAAGAATATCGTTTTTATTTGATCATTTATTTTATTAAAAAATTGTATAAACATCATCTATTTTGTTATGACTTATTTTATCATCAAATATACTTTAATAATAATTTATTTATTTTATCAAAAACAGTGGCTGAAAAGTTTAAAACAATATTTTTTTTAGATAGAGGGAGTACAATATAAATAAATATCATTGCAACTTTGGTATCCCTAAATTAATAGAGACCCTACAAGGTACTCTTCTGTGGCGCGATTGGGCCGGACTTGCAATATTTGATGGTATGTGGATAGAGCTTGTTCAATGAAAAGTAAAATTATCGCAAAGAAAGATGAAAATTATTTTTTTATACAAATACTCTTTAAATGATGATTTAAATAATAAAATTTAAAAAGACTCTTGAAGAAACTCTAATAAATCGTTACATTTTAGCTAGGCTAGGCAGTAATTATTTAATAGTAACGTGTAAATTCTTCTATTGCATTAACAGAGGGTTCATTTAAAATAAATCACTGCCTATATCTGGTATCGACTTTCCTAACTACATGTGTTGTGTTAAGTAATTAATACACGTTTAATGGTAATAAGTTTTGTAGTCTTTACATTCTTTTTTTGTTTTGAGATAATCTTGACATCCAAAATGATTGTTCTAAATTAATTATTCTGTGTTTTTTATTTGTTTTCAATGTCACTCTTATGGTATACCCTTTTGAAATAATTTCGATCTTTCTGATTGAATTTATCTTTAGTGTCGCCAATATGGACCACCGGGCTGCACAGGCTGCACAAGCTGCTGCTATCTTACACCCGATTTTCCGAAGGTCTGTGGTCCAAATAATAGCACAACGTACCATAAATGCCGCCATAAGTGGACAACGGCGACGAGTCACGAATAGTTTTCTTGGAAGCGGTTTTATCATTCACAAAAAGGAGGATAAAAACCGTCTTTTTGTGATAACATGTTGGCATGTCATAGAAGACATAAAACCTGGTCAGAGACTAATGGTAAGGCTACCTGGTACAACTTTGGATTTCAAAGCTGAAAAACTTGTCTGCGATAACGAGGCCGATATATATATAGTAAGTGTGAGTGTGCCGCGTCGACATCCAGTCACTCAGTTTCCCTGTGTGGTATTTTCTCCTGCACCAGCAGCGCCGGTAACTCCGGTTGGAACCATTGTTGCTCTGATGGGATATTATAATCCTATCGAATTTCCAACATACCTTGGAATTGTTGGACCATTGTTCGCTACTGAACCTTCAGCATATGGTGGATGCATTGTGTAAGCATTGCTTTCTAACTTTGTTTTAGTTACTTGTGTAAACTTCAAACTTGTCTATACTAATCTTTTATTTCTTTTTTTTTTCTTTTTTCCAAAGGGGTCCCGAAGAAGACACAGATGACTCTGGTATTATTATTCAGCACAATTGCTATGGGATCAGAGGTGCATCGGGAGGTCCTCTTGTACAGTTTGACACTCGGCGTGTTATTGGTGTATTTACATCACTGACTGAGACCGTTGGTGAGGCTGTTAGTACTGAATGTTTGAGGGGGCTATTGGGAACATGGATTCAAGGCAAGGTAAGTTGTTTATCTATCGATCTCTTATTAAAGTTGCTGGCATAAAAATTTACATTACCAAAAAGTTTGTTTACAACTTCGTTTTTCCAGGGAATTGGTATCGATGACAACGATACAATCCAGGAAAGGATTGCCACGTTTGCAGATCTCTACCTGAAATGATGCTTGGTCGTTGTGTTGAGCAAAAGTGATACAAACCTGGAGAAGATAGCAAGCAAGAAACGTGGTGCTATGTGAACCTTGTGACTGGCTTGCTAAGGAAATCATGCTCTTGGTTTGTAATAATTTTTTTCAAGAACGCAACTTCACGCGTATTTCATTAAGACGGTTTGTAATGATAATGTTAGGATGAACGACTTAAACTTGAATATGTGTGTTTGGCTAAACCGTACGTTTGAGCTTCATGCTGTGCGATGATAATATTATGGCTGAACCTGTTAATGTTTGTGCTGAACAATAATACAGAAACTTTTTTTTCTTTTTTGCACACAACTCACATTTCTAATAGAGGTGGACGACTTAGGAAACCATTTATAACCTTTGCTAGAAATCAAATATAGGATTTCTAGGAACACACGTCTTTACCAAAACTAGACCATTTCTGACCAAACCATTTCTGTAAGGACCAGATTATCAGATATATTGTTCTTTTTAAGAAAACCACATATGTAGTTTACTAACAGGAACGGTGCTCGACTACTACACAAATGATTTTGCTACACGTTGGTTTTAATTAACCAAGGAGGACTGGCCCTTTGTTAATCGGTGGCAGGGCCACGGCTAGGCGACCACCTTGGTTAATCATTTAACTAAGTTTGGCCTTATGTGTCCACATCGATTAATGCAAGCTGAGGTGGACGCCTTATGACACTCGCCTTAGTTAATCATTTAACAAAGACAGTTGTTGTATGTTAACCGCCTCAGTTAATCATGAACTAATAGAGGCCGTGACCCATAAGATGCCCATCTCCTCCGTTTCTGTGGGTTTTGAGCTCCAAAACCAAAAATTAATCATTCTTTAGGGGGGTTGACCTTGGATTTCTGAATGGAGGACATCCTTATTCTTCTCTCTTTTCCAAAATTTGGGTGCTCGATCTAGATCTAGTTTTTTAGGGGGAAGAAAAATAGATCTAGGTCTTGATCTACTGCTATTTCTTCGTAATACTGATTTCCTTATGTCTTTTTTCCTGCATTTGCAAGGTCCGCTAGCATCGACGGGTTAGAATGGATGTATCAGACATAGAGGCTAGAATAGACTTACCTGGTTTAGGTGAAAAAGTTTGGTTTTTTTAGGTAAGGTGAAAAAGTTTGTTGCTGCTATGAAAAAACATTGTGAGGGTCTAAAACGGATGATACTATCGCTGGGTCGAAACCGCAGCAAGCATTGTTGTTCATCGGATGTCACTAAGTGTGATGTCTTTCGTGGCTCGGGTTGACTCATGAACATGAAAGAACGCAAATATCATGTGAGTGATACAAAGGTTTATTCTGGTTTGAGAATCTTTGTGTCGCACCCTAAATTTTGCTTCATTTGAAATAGGCTTACCATGATTTAATTTTGAGTCTTTGGTGTTCATGGGACAGAGGATAAATAATAATTTTCATTAAATTAAAATTTATCATAGGGTTTAATAACATATTTAATGAATTCATGCTGCTGCATAATATTTATTGTGATATGTGGTTTTGATCCTAAACTCATAATAATTTAAATTGCATTTGAAAATGATTTTCTAAATGGCTTTGAAAAAAAAGAAAAAAAGAAGGAATTGGAAAACCCTCTCTCGCACCCTTTTAGCCCGAAGCGGCGGTAATCTACTCTTGTCACCGGCGGCAGGCCCAGAGAGCGTGGGACTTGAGACACCCAAGGCGGCAGGCCCAGCTGCGAAGCCCAACTAAGAGCCGCGCGCCCTCCCCTCCCCCTCATCTCTCAGGCAGGCAGCCCGCCCGACCAAGGAGCCCGCGACCTCCATCCCTTTCTCCCTCTGACGAACGGGCCATGCCCTTTTATTTCTCTGCAGTGTGGACCCGCATGTCAGCAGCTCCCTCCGTCTCCTACCTCTGGAGTCTGGACGTGCTAGAGATGGACTTCGCCTGATGGAAATACGCCGTCGAGCCTAGATTGGCGGGATTCTTGTAACACCCTACAGGTGTTAAAGTTCAATTAAAATATTGATCATTTCATCAAGTGCATCATGAGCAACATGAAAATAAAAAAATGAAATAATTGATTATCTCACGAGTATTATATGAATACTTGTAGATACAATAATAGAACATGACAGTGTGAACAACCGGAAAACACGTCGTAAAAATCATTTGTATACTATAAAACATCAAATGTATGTTACATGAGCATTCTATTTATACCATATGAACATTCTTAGATAGCAATGTACCTAGTGCAAACTAATTTTTCATAAAACTCAGTGCAAACTATGACAAAAAGTCATCTAAATTTACCTAAAATTACACATATAGATGATATGATGATACATAAACCATGTAAAATACCTTGACCAAACTTGACTTCTTTTGTAAGATATAAAAATAACAAATTTCTAACAAATTATCTGAACAACTTTCTAACTTGAAATTTATTATTTTTATATCTCATAAATAAAGTTGAGTTTAAACAAGATATTTTATAAGGTTGTGTAGTATCATATCATCTATATGTGTGATATTTTTAGTGAATTTAGATGAATTTTTATCATAGTTTGTATGAGTTTTCAGGAAGTTAGTTTATAATTAGAACATCGGTGCCACTTGAACAAAAATAAGAAAAGTAAAAAGCCACCAAATAAAAAAAATTAAAGAGAATATCATATGGATATTGTTGGTATTTTTAACATCACTTTAAATTAAGTTGTCATCCCTAACATGATGCTAAAAATCAAGGATAAAAATAATCTACACGCAATGACTCTAATTAGAATATATAAGCGCACGAGATAATTCTCCGTTGTAGCATTTCACCCGGAGGTAGTATTCAGTATCGTTGATTTATTTTTATGCCAAAAAATAAAGTAGCATTCTACTTATTAGGAGAGGGTAGCTAGGATTAAGAATAATAAATGAACCTTATCATAACCTATTACACCAATGCTTTAGCAATAACTAGTCAATAGTATCGATAAATGATAAATGAGTAATTAAGATAAATGGTATTTCAGAGCTAGAATATAGAGACTCTCTAATGTAGTAAAGCAATCTAGAGATTCAATTAGAAATAAAGAAATCTATGTAATTACTAATATAAAGTCTACAGCCTACGTCATTGCTACACATTTTCATCTATAGTGCAATAAACTCGAGAAGACACCATAAGTAGCATCAACTAATGAGGATATTAAGGCACCAAGGACACCTCCTTCGCGACCATGCTCGGCTAGTCCTACGTACGGGAGATGGACTACAGAGGAACCAACGCAGCTGTCACCTGCGCGGACTACCACACGACCCGGTACATCAGGGTGCCTCCATAGGTATACAATATATCTAGACACCACGTCTACATAATGTGCATCACCTGACCCACTCGAGTATTGAATCAGGCGGTTTACGATCATATAACAATAATCATTATAAACTACATCTATATCGAATGTGCAACTAGAATAAACTAAGAACTGAATAAGTAGCAATATATTAAAGTAGAGCAAAGTCATAATAAAATACAAGATTAAATTACCAAATTATAGAAGACAGATCTGGAATCCCGAGCGAAGTGCCCGACCTCAACTTGAATCTTGCTAGACGACTAAACTAAGAACTTAAAGAACTAGAGTTCTACTTCTAATCTCTAGAAACCCTAACTTCTGACTACTCTTGACGAATGAAGCAGGAGGAATAATTGGTGTGTTGAGGGGGGTCTACCCCTCCTTTTATAGCCCGATAGAGTGCACGCGCACCGTAGGATCAAACCGATGTAGCCAACGGTAGAGATGAAAACCCTAGGTGGCAGGAGGAACATTTTGGAAGGGGGCACCATTGGCAACCCTAGGGCGCCTGTTGACACCTGTTAGTGTCAACTTTTACTAAAGCTTTTCACCCAAAAGAAAACAAGAAAACACACTAGTCTAGGGATTTATCGACAATTTCCACGAGTTTTGCATATTACGTAATTTCGGGGAGATTTCGAGAAAAAGCTGAAAAAAGAGGGATTCAAGTGCAAAATATCCACGAAACTTATCCACCACGAAGGACACCGCGGAAAGACTCGGGGAAGACTCGAGAAGACACCGGGAGGAGGAGGGGGGCCGAGGCCGCGGGGTGGGGCCGGCCGGCCCCACCCCTAGGGCGGGCGGGCCCCCCCCGCCTCTGCCCTCCTCCTTCTAGAAGCTTCCTCCCGGCGTCTAGGGTTTTCATCTCCACCGTTGGTTAAGTCGGTTTGATCTGCGGCGCACGCGCATCCCACCGGACTATAAATACATGGGTAGACCCCTCTGGAGAGAGCCAATTCATTATTCATCAAGGCCTCAAGCCATCAAGCATCAAGAGCCTTCAAGTTCATCAAGAGCCTTCTAGTTTATAGGATTAGCTAGCTAGATTAGAAGTAGAGGAGATCTAGTTCTTTATCGGATCTGGAGCCCCGGGCGTCTGGCTGGAGCGCAAGAGTTCGGTAATAGATCTAGTTCTTAGTTACTTTATTGTATTTAATATTCAGATTAGGGAGACTTTACTCTGAATATATTCATATGTTCTTAATTGCAATAGTCATTGTCTACTTTAATTATATATCTAGTTTAGTTACTTCGATCTTATTGAATTCATGTAATTGCTCGTATAGCGTTTATCCATATGTACAATGGGTAGATGATAGGCGATATGTAGACGTGGTGTTTAGATGTCTTGTTTATCTGCGAGTGCACCCTGACATGCCAGGACGTGTGGTAGTCTGCGTAGGTGACAGCTACGTTAGTTCCTCTGTAATCCACCCCCCGTATGTAGGACTAGCATGGGCGCGGTCGCGAAGGAGGTGACTTAGTTCTTAATATCCTCATTAGTTGATGTCTCTTTATATATAATAATGATTTAGGGTTGATTTAGCAATGATGATTAGATGTAGTTGCACTAATTAGAGTTATTCAATTGACGTAGTTATAGACTTATTTCCCTAGTTTATTTAATGGCTAGCTATAATTATGACTAGTAAGATGCTCGATGATTATCCTTAATTATGATACTTGATGATTATGCTATCACCCATATTTATCTATATTTATCTTGTGACCTGCTTTGATTAGATTAGAGTGTGTAATTAATATCAAATATCCATGTAATTCATCAATATGGCAATAATAGTTTACCACATAGCTTTCCTAGAGGTATAATTATAAATCGATAACCTGGATACTTCCCTAGGTGAATTGCTACAACGGTATAATTATCTGTCCACTTGCAGAACCCATTAGTTTACATTCATATCTTATTTATATATTTATCTGCCTAGTCACAATAAGTACAATATAAATCTATGATAATTTTCTAGCAATACAATTGGGGATGACAACCTATTTCTTGTTTAGGAATATTAGTAATTCAAAGGTGGCTAGTTGCTAATGACAAGTAATTATAATACCACGTATTTCTGGCGCCGTTACTAGGTATAGGATTTAACTCTATTTCTAGTGGTGACGTTAGAAATACCAACAAGCATTTCTGGCGCCGTTGCCGGGGAAGGCACGATAAACTTAGAACATATTGATCATTTGTATACACATGGATAAACTTTTATTATCAATCGATCTCTAATTCTGTCAGGTACACCCTTCGTTGTTATTATTTTCTTATCTTATGTAGGGTGATGAATGAATGGTTTTTCTCTTCCAAAGAACTTTACTGACGATCCTGAGAAACTCCTTAGAAAGAAAAGGCTTGCAGAAATAAGGGAGAAATTCGAGTCACCATCAAGAACACCTGCTCAAGCCAACTCTTTAAGGGAGCCAGCTCCAACATTGGAAGAAGAATTTGAAGAAGAAGTAGAAGAACAAGCAGAAGATCAGTTAAGTAAAAACCTAACTCCTGTGTGTAAAGACATGGCTGAGAAGTCACTGCGAGAATTCTCTGCCCCAACAACAGCAAACATCTGGACTGGACCAGCAGTCAACACTGGGGAGAATGGATTCGAGCTCAAGCCTGCTCTCATCACCATGGTTCAAGCCAGCCAATTCTGTGGAAAAGGACATAAAGATTGTGGCAGAACCATCTAACTTAATACACTCACAAGAGTACTTGTCTTCTATTAGACACTAAGTACCCAAGGGAGCGCATTAATTTAATCGATTCTGTCGAGCACACCCAACGGGAGAACTCAAAAATCCATAGTTTTCATCAGGATCACAAATAAGGGAATAAAGCTTACAACAATATTACATTTCTTGCATCCCATATTTACTTTTGATCAGAGCATTATATAACAGCGGAAAGAATAATCATTGTGTAGCAGAATGAAAGTTGATTCATTTTAAACTTAACTGATGTGTCTTGTAACACTTGATAATTATTGCAGTGGAAATAAATATTTATTCAATTACATGACTAACCATTTAACATGATGATAACATTTAGAACTTTTTCTTTATAAAATCCTTTGGTGAAGTTAAAAATAAAACTACTATCGCAGCGTAATTGGAATTCCTCGCTGAGCCCACCAGGAGGTATCCACACACAAGAGTCAACAGCTAGCATCCACCTGCTACCTGCAACAGGGGAAATAAAACCCTGAGTACTCAATTGTACTCAGCAAGACTTACCCGACAGGAGGAAATAAAATGACTCCAAGGAATATGCAAGGCTATTTGGCTTCTTTGGATTTATATAAAAGGGAAAGCTTTACTAACAAGTGCATCCTTATATTCAGTTTTAGTAGCTATGATTAATTCATTAGCTAACCATTCTAGGTGAGCCCTGAACTACTTTCAAGCAAGTGGTAAGCAATCAGAATCCCTTTTTATCCATCTTTCATCTTCTATTTCTTACTACGATGCTAGAATAAGGCCCTCGTCATTACCGTTCAAGAACGGCGATTCACGAATCAATGTGCCCAATTGGGTACCCCAAAACACACTCCCCATCTGCATCCTAGACACAGACGAGAACAGCTTGCTTTCCCCTGCCCGGGGCTTCAGGTCCCCGTCCTAACTGGGATTCCTAGCCCCCGACATTCCCGGCCTGGCCGTAATGCGGTGCAAGGACATCCAACCCAAAAGGAAAATATATGTATGCACCACCCTATACAAGTCGGTCCGGATGAAGCCGGAACCCAAGACAAGAGAGAGCAAGCCTTCCGAGCGCCCATACACAAGTATGTGTTCGGGATAAGGAGATCTGTGACTTAACCTTCAACTCTTAGCAACGATCAGTCCTTAATCGACACAGGCGGGACAAAAACGCAACCAGAGCCTCGCGCTGTTGCCCAACAAACCCAACGCCCATCCACGGTCCATGATACCATCCTGCCCGGTCTCCATTTATTATCCATATATAATCCATGTGATAGCAAAATATTAATCCTATCTCTCGCGAGTGACTGGAAGTCACTCATCTTCTACCGAGAACCAATAGCATAGCAATCTACACGGTCCTGTCATACTAGTAAGACTCATAGGACAAGGATATTTATGCAGGTGGGTTTCATTCAACTCCTCCAAACTTAATGCAACATATATATTATAAAGTGTAGAATAGTAGAGGTTATGAACCGGGGCTTGCCTGGGCAATATATAACCAAAAGTTAGTATTTCATCCTCGTGATATATTCATCACGACACCATCTTCATGTAAAACACCAAGTCCTTCGGTTCGTTCCTATTATGATATGCAACGATGCGACGCAGAGACGATGCAATCAATTAAAAGGCAACAACAACTCTTAAAATACAACACGCCCGAGCTACACGAACAACTAGCTCTAATGGCTAACCTCGTGAGCTAGGTATCAAACTCGTATAACATCATTGCACATCGTCATCACCACCATCTAGTTATTTCAATATATTTTTTGACTAGGGTTTATTAGCTAACTTATCAAACCAATTACTCAAAGGTTACAAAAATTACAAAGAGCACATAATATTATTAGAAAGCTACTTTGCATGATTTTTGTGATCATATTTATTACCAATTTGCAACAAAAATTCATTATCTAAATAATCCAAATAACGAAAGGCATTCAAGGATAAATAAATACGACCTAAGAACATCATACAACTGCATGAACCAATTACACCAGGGGATAGATCATGATTTTAGGGGCCTAACAAAATTTGTTTCACTATTTTTGGATACTTATATTATTTTATGTGAATTTTCAAACTTCAGCTCAGATTGATAAAAGAAAAGCTATTTCTAAACTCCAGAAAAAGGAAAACGGCCAAGCGGCCCAGAGCGGCCCAACTCGGGCGCGGCCCAACACGCAAGGCGGCCCACTCAGGGGGAGACCGCGTGCACTGGCGTTTTAACGGAAAAGACCCTGAATTACTAGCTATTCGCACAAGTACTGTGGGCACTATTATAACAGAGAAGGAATTCGTAGCCAACACCCTAGAAGGTTTTGTCTTTACCATGAGCAAGACCCTGGCGAGGGCACGGGCGATGCGGCGTGCAGCGCGACTGGCGGCGGCTTTGCCGGTCGGTGACGACCTCGCCGGACACCCACGATGAGGTGACGCACACCCCTAGGGCGCAAACACGGCTGTGGAGGCAGCGCAGCATGGCCAGTTGCGGTGAAGGCCAAGGCCGCGCGGTGCACGGCAGTGGCACGGCCATTCCGGCCATGGAGGACCTTAGCGGGCGGAGGAGAGGGACAGATAAGCTTCCTGGGACTGCGAGGGATGCGTCTGCGACGTTGGTTGCGACGGAGAAGTACCGGGAAGGGCTGGTCGCGTGCACGGCGGAGACGGCGGCGCTCCAGGACGGACACCGCCGCGTCAGCCGTACCGGGAAAACGGTAGCGGTTCAGCGGGGTGGAGCATGGCACGGAGGACATCAAGGCGAAGCCTTGGGTGCCATTTAATTAGACCCTACGACCCGGGAGGGTGAGTGTATTTGAGCGTGATGCTCTCGGCATCCTTCATGACCGCCGGCCAGGAAACTCCAAAATTGGAGCTTGGCCCTGCTCGAATCAATGCGGGATGGGATCGGTCGACCATAGCACTTAATGGTGAAGCTAGAGACGCGATTAATCAGAGTGATGTGCCCTATCCATGCCAAACCGGGCGAGCGGGGTCACCCAGTCGGGATGACAGAGGAGAGGGCGGTGCTCCGCGCGACGTCCTTCAAGGCGAGGCTCAGAGCTGCCGGCAGACACAACGCCGATGCGACGGCGCTGAGCCCACGCGCGCAGGACGATGACGCGACGGCGCTGGGCAGCGGTGGCGCACAGCTAGCGGCCAGCAGCGCAAAGACGGGCGGTCGGCTCGGTGGGCGTAGTGGTGCCGGGCAACGGCCGGGCGGCAAAGCGGCAGCACGGCACTGGTAGGGGGGGGGGGGACGGCCGAGCGGCCGATCCGGGCAGTAGGCGGCTTGCGAGCAGACGGCCAGCGGCTAACATCGAAGCGTGAGCTGAGCGCGGCTCAAGGCGACGACGCCGAACGCAGAGACGTGGTGACCGTGCTCTCGATGACTGTTGGTCGTGGACCATGCCTTGCACGACTTTTAAAGCACGAATAACTACTAACCCGCTGTGCTAACCACCGAACCAACTTGACATGGCCAGGGAGGGTACTTAGGGCTACTAATCCAAGCCAAAACATAGCACCACAGCTTAACTAGATTTAACAGAGATTGCTTGCCAACCTAGCATTGCCGAGCTAACTCCAGACTGAGCTGAGATCCATTTAATGCCCATTTTAACATATTTGCGACATTTAATTAGTGATTAAAACATGCACTAACCAAACCAACCCCTATACCACCACTAAATACTTACTTTGATGCAAACCACTAAGCAAAAACATGGCACTAGTGTTTAACTAGATTTCTCATAATTAGATTGCCGAACTGGCATTGTCATAAGGTCTCCAGACTTGGCCATTTCAGTTTTTGAAGCTGAGATTCATTTCCAAATTCAATTTTTGAGCTATCAAAAATACCATTGAACATTATTTAATCACCAAAACAAAAGTTGCATTGCCTCCTATAGAGTTTATACTTTAAACTTTATTCAAACGTTGCATACATGTTCTATACTAATTTTGCTTAATAAAAATTAATCTATTACCTTAAGTGATATAAAGAGCAATGGAAACTAGCTTTCCATTAGTGATTTTATTGACATTTTTAGGTAGCAACAATCAAGTTCACACTTTGACACATGCATTAGCTCAAAATCACGATGCTCATAAAATGATTTGACAGGGAATTAAGCGCGTAACACCGGGGGTGTTACCAAGATGCAAGTGCACACTTACAACACTTCCTAGAGATTTGCAGCACCTTCACTATCAGAGGAGTATCAAAAGTTGCTATCTTACTCCGACTTTTCCCGTTCTCATTATTGTGGAAGCTAAGCAATGGTTCTACATCAATAAAGATAAACACACTACATGGGACCTATGCTCAACTGCTTTCCTAGCAAAGTTCTTTCCTACAGCCAAGACCAATGCTCTGCGTGGGAAGATTTCAAGTTTCCATCAATAACATGATGAATCATTTACTGAAGCATGGGAAAGATTCCAGAACTATATTAAAGACTGTCCTCATCATAGGATAGAGGAGTGGCTGTTAATGCAGACTTTCTATCACGGGCTCATCTCTAGCACCCGTGAGTCTATTGATGCTGCAGCTAGAGGAGCTTTCTTGTCACTAAAGCTCTCTGATGCTAAAGCACTTCTCGAGAAGATGGCCTTAAACTTAACATGCAATGAAGAACGTACTCAGCCTCGCAAGAAGGGAGGAGGAATCCATCATCTCAAGGAAGCTGACATGGTCACTGCCAAGCTAGACCTCATTATGAAGAAGCTCAACATAGAGAAGAAAGAAGTCATGCACGTCAATGATTCTGTTGGTATAAATTAACTGCACCCTAATAATAATTATAATCAGATTATCCGCAAGCGCACAGATATATACTGATCAGCACTTCACCAAGATCAACCCGGTTTTAATATCGAACCCAAAGGAACAGTAGGTGAAATATGATCTAGCCTAATACTTCTTAATCTACGGGGCACAAACAATTTAGAAAACTATTGAGAACGAGGAAATAGCTAATGCACTCTAATTCTAACCACCGGTAAACTTTGTATAATATCGTCTTATCGGGCAAGTGATCTGAATAGGAGAAGAAACAGAGTAATCTACCTACCAGACACCTATCAGCCTGTCTGTCCTATCAACGGGAAGTGGACTACAGAGGATTCAACGTAGCTATAAAGTCACCTACGCGAGCTACCACTATCCGGCTAATCAGGGGACATTCACAAGTAATCATAACCTAGACACCACGTCTACGCTACGACAACTACTCTGACCTAGGAGCTACCCAAATCAAAGTACTCAATGTAATATGAGTTGCAAACTAAAGAACGAACATAAACGCC
Organism: Chrysopogon serrulatus; assembly: GCA_015844335.1. Lineage (NCBI taxonomy): Eukaryota > Viridiplantae > Streptophyta > Magnoliopsida > Poales > Poaceae > Chrysopogon > Chrysopogon serrulatus. Next base: position 256,673 of record JADLZL010003761.1, read on the forward strand.
GCTTACTTGAATCGAATATTAAATACAAAAAAGTACCTCAGAACGCGCAGCCCGGGCGAGGGAGCCGAATCCAGACGAATACAGCCTCCGAAGGGCGCCCGACAGCCGGGGCTCCTCCGAATCTCTACTCTTCTCTCTATCTCTAATCTCTATCTTGATTGCTAGCCTAGATCTAGTGGATCTCTATCTAAAGCTCTGAATCTTCATCTCTTGATCTGGCCTCCTCCAGGGGGGGGTATGGCCCTCCTTTTATAGCCCGGTGGGATTAACACACGCCGTCAGATCAAACCGACTTAACAAGCGGCCAGGATGAAAACCCTATGCGGCAGGAGAAGGTTCCAGAAGGGGGGGCAGTGGCGGCCACCCTAGGGCGCCGGGCGGCCCCATGGTGGGGCCGGCCGCCCCACCGGCAGCCGCGGGCCCCACTTCTTCGGGTGTCTTTCGGAGTCTTCCTGAGTCCTTTGGTGATATCCTTTCGTCGCGGTTACGTTTCGTGTAAATAAGCACTCAAATCCCTCTTTTTAGGCTTTTCTAAATAATTCCCTGAAAAATGCACAAATCACCAAAACTCGTGGAAATTGTTAATGATAACCCTATTCTCGATTATAATTGCTTTCTCAGGTAATGGTAATTGCTAATAAATTTTAGATCATAACAAGTGTCAACAATTACCCCCACACTTAGGCTTTTGCTCGTCCCGAGGAAAAGGTTGGTTTTAGTAATGGATACTCATTTAATACGTAACTTGGGACTTAAATTATATAGCACTAGTCTAGTAATCATGTATTATGAGATTCGAAGTGTCTATCATGAATTCTTAAGTAATTGCTGAGTAAGATAGCTTAAGATTGATTACACCTTTCTGTAATTATGTTTCTTTGGAGTAGAGGTTATTTTGTAAAAAACGTGGCTGCATCTCTCTCTTGTAGTGGCACCAATAGTGTGTATAATGTGGGAGAGAAATATCATATTCCTAGATCAGAAAGACTTCTCACTTCTAGGCATATTATGTCGGAGGTACCATAAGCTTTTCTTTTTTATTTAGCACATGTTTATACTTCTTATTTTGATCGAGGTTTTGGACACTTGTCCCTTTTTATTTCCTCGTGATCCATCTTTCGAGGTTTCGGACACTTGTCCCTTTTTATTTCCTCAGATTTCTTTTTAATTTGCTCATGCCTCCGTCATAATAATGCTCTAGATAGTGAATTATTTTAACATGTGATACTGGGAATATGATAAAACTCTCAACCATGATTAGACTTATTGTATGCCATAAAAAAAGAGGAGTGAAGCTAAAAAAGTTCAAAGTTTTCATAAAAATCTCCAAAGATAAATTATCGTAAAAACGAGTGATCATTATCTTAATTACCTTATTTTCCACAATAACTTAATCAATCATGAAGTGCTTTTGAATTTCATAATGAACACAACTCTAGAGCGATATGTAATTTAAATTTCTCAAGTGATGGGTTGAATGGGTTTATTATTTCTTAAAGCATTTTAATATAGAGATTTATAGTTCAGATCGTAATGCAGAATAATACATGTATTTAAGTCGTAATTAAGTTGAACCCGAGCGTGATCGAAACGAGGAGACGAGGGAGAGCTGGGGGCGCCGCCCGGCCCCGCTAGGGGCACCGGCCGGCCCCACCTCGGGGGTTCTCATGGGTCCCGCTTCGCCGCAGGCGCGATGTTGATTCGATGATGGTTCGGATTACGCTATTCTTTCCGATCGTATTTTTTTGCTTCGTGATTGATTGTGCTTCCCCACACTTGTTTTTTCTGCATATTCTCTCGCACAATATGTGGAGACAAAATATTCAAAAAAAATAGAGAGTAGAGTAGATAACACACATTAATAAAATAAGGCACTTTATTCATTCATGGTGGTGGTAAAAATAATTCAACCGACGCTTTAATGATCGAGCTAACGACAGCCCTAGCTCTTTAGGCTTTGACCTAAACTGACTCGACTTGACTGACTCATTAATCTAGCGGAAGTGTGCCTTATTGGATAACTAGGCAGTTAATGCTGCCCTTCATTGTTGAGACCCTGAATTTCGGCTCTGAGAGCTGCAACCTCGCCTTCAAGCTTTTCTTTTTCGCGCTTAAGATTGCGGAGTAACTTAGCATGAATCCCAACCTTCTCTTCTAACTCATTTATGAGCTTGTCCCTCAAATTATTGGACGTTTCCATCTCTTTGACAAGGTTGGAGAGGCCTTCAAATTTCTCGTTAAGAATGCGTAAGGTTGGTGCTTTGGGAACCTTCTCCAGTGCTAATGCTGACGCTGCTATCTTCCTCTTAGGTTTAGGCTTGGGTTTAGGTGCAATAGGCTCAACATAACATACTTCATCAGGATTTGCACGAACTCCCTAAACAGAAGGGCGAGAGGCATTGGTGTACTTAGCGCATATCAAGTTACCCTTCTTGTCAGTCTCAACTGACACGAGTCGCTCATTAGCTCTGGGTGCAAGAAGCTTGGTACCACGAGGGATGGCAATCTGCTTCCCTTTAGCGCCTCCTTCAAGCATCAGCCTTGCGGGAGGTGGAGGAAGAGCATCTGGATCTTGCACATAGTAGGCTTGCTCATGACGCTGAGGTGTTGTTGCAGCTTGCTTCGGCGGCATAACGGCGAGGGGCTTCGGCTGCGCGAGGATGAGGGTCTTCGAGTCATCGCTGGGGATGCTGTTGAAGTCCGTGCCGTAGGAGACGATCGCCTTGTTCGCCATTGCTATTAGATCTAAACTGGAGAGCTCCTTTTTGAGGAAAGAGAGGTGGCTGGTTATGGAATAAAGTTGAGGAGGTCTAGGTACGTATTTATATGGGTTTTTAGGAGACAGGATGAGGATACAACTAGGTTCTCCGTGATCCGTACGAAAGTATATCCGATCGTGCGTAAAGAATACGCGAATATACGTAGGAAGAGTGTAGAAGGTCGAGGGACGAAAGACGGGACGAGGGGACACTAGGGGGCGCCGCCCGGCCCCATAGGGTGCCGGCCGGCCCCACCCAGGGCCCTCTTCGGGTGCCCTTCTGCGGGGTGCCTCGGAATCCTCCTATGATTCTGTTAGATATATGTTCGGATAAAATTTCGTACCGGACTAAAATAGACTTTAATAAGTTGGTAATTGGATGAAATCAATTTCATCCACTACTCCTGAATCATATGGTTCTAAATAAAGTTTAAGTCGGTGCCCATTTACCTTGAATAACGTACCTTCATTTGATTGCAGAGTTATTGCTCCATGTGGTGACGCATTCACGACGCAAAAAGGGTCCTTCCCATTTACTTCTTAGATTCCCAAGCCCGAATAATTTGAACCTGGAATTAAAAAGTAATACCTTATCTCCTGGTGAAAACTCCTTTTTCTTGATCCTCTTGTCATGCCATCTCTTCGTTCGTTCTTTGTAGATTTTTGAATTATGATAAGCCTTTTCTCTCCATTCTTCTAATTCTGATAATTGCATTTTTCTTTTCTCTCCAGCGGCGTCCAAATCCATGTTCCATCTTTTTATAGCCCAATGAGCTTTATGTTCTAATTCAACTGGTAAGTGGCAGGTCTTTCCATACACCAATTGATATGGTGACATACCCAAAGGTGTCTTGTAAGCTGTCCGGTATGCCCATAGTGCATCGGGTAACCGATCCTTCCATAAGGTTCTCATCTCATCTACTGTTTTCTGGAGAATATTCTTGATTTGCTTATTGGACGTTTCTGCCTGACCACTTGTCTGAGGATGGTACGGAGTAGCAACATTGTGTCGTATTCCATGGGCTTGTAGGTATAAGTGAAACTTCTTATCAGTGAAATGCGTTCCTCCATCACTTATAACCATTCTAGGTGTTCCAAACCTTGGGAATATGATTTCTTCGAACATCTTCTTTGAATGTTTGGAGTTAGCATTTTTGCATGGCATAGCTTCTACCCACTTGGATACATAGTCAACTGCCACCAAAATGTATTCATAATTCTTTGACTTCACAAAGGGTCCCATGTAATCAATTCCCCAGACATCAAAGAGCTCAATCTGAAGGTTGTTGGTGAGTGGCATAGCATCTCTTGCATTGATGTTTCCGTGTCTCTGACATGCTCCACATCTTCGGATGAAATCTTTGGTGTCTTCATACATAGTTGGCCAAAAGAAACCACTCTGCCAGATTTTTTTTTGCATGAGTGCGGAATGCCCCATAATGACCTCCATATGGTGATGAGTGACATTTTGAATGATCCGCAAGCCTTCTTCTCTTGGTACACACCTTCCGAGTAATCCATCAGCACATACCCGAAAGAGGTAAGGTGGATCCCACATGTGGAGACGACTTTCATAAATGAGTCTCTTCTTATTTTTCTCCGGTGGTACATAACCCGCAACCATAAAATTGACAATATTCGCGTACCAAGGGTCTGTCTTGGTTACCTTAAAACAGCATGTCATCTCTTAATGAATCATTTATAGGTAATTCCTGTGGTTCTTTAAAATACATTCTAGACAAATGATCAGCAAATGTGATTTTCTATTCCTTTTCTATCTTTTATTTCTAAATCAAATTCTTGTAGTAATAGAATCCATCTTATTAGTCGGGGTTTAGCATCTTTCTTAGTGAGCAAATATTTAAGAGCAAAGCATGATCAGAATAAACAATTATTTTGGCTCCAACTAAGTAAGATCTAAATTTATCAATAGCAAAGACAACAAACCAAAAAGTTCTTTCTCGGTGGTTGCATAATTTAACTGTGCTTCGTCATTGTCTTGCTAGCATAAGCAATTGCATGATACGTCTTATCTTTTGTTTGCCCTAGGACTGCTCCCTACAAAGCATAATCACTAGCATCACACATAATTTCAAAAGGTAAAGACCAATCAGGGGGTTGAATGATTGGTGCTGATGTAAGTGCTTTCTTAAGAACAATAAATGATTCTAAGCATTCTTCATCAAAGTCAAAAGGTACATCTTTAGCTAACAATCTTGTCATTGGTCTAGCAATTTGTGAGAAATTCTTTATAAATCTACGATAAAAACCACAATGACCAAGAAAACTTCGGACTCCTTTTACATTAACAGGGGGAGGTAGTTGTTCAATTACTTCAATCTTAGCTTTATCTACCTCTATACCTCTTTCTGACACTAAGTGTCCCAACACTATTCCTTCTCTAACCATAAAATGACACTTCTCCCAATTGAGGACTAAGTGTTTTTCTTCACATCTTTGCAAAACCTTATCTAAATTTTCTAGACAATCATCAAAAGTTTTTCCATAAACTGAAAAATCATCCATAAAAACTTCCATGATTTCTTCTATCATATCAGAAAATATAGACATCATACATCTTTGAAAGGAAGCAGGTGCATTACATAATCCAAAAGACATTCTTCTATAAGCATAAGTTCCATAGGGACATGTAAAGGTGGTTTTACTTTGATCATCGTGGTGGATAGGGATTTGGTGATATCCTCGAATAACCATCAAGGAAACAAAAGAAAGAATGATTTGCTAAACGCTCTAACACTTCATCAATGAAAGGTAGAGGAAAATGGTCTTTCTTTATTGCTTTGTTTAGTTTTCGATAATCTATGCACATTCGCCATCCAAAGGACAGTTCTTTTAGGTATTAATTCATTTTTATCATTCTGGACAACTGTCATTCCTCCCTTTTTAGGTACAACTTGCACAGGACTTACCCACTCGCTATGCGGTACTGGGTATATGATCCCTGCATGTAAAAGCTTTAAAACTTCTTTCTTTACTACGTCTCGCATCGCATTTTGGAGTCTACGTTGAGGTTCTCTTGAAGGTGTAATTTCTGGATTGGTTGGTATGCGATGGGTGCAAAGAATAGGACTGATCCCTTTGAGATCTTGGAGTGAATATCCAAAAGCGGCTCTATGTTTTTCTAAAACTGCTATTAATTTATAAGATTCTTCATCAGAGAGTTTATCGCTTATAATCACAGGATATTCTTGATCATTATTTAAGAAAACATATTTAAGACCAGATGGTAATGGTTTAAGCTCAACAGAGGGCTTTTGTGGTTCTAGTAATTCATCAAGAGGTTCAGGATTAATAAGGTCCTCCTCCTCTTCATCAATGAAAAACTGGGCATCATCTTCTAAATCAGGTTGAATAAAAGTATTATACTCAACTGCCGTAACCTCTTCTATTGAATTTGATTTGGGGAAGGGCTCGCTTTAACATTTACTGCATGAGTTATAGGTATTGAGAAATTAAATCCCTTCCCAAGCTTGACATTTAATTTACCATTACGACCTTCTCGAAGAAGTTTGATTATAGGTACCCCTATCATTACATCAAAATCCCACACATCAAAGATATAGAAATTTAGCAAGATGCGAAAATTATTAATAACAATAGGAAGTACACTTAAAACTCCTATACTAGGAATAATGTGTCCTAAACAATTTTTGAGTAATTTATTTGTAGGTATTAATGGTATGTCTTTTAAGAATTTTCTAGCAAAAGAGTATGACATAATGTTGACTCCTACAACTGGGTTATATAAAGCTTCAAAAGGATATGAATTTATTTTGCAGCAGATTATATTAACAGAGGGTGAATCAAGACGAATTATAGGGGATTGCTCAGATTCTATCAACCAATCATCACCCAAAAATAAAAATCAAATTTCTTATTATTTCTCTAAGAAATTTTAAATCATCAGGATGTGAAAAACTGAAATTTAAATCTCTGGATTGCTGGGGTTGAATAATTTTACTATAAAGTGTAGTATTCCCAAAATCATTAAAGAAATTATCCTCTATTTCAAACATCCACTCAGAATTCGGAACTATCTCATCAACTAGCTCAGGTTTTAATTCAACTATAGATTGAGATGAATCAAGTAAAAGTTCATTTTCAGCTAATTGAGATTTCTCTTCTAGCAACTCTTCTTTTTCTTCAGGGAGATCATTCAAAATATATTAGTAAGAATAGTTTTAGCATGATCAACAGTAATATGCATAAATGCTCCTCCCGAAGCCAAATTAAGATATTCTTTGTTTTTATCATCAAGGCCTAAAAAGAAATGTTGTAAAAGCATGGGTTCCGTAAAGCAAGATTAGGTCCAAAATTTACAAAACCATCAAAACGATCCCAAGCCTTGCCTAGCGATTCGTTACTTAATTGTTTGAATCCTATGATTTCAAATCGAAGTTTAGCGGCCTTTTTCTATTGGGGAAAAATTTAAGGCAAAAGTATTTTCGTAATATTTCCCAATCTCCTTGACTACTCCCAACATGGCGATTATACCATTTTTTGGCTCTATCCGTTAACGAAAACGGAAAGAGTTTCCATCTTAAAGTTTCATCACCATACCCTTAATGCGCAGACATGAACATGTTTGCTCAAAATTAGTTAAATGGGAATAGGGGTTTTCGCTAGTGTTACCAGAAAAAATATGTTCTTGGACTAGTTTAATTAATCCTGGGCGTAGCTCGTAGCCGATGATGTGATAGGGTTAGAAGATTCTATTGGCCGGAGATACGATCCCGATGGTGCTCCATATTGATATAAAAGTTGCGATTCGTTTTCCATAAGATATATATATTTTATATTTTTTTTATTTTTATTTTTAAATAAGGATAACTATAGACTAAGATAGGCTAAACCAAAATCAGCAAACCGTTCCCAAGCAACGGCGCCAGAAATGCTTGTTGGTATAAATTAACCGCACCCTAATAATAATTATAATCGATTATCCGAAGCGTTATACAGATATATCTTGATCAAAGCACTTCACCAAGATCAACCCGGTTTTAATATCAAACCCAAAGGAACAGTAGGTGAAATATGATCTAGCCTAATACTTCTTAATCTACGGGGCACAAACAATTTAGAAAACTATTGAGAACGAGGAAATAGCTAATGCACTCTAATTCTAACCACCGGTAAACTTTGTATAATATCGTCTTATCGGGCAAGTGATCTGAATAGGAGAAGAAACAGAGTAATCTACCTACCAGACACCTATCAGCCTGTCTGTCCTATCAACGGAAGTGAACTACGAGGAGGATTCAACGTAGCTATAAAGTCACCTACGCGAGCTACCACTATCCGGCTAATCAGGGGACATTCACAAGTAATCATAACCTAGACACCACGTCTACGCTACGACAACTACTCTGACCTAGGAGCTACCCAAATCAAAGTACTCAATGTAATATGAGTTGCAAACTAAAGAACGAACATAAACGCTGCTTACTTGAATCAGAATATTAAATACAAAAGTACCTCGTAACGCAGCCCGGCGAGGAGCCGAATCAGACGAATCTGACTCCGAAGGGCGCTCCGACAGGCCGGGGCTCCTCCGAATCTCTACTCTTCTCTCTATCTCTCTAATCTCTATCTTGATTGCTAGCCTAGATCTAGTGGATATCTATCTAAAGCTCTGAATCTTCATCTCTTGATCTGGCCTCCTCCAGGGGGGGTATGGCCCTCCTTTTATAGCCCGGTGGGATTAACACACGCCGTCGATCAAACCGACTTAACAAGCGGCCGGGATGAAAACCCTAGGCGGCAGGAGAAGGTTCCGAAGGGGGGGGGGGGCGGCCACCCTAGGGCGCCGGGCGGCCCCATGGTGGGGGCCGACCGCCCCCCCCGGCGGCAGAATTTGCGGGCCCCACTTCTTCGGTGTCTTCGAGTCTTCCCGAGTCCTTTGGTGATATCCTTTCGTCGCGGTTACGTTTCGTGTAAATAAGCACTCAAATCCCTCTTTTTAGGCTTTTCTAAATAATTCCCTAAAAAATGCACAAATCACCAAAACTCGTGGAAATTGTTAATGATAACCCTATTCTCGATTATAATTCTGTTTCTCGGGTAATGGTAAGTGCTAATAAATTTTAGATCATAACAAGTGTCAACAGATTCCCATATGACATGTGAAGAATGTGGAGACTATGGGCACTCAGCTATCAGCTGCCCTACTACCGCGCAAGAGGATGTGGACTTCATCAACAATAACACCTACTATCATCCTCAACAAAATCAAGGGTGGAATCAACAATCTCGACAAGGTAATTACCGAGGTAACAACCAAGGTAATAACTTCAATAATTACAATCTTCCGTCTTTAAGAGAATTAGTTACTAGTCAATCTAAACTGCTAGATCAAATGACTAGGAAGCTAATATCAAATGATAAAACTTTAGAAAACATACATGCTAGAATGGATACTTTTGCTTCTGCCATAAAGAACCAAAGATAGCTTTAATAAAATGTTAGAATCACAATTAGCTCAGTTTAGCCGCTGTACCTCCATTAGAGAAAGGTAAGATTCCAGGCCAACCAGAAGATTTAGAAACTGCTAACCTTGTTGATATTCATAATGCAACCCAATATCATATTGAGCCTGCATATGTACAGTGGATTGACCACTCTCTACCAGAGAAGATGGGAGACCCTGGAAGACCTGTCATTCCTATCGCCATAGGATGCCACAGCTTTCTAGAGGCTATCTGTGACTTCGGCGCAAGTGTCAACATCATGCCCAAGGTAATTTATGAGAAAATATTAAATGATCCCCTGTTATACACGAATATGCGCTTGCAGCTTGTAGATCAGTCCATTTGCTACCCTGAAGGAGTACTAGAAGAAGTTATCATTCGAGTGGGGCAATCATATGTCCCAGTTGACTTCGTAGTCATGGAGACAGGAGTAGATGAGAAGGCACCCATCATTCTGGGCAGACCATTCCTGTGCACAACAAAATCCATCATCTATGCAAAGTTCGTCAAGATCGTCTTGTCCATCAAAGACAAGAAGGGGAGATTCACATTCAAGAACCGCGTCCTGAAATCTCCTGCAGCCCCGAAGTAATTTCAACAACAAGAAGAGCAAGAATCACACCCAATGCCGAAGAAGAAGAACAATAGAAACAATAGAAGATAGAGGAGGACCAAGCATGCACCTGAGGAGACGACTCAACTAATCACTGTTATCAACACAGAGAATGATCACCGACTACCCAAGCCATTCCTGATCAAGAGAGGTGATCCAGGTGTCCCAATCATTGAATGCACAATCAAAGACACCACCTTTCCTCATACCATCTGCGATACCGGATCAGGCTGCAACGTAATGTCAAAACAGGTATACGATGAATTGTTTGATTTACCTTTATACCCAACGTGTATTCAATTACAGATGGTGGACCAATCACTGAGATTTCCTAAAGAAATTGTTAAGGATGTCATGGTAAGGATCCAAGGACAATATATACCTACAGATTTTCTAGTTCTTGACATGCAGGAGGATGATGATTCCCCGATTCTCTTGGAAAGACCGTTCCTCTATACTGCCAATGCCAACATCTACATTGGGTCCGGACACATCCACTTCAACCTACCTGCCAGAAAGGTACGCTGTCAATTTAGAACATTAAATAACGATGAACAGGCCAGAAGGGGACGCAACAGGAGAAGACGCCAAGCACACCGTCAGGCTGCTCAGCCTCACTGTGGCTGGGAAGACTTCCCTGGCAAGGTCGTAAGATATGAAGATCGCTTCCGGAGCAAGAAGAGAACACGCGACGTGCCTCATTTGGAGTAATGGGCGTAAGAAGCGTAAAGGATGGACCAGCTCGCCAAGGAAGAAAAGGAGGAGATTCTAGCACGATTAGAAGCGTGGGAGAAGGCGAACAAAGAAGAAGAGCAGAAGCTAGAAGAGAAAGAAGCAAAAGAGACCGAAACAAGATGGAAGGAAGCACGTGACGCATCACCACGAAACGGGGAGTTGACTGAGGTGACCTCAGACGATGAACCCACTAAGTAAGTGTTTACCTCTGTCTAAGTCCTGTCGGTAGACTTTAAATTCCGTACCCTAGCCATAAGGTCAGAATGATAGTTATCTCATTAAATGCATTAGTAATCTAAATTTGATTAGTAGCATTATCTGTTAACATATTAAAAGATTGGCAAAAATATTTATTGCATTATTCATGGCATCATTAAAGCCCCATGTGGATACCCTATGGTATTTTTCGAAGGAACATCCACTGTGGTGGCATAAAAATAAAATGATAAAAATATAGCATTCATATTTAATTCTTGCATCTTAAAAAAAAGAAATCCTGCTTAAATTGGACAACATTTAAAGATAACACATAAAGGTGATCAATTACTCTTTGGCTGACCGCTAACCCATAATTATATTCGAGCCTCGAGTTTTAGTTTCTTGTAGAGTATTTATGCAGGAACAACATTATAGCAAGGAAAGAAAGACTATCGGTGGCAACCACCGGGTTCGCTCTTTGGCTAGTTCGCTCCGAAAAAGAACATCTACACCAAATATTGCAATCATCAAGCTTGGGGAGGAGCATCCCCTAGTTATCAGGTGACTACACCTAAGCGATTTTTTGAGTCTACTATAAATAGTCATAAAATACCAAAAATATGTGGGCACATGAAGGTCCATAAAGTCATAGAGTCTTATGCTAGATATTAAATATTAGATATTATAAAAAGATAAAACCAAATAAATATTTAGTTTTATATTTATTAGAGTCTAGGCTAGAGCTATTAAATTTGATGAACATTAAAATTGTCTTGGAGATGATGAATAGTTGCTCTGTTAGAATGCTTACTAAGTACCTACTTGCCAAACTTAAAATCTCCTCGGTCCTAAGTACTGTTATTTTAATTGGAGAATTTATTCTGAACCTTAATTGTGGAGGTGTAAGCTTGCGCTGAGTCTAGGTAGTTGATATGATTCATGAAAGTTGAGCTACTATTTATCTTGTTCCTAGCACTGCTATGTTCTGGAGAATTTATTTTGAAAATCTAAAATTTACATGATGAGCTCTTGTATGATAAATGTGAATTCCTACCAAAGCCAAAATTTAATCTTAGAGGATAGGAAAACCTCTTCACATTTAAGCTACTTGCTTTGCAATGAGTTCAGTCAACCTGTGTTGTATACCTTATGAGAGTCTTGTCATGCTTTTAAAACCAAGAATCACTTGTACACTCTAGACCACATATGTATTATTCCTACTCCAAGGAGTAATCATAATCATTCACCATATTTCCATACATGTTCATCATAAAATGTTCATCTCCTACACTGGAAGAGGACACAAAAATATATATATACCCACAACCTATAGGATAACCCTTGTCTTTTAATGCTCTAAGTCCCGATCATACCTCTCGATTCATTCATTATATTCAAAGGATACATGTGGCTATGCAAAATAAAGAAAAGAAAAGCAAAAGAAAAGAAAGAAAGAAAAGAAAAAGGGGAGTAAAAGATGGATAAATGTCCCAGCAATTAAAACAATGGGTACTAGATGCCCGCCTCCCTGAATAAAAAATAATAAAGATAGCCCATGTCTTTCCTGAGAAAAATTTTAAAAGAGAGTCATTCCCGAAAGAGCAAATATAGAAATAGGAGTTGGCCATAAATAACACATATACACCCATCCATCATACTTCATACACATGCACATCTTGGTTTGATTGTATGCCTCGATTCTCTGTGGATCCATTAGTTGACTTTACAATACATATTTTGCAAGTAAGCCTATCCTTATTATTGCCACTCCTATAAGCTCCACTTCATATACCTTTAGCTATAGGAGGCTTAACAACATTAATGCCTCAAGAGAGAACCACAAATACCACATACACTGAGAGATTTGAGGGTGTCATACAATGAAGCTCTGAGTTTTATTCTGAAAATCTATAAAAAAACTCCAGAATCATAGTATTGCAAAGAACTTGAGATATAGTGTTTAGCTTGATTGATCAATCTTTCAGCTGCTCAAGACTTATACAAAAGTTGTGAAACCCCATATTACAGGTAAAATGAGTAAGTTTGAAGGTTAAAGTATACATTATTTGATCTGGAGGAAATTTTATTTGAAAACATATGTACTGGAAAGTATAATGACATTGTAGCAACTCCTGATCCAAATATAATAAACAATTAGGCATGGTGTGTTTGCCAAGGGACTGGCAAAAGGTAAAGCTTGGGGGTATTGTTGACACTTGTTAGTGTCAACTTTTACTAAAGCTTTTCACCCAAAAGGAAACAAGAAAATACACTAGTCTAGGGATTTATCTGACAATTTCCATGAGTTTTGCATATTCTGTAATTTTCAGAGAGATTTCCAAAAAAGCTGAAAAGAGGGATTCAAGTGCAAAAATATCCATGAAACTTATCCACCACGAAGGACACCGCGGGAAGACTCGGGAAGACTCAGAAGACACCGGGAGGAGCGAGGGGGCCGAGGCCGCCGGGTGGGGCCGGCCGGCCCTACCCTAGGGCCGGGCAGCGCCCCCCTGCCGCCTCTGCCCTCCTCCTTCTAGAAGCTTCCTCCTGGCGCCTAGGGTTTTCATCTCCACCGTTGGTTAAGTCGGTTTGATCCTGCGGCACACGCGCATCCTACCAGACTATAAATACATGGGTAGACCCCCTGGAGAGAGCCAATTTATTATTCATCAAGGCCTCAAGCCATCAAGCATCAAGAGCCTTCAAGTTCATCAAGAGCCTTCTAGTTCATAGGATTAGCTAGCTAGATTAGAAGTAGAGGAGATCTAGTTCTTCATCGGATCTGGAGCCCCGGACGTCTGGCTGGAGCGCAAGAGTTCGGTAATAGATCTAGTTCTTAGTTACTTTATTGTATTTAATATTCAGATTAGGGAGACTTTACTCTAAATATATTCATATGTTCTTAATTGCAATAGTCATTGTCTACTTTAATTATATGTCTAGTTTAGTTACTTCGATATTATTGAATTCATGTAATTGCTCGTATAGCGTTTATCTATATGTACAATGGGTAGATGATAGACGATATGTAGACGTGGTGTCTAGATATCTTGTTTATCTGCGAGTGCACCCTGACATGCCGGGACGTGTGGTAGTCTGCGTAGGTGACAGCTACGTTAGTTCCTCTGTAGTCCACCCCCCGTATGTAGGACTAGCATGGGCGCAAATCGCAAAGGAGGTGACTTAGTTCTTAATATCCTCATTAGTTGATGCCTCTTTACATGTAATAATGATTTAGGGTTGATTTAGCAATGATGATTAGATGTAGTTGCACTAATTAAAGTTATTCAATTGACGCAGACTATAGACTTATTTCCCTAGTTTATTTAATGGCTAGCTATGATTATGACTAGTAAGATGCTCGATGATTATCCTTAATTATGATACTTGATGATTATGCTATCACCCATATTTATCTATATTTATCTTGTGACCCTCTGCCTGATTAGATTAGAGTGTGTAATTAATATTAAATATCCATGTACTTCATCAATATGGCAATAATAGTTTACCACATAGCCTTCCTAGAGGTATAATTATAAATCGACAACCTGGATACTTCCCTAGGTAAAATGCTACAACGGTATAATTATCTCGTCCGCTTGCGTAACCCATTAGTTTACATTCATATCTTATTCATATATTTATCCGCCTAGTCACAATAAGTACAATATAAATTTATGATAATTTCCTAGCAATATAATTAGGGATGACAACCTATTTCATGTTTAGGAATATTAGTAATTTAAAGGTGGCTAGCTGCTAATGACAAGTAATTATAATACCACGTATTTCTCGGGCGTCGTTACTAGGTATAGGATTTAACTCTATTTCTAGTGGTGACGTTAGAAATACCAACAGCACCGATCGGCCCCATGGTGGGGCCGACCGGCCCCACCTAGTGGCGGCTGTGGGCCCCGCTTCTTTGGGTGTCTTCTGGATCCTTCCTGAACCCTCTGGCGATGTGGTTGCATCGTGGTTAAGTTTCATGGTAAATTTGCATTAAAATCCTTCTTTTAACCTTTTCTAGAAAATCACCTAGAAATTTCATAAATCACCAAAACTCGTGGAATTTATCAGATAAAATCCTATCAGTCTACTTATTGCTTTTTCTAGAGCCATTGTTGACGGTATAAAATTTAAACTTAGTGACCATCAACAATTACCCCCAAACTAAGTCTTTGCTAGTCCCTTAGCAAAGTAGACTTGAAATAAAACTTCTAGGGTATCTCATGTTATATCAACAAGTACTTTAAAATTCTTCTTCAGATTATAATCCATCTATCTTTCAAACTTATTCTTACACCTTTTAACTATAGGGCTTATCAGCTTTTAGTTAAATCTTGGGTTATTGAAAGATAGAATAATCAAGCAAACATTGCATATATTTCGTTCTTTGCTTAAGAGATTTTACTAATAAGATTGGAGTAGACTACCCAAGCTATGCATCATGATTGAATATGCTAATGATTAAAACTTTATTTCCAGCTTTTTATGCAGCATTCTCTCTTTTTTGCCTCTTGAGAGTGTGGGCTATCTCCCAGCGGATACTTTTTGTGTACCCATTTTTCCCTCTCGCATGTGTGTGTACGTGCACCCATTGTTTTACTCTCTTTCTTTTGATTTGGCTCATACCCTTTTGATATGGTATCTTTTGGGGTCATATTTCTTTGGTATGGCATCTTTTAATTTTACAACCCACACTCTCTTTTAGACTTCTAAGAGAGAATTTGTTACATAGAGTAAAACTTTTCTTTGTGCATGTGTATTCACTTATGAATGTATAACAGGGTAATCTACTCAATCATACTAGTAGAATAAATTACCAGATTGAGTAATTAATTCTTTGCAAAATATCTAGAGCTTAGCTATCACTTAGAATGAAACATATACTAGCTCAAACCTTTTTATATCATATCTACCAATTACTTAGACTGAATCACAAGTTTTATGCCACCCACAGATATCAAGTTTCAGAATAAAATCTTAGGGTAAATAAACTTCATATAATTTAAAGAAAGATTTTTAAATTTCAGATGCTAAGTAATTGTAGAGAGATTTTTTTGATTAAGTTTAGAATTTAAGACAATTTCAAATCACTCTAATCTAATGACAAAAATAGATACTAGAAAAGTAAATACTGAAAATAAAAGATAAATATATACAGAGGTGGATGATGCTCACCTTGCGGGGGCTCTCCCCCAAGCTGCATGTTGCCGTACTCAGAATTGTGGTGGAGGCGGTGGTGGAAACCCAAACTGCTCTATCAGGTATTCCACCCCTGTCTGTGTCTGCTGCTGTCCATGCTATAACTGCTCGAGTTGCTGGCCTGTCCGGTGTTGCCACTGTGTCTGCTGGTGAAGCCTATCGTCAACCTGGTATTGCCACTGCTCATGTCGGTGCAAGGTCTCATTAGTCGTCTGCTGTCCCTGTTGGAGGTTAGTGAAAAGTGTTGACAGAGCAGGAAAATTATTAATAGGAGTGCTAAAATGCTGCTCCGGAGGCGGTATGTAGTCATCTTCTGGTGGTGCATAGTACAGGTACGGTCCATCAGTGGTGTACTCCATGTTCCCGCGCACAGAGAATAATGCACGTCCTCTCTAGAATTCTTTTCCATGATCTTCAGGCTCCTGGGTAGGGAATGTTCTCCAACCGGTAGATATAGACGACTCTCCTTGCTGATAAGTGGGCTAGTCCTCCCGACCTGAGTGGATGGACCATGGCTGATGTGGCTTACGATATGCACCTGGTTCAGTAAGGTTAGTGTAGTGGAAATAAGCTGGACCCGATGGTGCTGTATCTATCCCAGTGTACACAGTCCTGGGCACTCTGCTGATGCGTACTGATAGACACCTGCCAATGTTAGCGGTCTCTGGAAAGTGAAACTATCAACAGAATAAATCCCCAATCCCTGTCAGACAGCTCATACTCATTTGGATAATTTTTATAAATCATGATTATCTTTTTATTTTGGTGTTTTACCATGTGAGCACGAAAGAAAAAGTCATATCAAATAACTCTTCAGGCACCAGTAATAAATGTAAGTGTAGCTTTAGATAACAAATCTAGTCTCGAAGCTAAACGTGTAATCCAAGATGTAAAAGAGATGCTGCACTTTCTCATAGGAGGCACGGTTTTTCAGTAGCTCAACATTAATTTTATAGGAGATGCTTTTCTCTTTTTAATCATGATGTATAATAAATACAACTCATCCTGGCTAATGGTATTTAATTCCTCTCTAGGAAAGAAAGTAAAGGCTAGCCATTTAAGCATGAATCTCAGTGTTGGGTTATGGACTTCCTCAGTGGTATATTTTTGTTTGCGTTTCGGTTTCTTAGCATTGATGCTCTTCTAAAAATCATCTTTATTAAAATCTTTAAGAACATTAGCTATATTTACTACACATTGATCGGAAAATCCTAGTGCCATACTAAAATTCTTCCATGTGAGAGTAAAAGGCTTGTTAAACATTCTAAACCAAACATAATAATCATCAAAGTCTAGAGAGCTAATAAATTCTATAGTGAGTAACTTGCTACCCTGCTCAGTGATTTCCCATGCGTCTTCTCATCCAATCATTCTAAAAATAAGCTCAAACTCAGAATCCATTCCAATTTCAACGAGCAAAGCATCATCAAATATTAGAGTATGAGTAAACTCTTTTGTGTTTACCACATTAAATATTTCTATTTGAGGTCTAAGTGGCAATAAAATTTGATTAAGGTTTGTTAGCTCATACCTCTCTTCCTATTGAGAAGAGGAAGACGGTTGGTGATACTCAGGAGGTGATGGAGGATCGACGTTCATTCCGGAGCCGGAAGCTGAAGGTACTTGAGATGATGAACGGCTTCGGGAGCTCCGGAAGGAGTGTGTTCTCCCGATGCTCCTGAGTGCACCTCCAAATTTTTGACTCATCTTGCCTGCAAATGAAGAACACAAAGAACACGGCAAGAACAACAAGAACACGAAGAACACAATAGTGATTAGGATTAGCAAATCAAAGGGGGAGAGGAGAGAGAAAATCCTTGTGATGGTCTTGTAAATTGATTTCTCTCTCTTTTCTCTTCTCTTTTTCTTGCTAATTAATGGGTGATTTTGAGGAAGTGAGTGTCGTAGTTGAGAATCGTCGTGGAGCAGAGCTATCTAGACTTGGAGTGAAAGAGTGAGGGGGTGTGAGAAGTGAGAGGCGGAGAGGAGAAAAGGGGGCGCCGACTGGCACGGTGGTGGTGGGGCAGTAGCCCCCCCTGCCTGGCCGGTGCTCTCATTTCTTTAGTGTCCTCCTTGGCCTGTATGTGATCAATTCCTACTCCCTAGGTACCCCTTTCGGTGGCTGACATAGATGGAGATGAGTGCATGTGAGTGTGATAATTGAAATTTTGGATGATGGTGAATAATTTATGGTTGGGATGTGATGTGAGGTGATGTGTGTGGGTCTCACATGTCTCCCATATTTATACCATATAATGATACAAGACTAAAAAACTAAATTACTTTTATGAATCTATGAAAAATTAGAATTCTAATGATAGTATTTTTATAATTTTCTATCACCACAAGAAATTTCATTGATAGAGATTTTATGATTCATTTAATTATAATTTTATGGGGCTTAGATTTTATATATGGCATGCACATTTTATTTCTTCCTAATGATGCAAATGATATAATATACCATTTAGTGCAAGAATTTTAAATTACCGATAACTACCGTGTTACCTCCCGGCAAAGGTTCGGGATTTTTATAGTCCACTGACCTAGACCTTCTCCAATTGATTTATTCTTTATGATTGATCTCTGTGGTTGGAGATGTTGGTGCCCCTTGCTCTTCTTGATCCTTCAGTCTTGCATTGCTCGGGTCTTGGCCTGAATGCGAATCATTCTTCTTGCCCATTGATGGTGAATATAATTTCTCCAACTCCAACATTGATAGTTGTATTTGCGGTGTTTAGGAATGGTCGCCCAAGGATAAGAGGTATCTTCCTCTCTTCCTGCATGTCAAGTACCACAAAATCTACGGGAATGAAAAAGTCATAGATTTTTACCAAAATATTTTCTGCTATCCCTGCAGGGTAGCGAACTGATTGGTCAGCTAGTTGCAAGCACGTTGTTGTTGGAGTAAGCGGAGAATAGTTGAGTTTGTCGAAGACCGTCTTGGGCATGACGCTGACGCTTGCTCCAAGATCACACAAGGCGTTCTTGAATATTTGGTTGCCTATAGAGCAATCAATAGTGGGACATCCTGGATCCTTCTTCTTGATGGGAGAAGAATGCAGGATTGCCTCACTACACTCCTCTGTTAGCTTGATGACTTTGGTAGAGTATAGTGGTCCTTTGTTGTTGAGGATGGATCGAAGGTACTTTGCATATGTAGGTACCTGCATAGCATCTAACAACGGAATGTTGATATATAATTTCTATATAATCTCTACAAACTTACTGAACCAATCATTAGTGGCGATATTCCTCTTCCTTCATGGAAATGGTAGAATAGTAGTATCTTAGAAGTCTTATGTTAATTCTGGCTCTTGCGGATCATCCATTGGCAGGGGTACTTCTACTTCTTTTTCTTGGTTGTTCTTTTCAGCTTCCTTGTCTACCTGCACTGTATGTGAAGGTCTTCGTGCACCTTTAGGGTAAGGTGGATCGCGTGTACCCTTACCTCCTCGAGTAGATATTCCTTTAATCTATTCGTGGTTAGTGGTAGACAAAGTAGAGAGAGGCTAGGTGTGTAATTTGTGATTCTATCTTTTTATTAAACATTATTTGCTCCTTAACTGCTAGAGAAAAATTATCTAGTTTTGAATTTATTCCTTCTAACATTTTATCATTAAAAGCAAGCTTCTTATAAATACTCTCATTAATTCTAGCTTGTTCTAATATTAATTCTCTCAAAGGTGGTTGTCTTTGATTTAAAGAATTATAATTACCTTGGTACTTACCTTGGCTTGTTGCCTGAGGTTAACTCCATCCTTGCTTCTTGATGACTGCGCTGATATTTTCTTCATATTGATCTTGAGAGTTGAATGCATCTTGAATAGATTGATGATCTCTTTTGTAATTACTCCTCTACTCTAGCCAGTTCAATAATACATCCATCTTAGTTAATATTGCACACAACTCCTCTAGAACTTCTTCGCTTTTTATGGCATGTCCGGGTGTTGAATGTCCAATTCTGATTTTTTACCATCTTTGCCATAATTGCCTTAGCTCTTCCAGGGGTGAGTGACATAAATGATCCTTCAGCAGTGGTGTCCAATTGCTCACATGAGCTTCGAGTTAGTCCATGATAGAATGTTTATATGAGCAATCACTTCTTCATTCCATGATGCGAGTAGTCTGATATGTATCCTTGAAAACACTTCCAAACTTCTGGAATAGGTTCACCTTTCTGCTGATGAAATTCTAAAATCTTCCCTCTTAAGATATTTG
The DNA here is from genome assembly GCA_015844335.1 of Chrysopogon serrulatus. Taxonomy (NCBI): domain Eukaryota; kingdom Viridiplantae; phylum Streptophyta; class Magnoliopsida; order Poales; family Poaceae; genus Chrysopogon; species Chrysopogon serrulatus. The sequence goes on from JADLZL010003761.1 coordinate 276,894, forward strand.
TTCGGCCTATTAGGAAAAACTTCTCTAGAAAAGCTTTCAAACATTCTTCACATGTCTTGACTTGATCTCTACTTTGATAAAACCACTGCTTCGCTCTTCCTTCTAATGAGAAAGGGAACAAACGAAGTAGTACGACATCGTGAGGAATGCCTTGAATGTTAATGGTGTTGCCAATCTCTAGAAAATTCTATAGATGAGCAATATCATCTTTATCCTTCTTTTCACTAAATATGATAACTTGCACCATTTTGATGAGGCTTGGCTTGATCTCATAATCATGTTCTTCTATGTCGAAAGTGTCGAGAGTTGGACCTACACGAATATTCTCGGTGCTTGGAACAGAGAATTCACGCAGAGTCTTCTCACCCATCGCTTCTCAAAATGATGTAAGACCCTTCTTCCTATGGTTGTTCCTGATAAGAGTTAAAATTCTACAACCAATTCCTGCACTTACCCTATAAAATTTTCTAAATAAAACATGGATAAGTCAGCTAAAGCAAAAGGTTATGATCTAGATATGATTTTAATATATTTAGTTTCCATAAAGGTTTACTCATATAAAATTCTAGAAAAAGATGTATATCCTAGTGAATCAATAATCCTAATAAATTATCCTAATAAATAAAATTGCCATCCCTGGCAACAGCGCCAGAAATGCTTATTGGTATTTTTAACATCACTTCAAGTTAAGTTGTCATCCCTAACATGATGCCAAAAACCAAGGATAAAAAATAATCTACACGCAATGACTCTAATTAGAATATATCCGCAAACGCACAGATAATTCTTTCGTTGTAGCATTTCACCCAGAGGTAGTATTCCAAGTATCGTTGATTTATTTTTATACCAAAAGGATAAAGCAGCATTCTACTTATTAAGAGTGGGTAGCTAGGATTAAGAATAATAAATGAACCTTATCATAACCTATTACACCAATGCTTTAGCAATAACTAGTCAACAGTATCGATAAATGATAAATGAGTAATTAAGATAAATGGTATTCCGAGCTAGAATATAGAGACTCTCTAATGTAGTAAAGCAATCTAGGGATTCAACTAAAAATAAAGAAACCTATGTAATTACTAATATAAAGTCTACAGCCTACACCATCGCTACACATTTTTATCTATAGTGCAATAAACTCAGAAGACATCATAAGGAGCATCAACTAATGAGGATATTAAGACACCAAGGTCACCTCCTTCACGACCATGCTCGGCTAGTCCTACGTACGGGGGATGGACTATAGAGGAACCAACACCGCTGTCATCTACGCGGACTACCACACGACCCAGCACATCAGGGTGCCTCCGTAGATACACAATATATCTAGACACCACGTCTACATGATGCGCACCACCTGACCCACTCGAGTATTGAATCAGACGCTTTACGATCATATAACAATAATCATCATAAACTATAATTATATCAAATGTGCAACTAGAATAAACTAAGAACTAAATAAATAGCAATATATTAAAGTAGAGCAAAGTCATAATGAAATACAAGATTAAATTACTAAATTCTAGAAGACAGATCTAGAATCCCGAGTGAAGCGCCTGACCTCTACTTGAATCTTGCTAGATGACTAAACTGAGAACTTAAAGAACTATAGCTCTACTTCTAATATCTAAAGACCCTAACTTCTGACTATTCTTGACGAATAAAGCAGGAGAAATGAATTGGTGTGTTGAGGGGGGGGTCTACCCCTCCTTTTATAGCCCGGTAGAGTGCACACGTGCCGTAGGATCAAACCGACGTAGCCAACGGTGGAGATGAAAACCCTAGGCAACAGGAGGAACATTCTAGAAGGGGGGCGTCATTGGCAACCCTAGGGCGCCGACCGGCCCCACCTGGTGGTGGCTGCGGGCCCCGCTTCTTCGGGTGTCTTCCGGATCCTTCCCCGAACCCTCCGGGCGATGTAGTTGCGTCGCGGTTAAGTTTATGGTAAATTTGCATTAATATCCTTCTTTTAACCTTTTCTGGAAAATCAGCTGAAAATTTCACAAATCACCAAAACTCATAGAATTTGTCAGATAAAACCCAATCAGTCTACTTATTGCTTCTTCAAGAACCATTGTTGATGGTATAAAATTTAGACTTAGTGACCGTCAACAATACTAATTGAACGACATAAGATATACTATGGTACTACATGAATCTAAATCATGATCATGGAACATTCCATTTATATGAAATGAACATATCAAATTATGTTGTAAAACATCACATATATACAACAGTACACCAAAACTTAAAAAATATAATAAAATGACATTTAATAGAGAAAAATAATTACCACATCGGTGCCACTTGAACAACCTAAATTGTACCATATAACATCTCACAAATAATATGTGAATAAAACACTCAAAGCTAATCCCAAAACATCCAAAACAATAATAAAATGAAATAAACAATAATTAAACCAAAATAAATAATAAGAAGGAAACAAAAATGAAAAAGAAAAATTTAGACATATAATATGAGAACCCCCCTCCCCATTATATTATACTAGCAAAACATGCCCGTGCATTGCACCGGGACCTATAATTTATTGTTCAACCAATATATATAATTTATTATCTAGTACTCTAGCAAATATGTCTATATTTATATCCACCTTTTGTAAGGCTGACAAATATAAAAAAGAAACTATACATCCGCTTTTTTTACCGACGAGGACATGACATTGTATCATGCGTTTGAAAAGATTTATATGTCTATTGTTGACACCCGTTATGATCCAAAATTTATTAGCAATTACCACTACGAGGAACGAAATTATAATAAGAATAGGGTTATCATTAACAATTTCCACGAGTTTTGGTGATTTGTGCATTTTTCGAGGGAATTATTCAGAAAGCCTAAAAGAGGGATTCAAGTGGTTATTTACCACTCTAAACTTAACCGCGATGAAAGGATATCACCGGAGGACTCGGGAACACTCGGAAGACACCGAAGAAGTGGGGCCCGCAGCCACCACCGGGTGGGGCGGCCGGCCCCATCACGGGCCGCCCGGCGCCCTAGGGTAGCCGCGGTGCCCCCCCTTCCGAAGCTTCTCCTGGCCGCCTAGGGTTTTCATCCTGGCCGCTTGTTAGGTCGGTTTGATCCAACGGCGCGTGTTGATCCCACCGGGCTATAAAAGGGGGCCATACCCCCCTGGAGGAGGCCAGATCAAGAGATGAAGAGTCAGAGCTTTAGATAGAGATCCACTAGATCTAGGCTAGCAATCAAGATAGAGATTAGAGAGATAGAGAGAAGAGTAGAGATTCGGAGGAGCCCCGGCTTTTGTCGGAGCATCCTCGGGGAGTCAGATTCGTCTGGATTCGGCTCCCTCGCCCGGAGCTACGTTCTGAGGTACTTTTTTATTTAATATTCTGATTCAAGTAAGCAGTCATTTATATTCATTCTTTGGTTTGCAACTCATATTACATTGAGTACTTTGATTTGGGTAGCTCCTAGGTCAGAGTAGTTGTCGTAGCGTAGACGTGGTGTCTGGGTTATGATTACTTGTGAATGTCCCCTGATTAGCCGGATAGTGGTAGCTCGCGTAGGTGACTTTATAGCTACGTTGAATCCTCTGTAGTCCACTTCCCGTTGATAGGACAGATAGGCTGATAGGTGTCTGGTAGGTAGATTACTCTGTTTCTTCTCCTATTCAGATCACTTGCCCGATAAGACGATATTATACAAAGTTTACCGGTGGTTAGAACTAGAGTACATTAGCTATTTCCTCGTTCTCAATAGTTTTCTAGATTGTTTATGCCCCATAGATTAAGAAGTATTAGGCTAGATCATAATTCACCTACCGTTCCTTTGGGTTCGATATTAAAACCGGATTGATCTTGATGAAGTGCTGATCAAGGTATATATATATCCGTGCGCTATGGATAATCGATTATAATTATTATTTAGGTGCGCTTAATTTATACCAATAAGCATTTTAAGGCGCGTTCTGTCGGGGAACGGTTTGCTGATTTTGATTTAGCCTATCTTAGTCTATAGTTATCCTTATATTAAAAACAAAAAATAAAAATCTTATGGAAAACGAATCTCAACTTTTATATCAATATGGAGCACCATCGGGATCGTACCTCCACCAATAGAATCCTCTAAACCTATCACATCATCGGCTATGAGCTACGCCCGGGATTAATTAAATTAGTCCAAGAACATATCTTTTCTCGGTAACACTAGCGAAAACCCCTATTCCCATTTAACTAATTTTGAGCAAACATGTTCATGTCAAGCATTAAGGGCATGGCCGATGAAACTTTAAGATGAAAACTCTTTCTATTTTTATTAACAAGGCAGAGCTAAAAAATGGTATAATCACCATGTTGGGAGTAGTCAAGGAGATTGGGAAATATTATGAAAATACTTTTGTCTTAAATTCTTCCAGTAGAAAAGGTTGCTAAACTTCGATTTGAAATCATAGGATTCAAACAATTAAACAATGAATCGCTAGACAAGGCTTGGGATCGTTTTGATAGTTTTGTAAATTCTGGACCTAATCTTGCTTTACGGAACCCATGCTTTTACAACATTTCTTTTTTAGGCCTTGATGATAAAAACAAAGAATATCTTAATTTGGCCTCGGGAGGAGCATTTATGCATATTACTTGTTGATCATGCTAAAACTATTCTCACTAATATTTTGAATGACCTCCCCGAAGAAAAAGAAGAGTTGCTAGAAGAAAATTCTCAATTGGCTGAAAATGAACTTTTACTTGATTCATCTCAATCTATAGTTGAATTAAAACCTGAGCTAGTTAATGAGGTAATTCTGAATTTCGAGTGGATGTTTGAAATAGAGGATGATTTCTTTAATGATTTTGGGAATACTACACTTTATAGTAAAATTATTCAACCCCAAAGAATCTAAAGATCTCAATTTTAGTTTTTTACATCCCGATGATTTAAAATTTCTTAGAGAAATAATAAGAAAGCTGATTTTTATTTTGGGTGATGATTGGTTGATAGAATCTTAGCAATCCCCTCGATATAATTCGTCTTGATTCACCTTCTATTAGTATAATGCTACAAGTAGATTCATATCCTTTTGAAGCTTTATATAACCCAGTTGTACGAGTCAATATTATGTCATACTCTTTTGCTAGAAAATTCTTAAAAGACATACCATTAATTCCTACAAATAAATTACTCAAAAATTGTTTGGGACACATTATTTCTAGTGCAGGAGTTTTGAGTGCACTTCCTATTGTTATTAATGATTTCCGTATTTTCGCTAAATTTCTATATCTTTGATGTGTGGGATTTTGATGTAATGATTGGAGTACCTATAATCAAACTTCTTCAAGAAGGTCGTAATGGTAAATTAAATATCAAGCTTGGGAAGGGATTTAATTTCTCAATACCTATAACTCATGCAATAAATGTTAAGGCAGAGTCCTTCTCCGAATCAAACTCAATAGAAGAGGTTAAGGCAGTTGAGTATAATACTTTTATTCAACCCGATTTAGAAGATGATATCCAGTTCTTCATCGATGAAGAGGAAGAGGACCTTATTGATCCCTGAACCTCTTGATGAACTACTAGAACCATCTAAACCCCCTATTGAGCTCAAACCATTACCATCTGGACTAAAATATATTTTTCTAAATAATGATCAAGAATATCCTGTGATTATAAGCGATAAACTCTCTGATGAAGAAACTTATAAATTAATAACTATTTTAGAAAAGCATAGAGCCGCTTTTGGATATTCACTCCAAGACCTAAAAGGGATTAGCCCTGTTCTTTGCACCCATCGCATACCAACTAATCCAGAAATTACACCTTCACGAGAGCCTCAACAGAGACTCTAAAATACAATGCGAGATGTAGTAAAGAAAGAAGTTCTAAAGCTTTTACATGCAGGGATCATATACCCGATGCCGCATAGCGAGTGGGTAAGTCCTGTGCAAGTTGTACCTAAAAAGGGAGGAATGATGGTTGTCCAAAATGATAAAAATGAATTAATACCTAAAAGAACTGTCACTGGATGGCGAATGTGCATAGATTGTCGAAAACTCAACAAAGCAACAAAGAAAGACCACTTTCCTCTACCTTTCATTGATGAGATGTTAGAGCGTTTAGCAAATCATTCTTTCTTTTGTTTCCTTGATGGTTATTCAGGATATCACCAAATCCCTATCCACCCTGATGATCAAAGCAAAACCACTTTTACATGTCCTTATGAAACTTATGCTTATAGAAGAATATCTTTTTGGGTTATGTAATGCACCTGCTTCTTTTCAAAGATGCATGATGTCTATATTTTCTCGATATGACGTAAGAAATCATAGAAGTTTTTATGGATGATTTTTCAGTTTATGAAAAGACTTTTCGATGATTGTCTAGAAAATTTAGATAAGGTTTTGCAAAGATGTGAAGAAAAATACTTAGTCCTCAATTGAAAAAAATGTCATTTTATGGTTAGAGAAGGAATAGTGTTAGGACACTTAGTGTCAGAAAGAGGTATAGAGGTAGATAAAGCTAAAATTGAAGTAATTAAACAACTACCTCCCCTGTTAATATAAAAGAAGTCCAAAGTTTTCTTGGTCATTATGGTTTTTATTGTAGATTTATAAAGCATTTTTCATAAATTCCTAGACCAATGACAAGACTATTAGCTAAGGATGTACCTTTTGATTTTAATGAAGAATGCTTGGAATCTCATTTAATGTTCTTAAGAAAGCACTCACATCAAAGCACCAATCATTCAACCCCCCGATTAGTCTTTACCTTTTGAAATAATGTGTGATGCTAGTGATTATCTTTGTAGGAGGAGCAGTTTTAGGACAAACAAAAGATAAGACGCATCATGCAATTGCTTATGCTAGCAAGACAATGACAGAAGCACAAATAAATTATACAACCACTGAGAAAGAACTTTTGGCTGTTGTTTTTGCTATTGATAAATTTAGATCTTACTTAGTTGGAGCTAAAATAATTGTTTATTCTGATCATCTTTGCTCTTAAATATTTACTCACTAAGAAAGATGCTAAACCACGATTAATAAGATGGATTCTATTACTACAAGAATTTGATTTAGAAATTAAAGATAGAAAAGGAATAGAAAATCCTGTTGCTGATCATTTGTCTAGGATGTATTTTAAAGAACCACAGGAACTACCTATTAATGATTCATTGAGAGATGACATCTTTGTTTAAAGTGACCAAGACAGATCCTTGGTACGCGAATATTGTTAATTTTATGGTTACAGGTTATGTACCACCTAGGGAAAATAAGAAAAGACTCATTTATGAAAGTCGTCTCCACATGTGGGATCCACCTTACCTCTTTTGAGTATGTGTTGATGGATTAATCAGAAGGTGTGTACTAATAGAAGAAGACATGTAAATCATTCAGAAATGTCACTCATCACCATATAGAGGTCATTATGGGGCATTCCGCACTCATGCAAAAATCTGGCAGAGTGATTTCTTTTGGCCAACCATGTATAAAGACACCAAAGATTTCATCTGAAGAGATGCATGGAAACATCAATGCAAGAGATGCTATGCCACTCACCAACAACCTTCAGATAGAGCTCTTTGATGTCTGGAGAATTGATTACATGGGACCATTTGTGAAGTCAAAGAATTATGAGTACATTTTGGTGGCAGTTGACTATATTTCCAAGTGGGTAGAAGCTATGCCATGCAAAAATGCTAACTCCAAACACTCAAAGAAGATGTTCGAAGAAATCATATTCCCAAGGTTTGGAACACCTAGAATGGTTATAAGTGATGGAGGAACACATTTCACTGATAAGAAGTTTCACTTATACCTACAAGCTCATGGAATACGACACAATGTCGCTACTCCATACCATCCTCAGACAAGTGGCCAGGCAGAAACGTCCAATAAACAAATCAAGAATATTCTCTATGAAACAGTAAATGAGATGGGAACTTTATGGAAGGATCGGTTACCTGATGCACTATGGGCATACCGGACAGCTTATAAAACACTTTTGGGTATGTCACCATATCAATTGGTATATGGTAAGACCTGCCACTTACCAGTTGAATTAGAACATAAAGCTCACTGGGCTATCAAAAGATGGAACATGGATTTGGACGCTGCTGGAGAGAAAATAAAGATGCAATTATCAGAATTAGAAGAATGGAGAGAAAAGGCTTATCACAATTCAAAGATCTACAAAGAACGAACGAAGAAATGGCATGATAAGAGGATCAAGAAGAAGGAGTTTACACCAGGAGATAAGATATTACTTTTTAATTCTAGGTTCAAGTTATTCGGGCTTGGGAAGCTAAGAAGTAAATGGAAAAGACCCTTTACCGTCGTGAATGCGTCACCACACGGAGCAATAACTCTACAATCAAATGAAGGTACGTTATTCAAGGTAAATGGGCACCGACTTAAACTTTATTTAGAGCCATACGATTCAGGAGTAGTGGATGAAATTGATTTCATACAATTACCAACTTATTAAGTTCTATTTTATTCCGGTACGAAATATTATCCGAAAATATGTCTAACAGAAATATAGGAGAATTCCGAGGCACCCCGCAGAAGGGCACCCGAGGTGGGCCCTGGGTGGGGCCGGCCGGCGCCCCCTGGTGCCCCCTCGTCCCGTCTTTCGTCCCTCGTCCTTCTACACACTTCCTACGTATATTCACATATTTTTTACGTACAATCGGATATGCTTTCGTACGGATCCCGTAGAACCTAGGTTTTATCCTCATCCTGTCTTCTGAAAACCCATATAAATACGTACCTAGATCTCCTCAACTTTATTCCATAACCAGCCACTTCTCCTTCCTCAAAAGGAGCTCTCCAATCTAGATCTATTAGCAATGGCAAACAAGGCGATCGTCTCCTACGGCGCGGACTTCGACAGCATCCCCAGCGATGACTCGAAGGCCCTCGTCCTCGCACAGCCGAAGCCTCTCGTCGTCGTGCCGCCGAAGCAAGTTGCAACAGTTCCCCAGCGGCATGAGCAAGTCTACTACGTGCAAGATCCAGATGCTCTTCCTCCACCTCCCGCAAGACTGATGCTTGAAGGAGGCGCTAAAGGAAAGCAGATCGCTATCCCCCGTGGTACCAAACTTCTTGCACCTAGAGCTAATGAGCGACTCGTGGCAGTTGAGACTGACAAGAAGGGCAAGCTGATATGCGCTAAATACACCAATGCCTCTTGCCCTTCTGTCCAGGGAGTTCATGCAAATCCTGAAGACGTATGCTATGTTGAGCCCATTGCACCTAAACCCAAGCCTAAACCCAAGAGGAAGAGAGCAGCATCAGCATTAACACTGGAGAAAGTTCCCAAGACACCAACCTTACGCACTCTCAATGAGAAGATTGAAGGCCTCTCCAACCTTGTCAAGGAGATGGAAACATCCAACAAGTTGAGAGGGACAAGCTCATAGATGAAATAGGAGAGAAGGTCAGGGTTAATATTAAGTTACTCCGCGGCCTCAAGCGCGATAAAGAGAAGCTTGAAGACGAGGTTGCAGTTCTCAGGGCCGAAATTCAGGGCCTCAACAATGAAGGGCAGCATTAACTGCCTAGTTATCCAATAAGGCACACTTCCGCTAGATTAATGAGTCAGTCAAGTCGAGTCAGTTTAGGTCAAAGCCTAAAGAGCTAGGGCTGTCGTTAGCTCAGTCATTAAAGCGTCTGTTGAATTATTTTTACCACCGCCATAAATGAATAAAGTACCTTATTTTATATTAATGTTCGTTATCTACTCTACTCTCTATTTTTGGAATATTTTGTCTCCACATATTGCGCAGAGAATATACAGAAAAATAAGTGTGGGGGAAGCACAATCAATCACGAAGCAAAAATACGATCGGAAGAACAGCGTAATCCGAATCATCATCGAACCAACACCACGCACGCGAAGCGGGACCAACAGGACCCCCGAGGTGGGGCCGGCGGTGCACCCCTGGCTCCCCTCGCCTCCTCGTTTTGATCACGCTCAGGTTCGACTTAATCACAATTTAAATGCATATATTATATTCTGAATTCTGATCCGAACTATAAATCTTCACATTAAGTGCTTCAAGAAATAATAAACCCATTCAATCCATGACTTGAGAAATATAAATTATATATCGCTCCTCTAGAGTTGTGTTTATTATGAAATTTAATAGCACTTCATGATTGATTAAGTTATTGTGGGAAATAAGGTAGTTAAGATAATGATTACTCGCTTTCTGATAATTTGTCTTCGGAGATTTTTATGAAAACTTTAAAACATTTAGCTTCACTCCTCTTTGTATGGCATACAATAAATAATTGGTCTAATTATGGTTGAGAGGTTTATCATATTCCCAGCATCACATGATAAAACAATTGAATAATTCACTGTCTAGAGCAAGTATTATGAAGAAGGCATGAGCAACTTAAAATAATTCCGAGAAAATAAAAAGGGACAAGTGTCCAAAACCTCAGCAAGATAGATCACGAGAAAATAAAAAGGGACAAGTGTCCGGAACCTTGATCGAAATAAGAAATATAAGCATGTGCTAAGTAAAAAGAAAAGCTCATGGTACCTCCAACGTAATATGCCTAGAAGTGAGAGATCTTTTCGATCTAGGAATATGATATTTCTCTCCCACATTATACACACCATTGGTGCCATTACAAGAGAGAGAGAGAGAGAGACGAAGCCACGTTTTTAACAAAATATATACCTTTACTCCAAAAAGACACAATTACAGAAGGGTGTAATCAATCTTAAGCTATCTTACTCAGCAATTACTTAAGATTTTATGATAGACACTTTTAAATCTCATAATACATGATTACTAGACTAGTGCTATATAATTTAAGTCCCAAGTTACGCATTGAATGAGTATCCATTACTAAAACTAACCTTCCTCGGGATGAGCAAAAGCCTAAGTGTGGGGGTAATTGTTGACACCCGTTATGATCCAAAATTTATTAGCAATTACCACTACCTGAGGAACGGAAATATAATAAGAATAGGGTTATCATTAACAATTTCCACGAGTTTTGGTGATTTGTGCATTTTTCAGGGAATTATTCAGGAAAGCCTAAAAGAGGGATTCAAGTGCTTATTTACCAGGAAACTTAACCGCGACGAAAGGATATCACCGGAGGACTCAGGAACACTCTAGAAGACACCCGAAGAAGTGGGGCCCACGGCCGCCACCGGGGGGGGGGGCGGTGGCCCCACCATGGGGCCGCCCTGGCGCCCTAGGGTAGCCGCGGTGCCCCCCCTTCTGGAACCTTTCTCCGGCCGCCTAGGGTTTTCATCCCGGCCGCTTGTTAGGTCGGTTTGATCCAACGGCGCGTGTTGATTCCACCGGGCTATAAAAGGATGGCCATACCCCCCTGGAGGAGGCCAGATCAAGAGATGAAGAGTCAGAGCTTTAGATAGAGATCCACTAGATCTAGGCTAGCAATCAAGATAGAGATTAGAGAGATAGAGAGAAGAGTAGAGATTCGGAGGAGCCCCGGCCTGTCGGAGCATCCTCGGGGAGTCGTATTAAATCTGGATTCGGCTCCCTCGCCCGGAGCTACGTTCTGAGGTACTTTTTTATTTAATATTCTGATTCAAGTAAGCAGTCATTTATATTCGTTCTTTGGTTTGCAACTCATATTACATTGAGTACTTTGATTTGGGTAGCTCCTAGGTCAGAGTAGTTGTCGTAGCGTAGGCGTGGTGTCTGGGTTATGATTACTTGTGAATGTCCCCCGATTAGCCGGATAGTGGTAGCTCGCGTAGGTGACTTTATAGCTACGTTGAATCCTCGTAGTCCACTTCCGTTGATAGGATAGATAGGCCGATAGGTGTCCGGTAGGTAGATTACTCTGTTTCTTCTCCTATTCGGATCACTTGCCCGATAAAGGCGATATTATACAAAGTTTACCGGTGGTTAGAACTAGAGTACATTAGCTATTTCCTCGTTCTCAATAGTTTTCTAGATTGTTTGTGCCCAATAGATTAAGAAGTATTAGGCTAGATCATAATTCACCTACTGTTCCTTTGGGTTCGATATTAAAACCGGGTTGATCTTGGTGAAGTGTTGATCAAGATATATATCTGTGGCGCTTGTGGATAATCTGATTATAATTATTATTTAGGGTGCGAGTTAATTTATACCAACATCTATTTATATTTATAGAAGAAAAGAAGACACGGTGAGTAAGAACAAAATCAATGGATAATAGAAAAGGAAAAAAACAAATAAGACTCCCATACCAGACGATCGACCAAACGGACGGACTTTGTTATCCTATATCGGACTCCCCAAAAGAGGAAAAAAAAAACATCAAAGTGTTGAGGGGAGCATGTGCGGGGACGGTGAAAAAAAAAAAAATAAATAGAAAAAATGAAAATAGAAACACGGAATATTAAAATTACAATTAAAATTTCTATTTAGGTTACTAAGCATCGCATTATTTGTATTTGGATTAGAATTCAAGATCTATTTAGTTTCCGATTCCCTATCTGTTACCTTAAGAAGCGTTGAATCTGAATATAAAGATTCACGAGATAGATATAGATTAAATCGGATGATAAATTATTTTATATTTTAGTTATAGACTATTTATGTTTTCTATTTTATAAGGAAAAATAGAAGAGAGAAAATAAAAAAATAAAGATTTACGGAACTATTCTAGATTGGTTGATAAATATTTACGACCTAGATTAAAGATCCATAATATGTTTATTACTTCTATTAAAAGACATTGGAGCAAAAAAAAAGGTAGGGAAAAACTGAACTGCAGGAGTTGAAACATAAAAGAACAAATAGAAAAAAGACACGTGGAGGGAAAAGTTAGGTATATAAATGTATAGATTAGGTAGAGATAGAGATTTAAATTGGATTTTACCCTGTCATGGGCCATAATACATGGGCTTATCTCAACTATGTTTCAATTAAATACTAAGGCCCATAAAAAATTAAATACTAAAGCCCATAAAATATACTATCTGCAGTATAGGAATAATACCATATGGAAAATTAAGGAGAGATCGACTCGGTTTATTAGGTGGTTGTTGTTTATGTATTATGTAAGAAAGTTTACAAAAGATAGAACGCTAGTTACGAATAAGATTTTGTAATTCTAAACTAAATAAATGGTGGTTTTATTTATTTCATTCTTTTTAAAAAAAAGAGTTAGTTAGAGGAGGGCCGAGTGTGAGTGCAAAGTGATTAATTTGCGCATCCACGAAGTTAGTTTGGGAGGCCATACGAAAAAATGGGAAGAAATTTTGCCTCTTTATAAATAGGTAATTTGAGTGGCTCTCGAACATGGTATGTATCTCATATAACATAGAAAATAAAACCAATCTTAAAAAATAATATAAAAATAAATCATTATATGGATAAATTAAAAATAAACAAAAGCAAGGAAACTAAAAAAAGAAATTGAAAAATTAAAAATTAAGTGTTATAAAAAATAAATAAATTGAAGGGAAGAATAAAAGACCATATAGGAAACAAAATAGGGAAGAAAATAAAAGAAAAACGGAAAAATAAAGAAGCAACGAAAGATAAAAGTTAAATAAATTGAAGTGAAGATAGTAGGAAAAAAAAACAAAGAAAAACAAAAAAGATTATAAAAAAGGAAAGGAAGCATGGGGAAAAAAACGTACCAATCCTGGGAGTCGTGCGCAACTCCCTCTTACCGTGGCGGAGGAAGTTGAGGTTTCAGGGCTGTTCAGGCGAAGCAGAGCAGCACCGGCAGTAGGCTGCCTGGCTGCTTGGCTGCTTGCCAGTAGGCCGCCGTGACCGTTTTCGCCTTGCCCGCACGCATGCCACGCGCAGCTGCTTAGTCGTGGCAGTGGCAAGCAGGTGCTGGCTCTCCAGAAGGCAGAAGCCTCGCCCGCACCCTTTTTATAAGCCGCCGGCGAGCTCTCTCTTTTATCTCTCTGTTTCACCGCCGCCGTCTGCAATCGATGCCGGTTATCACCACCGCCGAGCTGCCTTGTTCCGATCCCTCCTGCACACAGCTCCGCCACACTCCTATCGCTTCCACTGAGCCCGCTACCGTGAGCTCTCGCCGCCGGAATCGGCCGAGCTCGTTCATCTCGCCGCCGCGGGCATGCATGGCCGCCGAGCTCACCCTCACCGTGGCCAGCACGAACCCGTGAGTATCTCGCCGTGCCACCGTGTGTTCTAGCTCCTCCGTGCCGCGCTGGTTCTCATCGGACTCGCGGTTCTCGCAGACGCATGCCAGACGCGCCGAAACACGCCTGAACCACCGGTGCGCGCCGCAGAGCTTAGCTCCGCCATGGCCGACCTTGCTCCCCTCTATATCTGCCTCAACCAACACGGGTATCACGTCTTGGTGAGCTCCCTGGATTTATCCCGAGCCCTAACCGGCCAAACCTTGCACCTTAGCCACCTCACCGCCGGCGCACCATTGTCTCCAGATCGCCGTCGCCGCGGGCACTCGTGGCTAGGGCACCACCGGTCCTCTCCAGCCGAGCCGAGGGCACCGGCGTGTTCGTCCTGCGTCGGGGTCCGTCCCAGCCCGCGCCGCCGCCTTCAGCAGACATCTGGCCGCCGCCGACCAGTCCTAGCCTCCTCTGGCTGCCGGGCTGCTTAGCAGCCGAAAGTAGAAGAAAGGCCTTTTGCCCTTTTTTGTTTTTCCTTTTTAAAAATAAATAAAATATGTTAATATTTGAAAATTCATAATTAATTAATTAGAGCTTCAAAAATTATAAACTACCATCTCTGTTTCAAATTATAAATTACTTTGACTTTTTAATATATCTATTTTCATATATACTAGAAAACCTGGGTGCGGCGTTGCCGCACCATCTCTGAGTTGACCTGTGGTGATTTTTTTATGATTTTGTGTAGAGTTCAAGAGTTTTAGATTTTGATGAAGGAACAATATATGGTTACTCTGAAGATGTGATTGTATAGAATAGTAGTTACTGATCATGGTATCTAAAGATGGTGAATGGATGAGTACGGAGATTAGCCATGTGTCTGTGAAAATGTCGCTATGTATATCCATGTGTGTTTATATATTTGTATCTACCACGTATAGTGCAAGTATATTATTTTGTTTGTGTTTATTCATGTGAAGTATTTATATGTGGGACATGTTGTAGTCGTATGTGTGAACATATGGAATATCATGTACCACATTTAATGAAGTATAATGCTATGTATATGTATCTACGTGATTATTTATGTTCGAGTATTTATACTATGAGTTAGCGTCCATTAAAACAATCAGGAAATAAACATATCTAGAATTTGTTTGGGCAACAAAGATTATGAAAAAGGGTATGACGATTTTAGAAGTTTTTTTGTGAAAGAATTATGGGATTTGGAGGTAAGGCGAAGGAGATATATTTTTAGTTCACATGTGATACGAGCAACAAATTAATCGATGGCATAAAATCATAGGTCTACAACTATACAAAGTAATGCACTAAAGCATATCATGTTTTAAATTTAATGCATATACCTAGTCATAACGAACTCAACAAAACTGGTTTGGCATTTTTATGATTTTTCTTTGATTTTATACAAATTTTGAAATATGTCTGATTTTAAAAGAAAAGACTAAACCGTAGAAAAAGAAAAGAGGCTCATGGGCCGATTTTGGCCCCTTCTGGCCCTGTGCAACGAAAGGTCAGCCCATTGAAAAACTTGGATTGCGGGTTGTTTTTGACAAAGGCCGAGGCCTTTTTTGCAAAAAATCCTGAGAGAAGTCCTGGACTGCGGGTTGATTCGATTAAAGTTCGAGGGCTTTTTTGCAAAAAACCGAGGCACGCACGTTCTGGACCGTCTGATTGGCCGATCCGACGGCCGCGCGAAAGGCACGCGAAGTGGCCACTCTCCCTGGCTTGCTTTTGGAATCAGAATTCCTATATAAAAGATTTAGATATAACATAATAAAATTAAAAATTAAAAAAATTAAAGTGACTTAGAATTTAGAACAAAGAAAAAAAAAATAATAGCCTGTTTAGATTGCGACATGGACCTTTGCAGAGTCAATCGATCCATCACAGCGTCGTCCAATCAATTCTCGAGGAACCAACTCGTTCCGCGAAATGCGTTCACGAAAAGGAAGGAGGTGAAGGAGGGTGGCTTGGTGACGGACCAATTCCATCTATGATGTACTTCCTCCTTCTTCAAAAAAATATATATAATATTTATATTTTTAAATAAATTTATTAAAAAGTTAGATTTAAATATCTTTTCGATAATATTAATTATGATACTAATCGATAATATTTATTATTTATAAAAATTGTCAGTATTTATTTATTGGTAAGTGAGAACGATATCTTTTTCTACGGGAGAGAGTAAACTTGATGAGGTTCGGAGCTAGCTTTGGTCTAGTTGTCAATCCAAACACACCAAAAGTTTTTTTTTGCGAAGACCTAATTACAGACTCGGACACTCATATACACAAAAGCGCACACTCACCCCTATGAACGCACGCACGCACAGATTGACGAAGTCACCACACGCACCTCGCTGTCGACGGATACGTCGCCTACCACTAAAAGTATAGTGCTGTTAAATCCTGGATAAATCCAGAAAAATGTGAGCATCCGTGTCAAGTCTGGGACTTAAACCCAGGTGGGACAGATTCCACCACAAGAAACCCAACCAGCTGAGCTATCACTCAGTTCGCCACACCAAAAGTTTCGAGTGAGGCTATCTGCCGAACAAGGTGAAAGGCAGCATGCTGCCGACCGCGCGGCACCTAGAAGAAATAATTTTGTTGCGGGCAATAATTAGGCCAAACTTATTATTCTATTGGGCCTTCCGTAACTCTTTCGATAAACCGCACGCCAACCAAGCAGCAGCATGCACTTAAAATCTAAAAAAGCTCATATCATCACATATTCTATACTATTTGAAAGTATTCCAATTAAAATTAGATTGCACCATCATGTTCCTTACAATAAACTCTTCAAGATAAGATCTCACATGGATATATTTTTGATAAAAAAAATTAACATGTATTCATCTCATGTTGCACTACTACACAAAATTTTCTGCAAGACACTTGAATTTAGTCCTCAGAGGCGGTTTTGGCTGAAAACCGCCTCGGTTAATCTCATATTACTTGAAGCGGTCAATCTAAACCAACCGTCTCGATTAATAGACATTAACCGAGACGGTCGCCTCGATAAATATATTAACCGAGGAGGTTGTATTATAACAACCGCCTCCGTTAATATTAGACCCATATAGCCCATTTAAGCCCAATAACAAATTACTATATATACAAAGACAACTGAAACCCTAACTCTCAATTTCCTCCTCCCACCCAGCCGTCACAACCATCGCTTCTCTCCTCTCTCTCTTACGCTCTCCCTCTCTCACTCGTTTCCCTCACTTCTCCTGTGACAGGGGGCACACGGCCCCAGCCCCCGCACGGCGCGGCAACCCCGGCCTGGCCCCCTGGCGGCGTGGCCTTAGCGCGGTGGCGCGGCCAGATGATGAAAACCCTAGTTTGGTTTTAGCTAATTGATGAAACCTTAGACTAATCCATTTGGTTAAGCAAGTGTGTAGCTTTAACATAGATAGTCCACTCAAGATGGAGTAAGGTAATGGATGGAGGTGACCACAAGTGCTCCAAGTGAGAAAGAGAAGATGAAGTGGAGGCAAATGGACTCAAGGCGAAGGTATAACCAATAGGGTCATTTGCTTTCGGTACTCGAAACACCATAGAGGGTGTGAGTAAATTTAGGATAGATAACCATACTATTAAGAGGAGTGATCACGCATTATATTAGAACCTAGTGTGCTAACCTTAACTCTTGCAAAATTCATTTGAAAAATGCTAACACATGCGCATAAGTGGTGAGACACTTTGGTGTTGGCACATAAGAGCAAGGGTTATAGACGATTTTCAGAATGAAAGGAGCCCTTCCAGAGGCATCGGACGCTTAGTCTCGAGGCGTCGGACGCGTCCGACGACCCTGTGAAGATTGGCGCTGCACAATATGTGCATCGGAGCATCCAACGTTAATTCTCTTGCGCGTCTGGTCCAAAGCATTTCTGCTGTTTGAGCTTGCGTGGTATGTTCATCGGACACTGAGTCGTCAGATGCCCCCGTGTCAAACGCGTCTGATGGACTTGTGCGTGGTTTTGAACCTCTCTGCATAGCGTCCAAAACTCCGAGTGGCGTCTGTCGTCTTCCATCTGACGAGCGCAGTTTCAGGGCAGTCTTGCGTGCGTTGGACGCGTTCGGTGTGGGTCACCTGAGCGTTCGATGCTTCCTCGGTGCGCGGGTAATAGTAAAATTCAAATGAGGACACGTGGCGATGATCTGTGGCTTGGAGGCAGGCATCGGACGCGTCCGATGCTAAGCATTTGAGTGTCCGATGGCCCCGAGTCTGCCCCACTTCGAATATAACAGTTCACTTGTTTGAGTAGTGGCATATAAGCACGTTGGCAGGCTTAGGGACTCTTCCTTGCACATTTTGATCACTTTTGAACACCCTAGAGCTGAGCCAACATCCTCCCACTCATCTAGCTTGATTGCTTGCATCCAAAGAGAGATTGGGAGATATTTTAGTGCATTGCTTTTGAGTTCTTACATCTAGTGGCACTAGTGATCGTTCTCGCTACGTGATTGCTTATTCTTGTTTTGCTAGAAAAAAATCGCTAAAGGCAGATCTCTCTGTGGATCGTACTACTTAGTACTAATTAAGCGCAGGCGTGCCAGTATACATCCGTATATAAAATAAAGTAAATGTGCAATAAATTCAGGGAAATCACTTTATTCATTCATTGGAGAATTACAAAGTATAATTTCCCACTTTAATATATTTGCGCCGAGCTCCATCTGACAATCAGAGGATTGTATAGCTTCTGGTTTCTGGGGCCTCTAGAGGCCGCCAGTTAATTACATCCACCGCGTTGGGCCGCAGAAGACCTCCGATTAAGCTATGCCGATGGTCGTCATTGTCGTCTCCAAATATAATAGAGTTATCTCTTAAATATATGCATAAGCACAAGATGAAAAGGTGAAATGCTAGAGCACCGTCGGTCTCTAGCAAAAGGGTATCCGGCCTCGCCATGCGGATCCCTTAATGAAGTCAATGGTGTTCGGCCTCGTCGGTCTCGAACAAAATAATTCCGTCCTCGTCGGTGCGGAAGAAAGTGACTTCATATAGATCACCGGCCTTGACAGTGCGGAAAATGGTAGAGTGAATGTGAGACTAGTGCTCATGTAGTACTTAGAAGATTTCTCCTTATGTAAATTCTTGAGACGCGTATACTCGTACGCTTGTTTTAACTTTTAAGACGCGTATACTCGGCGCTAGCTTCGCCAAGCCTACGGGGAGTTGTATTGGTAAAGTTCACGGGCAAGATTAGGATAAACCCGGATAAATTGGGCATCGCGCCACGGAATTTATTAACTTAGTCGTGTGTTGCACCACGACACTTGTAATTTTAAGGCCGAGCATGTTGACAATGGACAAGGGACAATCTGGTTATGTCGAACTTGTGCAGCTCGGTTTATTCTATGACTTAGTTGCCAAAATGGCTGGCCTTCAACTTGTTTGGTGGCTGCACATGTAAGTGTAAGTATAATATAACCTTGCTTGCTTCTTCTTTCACCCGTACGTATTGTTCATCTTGGACAGCTGTATATCTTCTCATAATGCAATGTCGTGAAATTGAATCTGGCCCTTTAATTTACTTGTGGCCTCATATTGATGCTTGGGCTCTTCTGAACATACTTTCGAGCGCTTAGCGCTTAGCTTTGCTTAGATCCCCAATTGAGCCGTAAACGTTAGGGCCGTGACATGGATCGCTAGCCCGGCCGAGCTTATCGGCTATGCTTATCGTCAACTACCAGCCGCCTCTTGCTTGCCATCGAGTGCCATGCTGCTCTTGCCGTCGGGCCACTGTTGGACTTGGGCCACCGATGAGTCATGGGGTGCTTCTCGCCGAGCCGTCGGGCTACTGCTTGTTGTTGCTGCTGGAGCTGGAAAAACTCGCCGTCGGTGAGCTGCTGAAAACGCCGAACGATCGTTGGGCTGCTTGCTTGCGCCGCGCTCGCCACCAGAGATGGCAGGCGAGATGAAGATGATCGCCGGGCTGACGTTGCTCCGTCAAGGTCCTGGCCGGGCTGCTGAACCACCGTGCAACCATGCTTGATCTGCCTTTGGACTGCCATGAGCTTGCTGGTACTCGCTTTTGCACCGGGCGGCTCCATACGCCGCTGCCAGAATTGGATATGCTCGCCATCGATGTGCTGAGCTGCTACTGCTGCCGCTGGCCGCTGGCGAGATAAATATGATGGTCGGGTGTCAGAGGCCGGTGCCATTGCCAGGCTGCCACTTGCATGTGCCGCAAGGCGAAAATGATCATGGTTGATGCACTGCTGGATCACAGCTTGTCGGGCTGCTGCTCCTTGCGCCGCGCTCGCCACCGATCGTGTTGCCTAGACACCATGTTGTGGGGCACCGTCGGACTCATCTACCACTACTGATGGCCCTATGCTTCCCGATGTCATTGGTGTGTGCCGGGCCGCCGCTTGCGTGAGCCACGCGAGTTGGAGATGCTTGTCGTCGGCTTGTCGCTATATCGATCGTTGTTGGCTGTTGCTGCACATGCCAAATGCTTGCCGGGCTACAAGCGCCCGCTGATCATGACCGGCCACCGGGCAAAGATAAAGATGATCTCCGGGCTGTCGCTGATCCGTCGAGCCCTGGTCGGGCTGCTGAATGCTTGCCGGGCTACAAGCGCCCGCTGATCATGACCGGCCACCGGGCAAAGATAAAGATGATCTCCGGGCTGTCGCTGATCCGTCGAGCCCTGGTCGGGCTGCTGAACTGCCGTGCAGCCGCGCTAGCTGGCCATATCTACAGCCATGCAAAGAAGAAGAATATAAGATGCAAATTAAAATAGATAAAGAGCCTCACCATACAAGATGAACGTCGATGGTGTATTGATGGATGATGGTGTCGGTCTTCCTTGCTTGGTAAGATGCGTGCATGCTTATGGCCGGGCGTCGGCGTGGATGTACTCCGGCGAGAGGGCAGTCCAAGAAGCCGCCGCCATGGCCGTGATGATACACCGCCGCCGCTCCTCCGCATAGATGTGTAGAGGTACATGGATACACCGCGTCGCCAGGACTCCGGCGAGAGGGAGCAGCAAGGCGGCGGCGCTCATGTGCTTGCAGGGAAGAGAGATGCATGCCCTATCTCTCTTACCTGCCCTCTGCATAGATGTGTGCGTGTAGATTAATGTGCGCCCCCGTTGACCTGGGACTGCTAGCTATTTATATAGGGAGGTTGAGGCCAGCGATCAACCTCTTGACCAAGCAACAGATTTAAATTAGAGAACTCTATCGATCTCCAACGAACGTCGACGTGAAGAATATGGACCCTCATCAGGATCAGCTTGTTTGCATCTATCCAATCTTCTTCATTCACGTACATGGTGCCGCCTCTGAAGTATGGGCCCATCAAGGTGGTGTCAGTTCCCAGCATAGATACGAATCTGCTTCTTGATATCTCTAACCGTTTGCATGGCCTTGTTCGCTAATAAAAATATTTTATCATCGTATATATCAAGGGCTTCTAGAACCATCTTGAACATGGCAACTGTTCCACAGGCCGAACATATCGTATGCCAAGAATTAATACATATGTACGTATACGTAGGCTTGCAATAGATACACGAACGTATATTGCATGCATATCAGCCACGTATAAGTGCTTTTGGCCCAATTGATAACATAGCCTTAATTTAATAATTGCAGGCCTGTTTTAATCCTGAAATATTTTATTTTGTCTAATTGATATGATTGGCAAACTTAATTGGCACTATAAAATTATGCCAAAATTTCATCGTACAATTCTCTTGGTGGTTGCCACCACCTAGACAGTTGAAGCAGCGAGAAGAAAGGTGTGAGCAAGCCCGGTGATTGTTCTCGTCCACACCAACAAGTTGTGAGGGGTTCTTGCCCTTTCCCCTCGAAGTTGCAAAAGGTACTCTAGTGGAATGCGTGTGTCATTTAACTCTTAGCCATTGGTAGATTCTTGTGACGCCTTTAATAGGCTCGGTGTATGATACTGATTAGCCACCGAACCACGTGGTCAAAGGGGACACAACGAGGACTAGTGTGTTGGCAAGCACGTGAACCTCGAGGATAAATCATGAGCAAATTATTTTCTTGGCCCTAAAAAGTGCTTCTTAGTTTTTAGCCTTTTTTCTCGAATTTGGCTATTTGGCCCTAAAACAAACTTTGTCTGGTTTCTTGGCCCTGCCGTCCATTCTGCTATCAAACGGGCAGGTAAAAAGACCAAAATACCCTTTGGACCAAAATACATTCGTAAAATTATAACTCTTCAATACGGCATCGGATGCAGATGATTTTTATATGAAAATTGTAGATCTCGATGAGATCGACAACTTTCTAGTCTTGAGTTTTTTTTCATTTGAGGTCATTCCAATACCCAAAAAATTAATATATAATTTTAGCATTTAAATTATGATGCTAAAATTATATATTAATTTTTTTGAGCATCTGAACGACCTCAAATGAAAGAACTCAAAACTAGAAATTCTATATCTCGTCGAGATCTATAATTTTCATATAAAAATCATCTTCATCCGATGTCGTATTGAAGAGTTATGATTTTTTGAATGTATTTTGGTGCAAAGGGTACTTTGGTCTTTTACCCACCCCTTTGACTGCAGAATGGACGGTAGGGCCAAGAAACTAAACAAAGTTCGTTTTAGGGCCAAATAGCCAAATTCGAGGAAAAAAGGACCAAAAAACTAAGAGGCGCTTTTTAGGGCCAAGCAAATAATTTGCTCATAAATCATTATCTTGGTCTCTTGTGGTTGATCCATCGAGATCACTTACTCTCTATTGAATTGATTGGATCATCAATCGGATTTCTATTAGTTGAATCAAGACGGTGATTGGCTACATCCATAAGTCTCGGTTTGCATACATCGATCCCTTCTTTACATTGTGCAAGTAACATATTAGGGTGTGTATAGTAATTTATTTTCTAAGGACATTACTCTTAGTGTGCTCTAGTATATTAGGTTGTTAGTTGATTGGTTAGGAGGATTGCATACCCCCCTCTCTTGTAGGCTAGCGCAAAATTTCGCTTGAGCGCCGTTTTTTATTACTAACTTAGGATCATCTAGTGTTCTTGTAGAAATTTTAATTATGCTACTCACCCCCTCTAGCTAATTGGCGGCCCCAGTAGCGGAGCGGCCCAGCCTGCACGGCGGCTTGGCGGCTTGGCGGCCCTCGGTGGGCGCCTCGTGGGGCGGTGGCCCGGCCAGGCGGCGGCGTAAGCGTGGATCCAAGGTCGTCGCAGACTAGGCGTCGGCACGACATGGATCTAGGGGCAGTGGCGGTGAGCTCCTCCACCTCCACCTCAGCGGGCGGCCGACGAGCAGATCTAGGCAAGGAGGGCCTCCCCCGTTGTGGATCCGGCGAGGAGTGGCCCCCACAGCGGCTCCGGCACCCTACGGCGGCGACTCCGGCGAGGAAGGGATGCACGGCGGCGGCAGCGGCCTAGATCCGAGCCCATTTGGGCTAGGGTTTGGGGTTTTTTTTTTTTTTTTTTGTTTTTTCTTTCAATTAACCGAGGCGGTTTTTATAAAGTAACCGCCTCAATTAACATATTACCGAGGCGGTTGGCCTCGGTTAAGGCCATGATTAACCGTGACCTTATGTCCGAGGCGGTTGGAAAAACCGCCTCGGTTAAGTTTTGTGTCGTAGTGTTAAATATTTCTTTAAACATAATCATCGAACATCACGTTAACACTGCATGAACATTGTAGAAAATAGCATAGAAACATTGTATGTATGTACACTGCGTAATGTGAACATCTCCTGAGTCATGAAACACAAAAAATAAAAAATAGTGAAATAATTAATTCTAGTTAAATAAAAAGGAGAAAAAATACTACCGAAGAACAATACATCATAGAACATTACATGAATACTACACAAGCGTCACTAAATATAATATAGAACATCATATATATACACTATGTAAATATAAAAAAATTATTATGAAATTTAAAACAAAATAATAAGATTAGTGAATTAATTAATTAATTAATTAAAGTCGATAAATAGAAAAAAAGCTACCAAACATTACACAAATACTCTAGAACATCACATTAACACTACACAAACATCAATAAATATAGCATAGAACATTATATATATACTACATCATCATCATAAAATATCATGAATTGTAAAAAAATAAAATAGTCAAGTAATTAATTCAATTCAAATAAAAAAGCTACCAACCATCACAAAAGATATCATAGAACATCAATATATATGTACCGAACAACACAAAATACATTGTAGAACACCATATTTCTACTCGCAAACATAAAAAAAGTATATGATAGAACATTTATATACTACATAAACATCATGTGTATAGGTTAATAAAAAAGTGAAACATATAATTATAAAATAGAAGGCAAAGAAAGGAAAATAAAAAGGAAAAATAAACGAATGAAAGGGGAAAATAGAAGAAAACATAAAAATGAAAATAGAAAAAGGAAACAAAAGAATAATAAGAAGACCACCAAAAATGAAAAAAAAGAAATTGAAAAAAATAAAGGAGGGGGGAGCCCCAATGATCCCCCGCCTACCACGTCGGAGCCGCGCCAACATCCTCCGTCCGGATGCATGGAGGTAATAGGGAGAAGGAGAGGGAGAGAGAAGAGAATAGGGGAGAGGAGCAGTCTCGCCAAAGCGGGTGTCGTTGCCCCACTCCAGGGTAGCCTAGGTCCCTGCAGGGAAGGGGAGATGAAGGGAGGGAGGGCGGAGCGTTCAAAGCCACGACGTGCGCCACGCGGGTGGTCGGGGCGTTAGCAGGCTTGCACGTTTGGAATGGGGTGGGGGAGGGGGTCATGGGCCGCGCCTAGGAGGAGGGGGTCACAGCAACGATGCGAGAGGCGGAGTCAGACGTGCGGCGGCGTGTAGTGCAGCACCTGTCCGGCTCTAATTGGATGCCGAACATTTTAACCCTATCATTATCGCTACGAAAACCGTACTAGCTGAGCGTCGATGGAAAAAAAAAAAGCGGAAGTCTCGTGGCTCACGCATCCTTGGGGATAGCATGGGCCCCTAGCCTGGGCTGTTGCACATCCCTTTGAGTGGACTGGGCCTAATAAAAATAAAATGCTAAGCGGATCAGAGGGAGCCGAGGGTCGGCACGAGTATCAGGTCCGACTGGTCGGCAACAATGATTACCGCTCAGTTTCTCTATGTTCCTCACAAGATAGTCTGTTATTAGCTGTAATTTTTATTCGAAAATCATCTTCATCCAAAATCATATGAAAAAGGTGAAATTTTTCTACGGTTACACTTTGTCGTGCCAGCTAGCTGGCGCAGCCTTATAGTGCTACCGTGTCACTCCAAATGTGGCCGGTGTGGCAAATAATGCCGCACCTAATATATGTGGCGCGACAACGTGTTTTTGCATGCCACCACACTAGGCGCGACGAAAATAGTTAGCTTTTTTTAAAAAGGCTAAAAAAGATGAAATTTTTCTATGGTTACACCTTATCGTGTCATCTAGTTGGTGCAGCCCTATAGTGCTACCGTGTCACTCCAACAGACATGTGGCCGGTGTGGTAGATCATGCCGCACCAGATACATGTGGCGCGACAGCGTGTTTTTGCATGCCACCACACTAGTCGCGACCAAAGTAGTTATTTTTTTAAAAAAAAAGGCTAACTCATTTTAGATTTAAAAAGCGTTAAAAAAATTCACCGATGGACTGAGCACCTAATTAAGGGGAAATCGGAACTCTTCTATTATCTAAAAAAAAACTGGAAATCGGAACTTTTCCATTATCTAAAAAAAAAGCTGTCTTGTGACATGTGATGATATCTATTAAATCCACCTGCAAGGCACTGCTAAATTCAGAAGCAACAATAATCAACAATTCTCTCGCTAATATTGTTTTGTTTGGTTGGGGCGATTTGAGTCCACACATGGCGATTTGAGTCCACACATGAATACATGATTACGGCATCCTATGTTGTGGTCCGCCTAACAGCTAGGAGTACGTTGGAGGTCATATCTTCAGTTCTTCACTCAAGAAATTGCACGCAGTGGTCCTCGTCAGATACATAGTAACTTGCATGTGTAACTCAATAAAATTGAAACAAAGATAATACGGTAATGCTACTTACCGGCCATTCGACACGCGTCGGATGTCGCGGCCCACGCGTCGAACGCCTCCGCAGGCCCACTCACCCACCGCTTGCTTCTCCCACCGCATGCAATTGTATTAAATAAAATAAAATGTTAAAATCAGCCATCCTTATCCCTTCGCTTCTCCTCCTCACCGCATCCCGCAGAAACTTTTTTTTTTCTCGAACACGACTTCACGTGTCATTTTCATTAAGAAGAAGGGGGCCAAAAGAACGGCAGGTACAACACGACACGAACAAACGCCATAAAGATAGTGACGGCACAAACACAAACACAAACACAAAGCGACACAAAGAACAAAGAGGGAGCCTGACACCACGCCCAACAATGGATTAGAATTCGAGCTACATGGTCACAGCGGGCCGGCAGGGGCAGGGTTCGGCGTCTCATGGCCGCTTCGAGGGTGCATCAACGGAACCTTCAAGAAGGAGATGACGCCCTCGGGCGCCAATTCCGTTGACGGTGCGCCCTGGGGAGCTTTCGCTCCGGAAGTGGCCCCCCCAGCAGCGGTCGGTGAGCGGACGACGACGCCTTCAAAAAGGTAATGACGTTGCACGCCACCGTCGTCAGACCCAGCCGCGAGGGCCGGGCTGGGGTTTTCACCCATGCCGCCAATGACCGTGAGAGGTGGGGGCGTCCATCGCTACGCCAAGGCGGGAGCCGGCCCGCGGCTACCACGCCAGAGAAGCGAGGGCGATGGGAATCGAAGCCCCCGGAGACGCCGTTGGATATCTTCGTGTTGCCCTACCGGGCGGCCGAGCTGAACCAAAGTTCCGGAGGGGAGGGTGAAACCGGCCCGGGGGCCCGGATCGGGCAGTCAACCCGCCGCCACCGGAGCGGCGGTGGTGGGGGGGGGATGCCGGCAAGGCTCGGTTGCCGCCGCTGTCTTGCCACCCCGGCAAGAAGCGGGCTGTGATAGCCGCAACCGCCCCCTGGCCGCTAAGATCTCGCCTCGCATGCGCCTAGAGTTCTGGTTGGGGCATCCCTCGCCCGACCCCGGCCGAGCCCTCTCGAGGCTAGGGGGCAGCCGCCTTGCGATCGGAGGCGTGGAGCGCAAATGAGGGGGGACGGGCACAGCCACGGGACTCCCTCGCCGAGGCGCCAAGGCCTCTCCAGACCAGGGTGTCGGCCCGCCACCTCAACCTGTCAAGGATGGACGTCGGGGTCGAGGGAGGTGGCCGTGACGCGACAACGACGGTGGGGGGTGAGGGGGCATTGGCTGCTGTGGCCGCGCCGCCCGCAGGGGCGAGGGCGTCCCGGGCTGCCTGGGGGTCGCGCTGCCCACGCCTACTGAGGCGGCGCATGGTCCACGTCCGCGAGCCGGCGCCGGGGGCGGAGTCGTTGCGGCAGGGGCCAGCCGGCGGCCTGCGCCAGCACCCGCCCGCCTCATGCGGCTCGTGGAGCCGGGGCGGCCGCCAGTCGCCGCCGGCCGCCAGGCCTGCAGGCCTGCGTCGCCTTGGCGAAACCCTAGGGCCTCGCCCTAGCCGCCGGCCGCCCGGGGCCGGATCCGTGTCGTGGTGGCTGGAGGCGCTGGCGCCGCCCCCCGCCGCTGGATCGCCGGAGTCCGGGAAGAAGAGGGAGGGGAAGAGAGAGAGGCGAGGGAGGACGGGGGCGCCCATCCCGCAGAAATCAAGCGCATCGCACTCGCTCATCTTTTTGTCGCGCGCCGCCGGCTCCCTCTCGGCTTATGCGCCTCTTGCTCCCCCACCTCGTCGTTGGCATTGGTGCTCGCTTCGCTCCGTCTCGCGCCGCCTGCTCCCTCGTTGAATGCGGATCTCGCTTCCCCCATCGCTGGCACTAGTGCCGCGGGGTGGTCGCCAAATGCCGCTGCCGCCCGCCTGCCAAGCATGGTGCTGGTGGTGCTGGCTGGCGATGGGGCTTTGCTTCTTCTGTTGTTGCTTGATGCTAGGGACGCTCGTGCGCAGCCGCTAGCGGTTGATTCCTACCCTGGTGGTCAGAATCAATCGGCACAGGAGCCTCCTCCCATAAGTTGTAAATATATGTTTCAAGTGTTTCAGGAGGTACGTTGTGGCTGTTTTATATGGATGTTGCAAAATGTTTTCATATGTTGCAAGTGTTTCAATTGCATGTTGCAAGCGTTTGTTCAAAATGTTTTATCCATTTTCCACGTATGTTGCAAATGTTTTTGATCTTGATGTTATAACAGTATGTTCCAAATGTTTTACACATATGTTGTAACAGTATGTTCCAAATGTTTCAGTTGTTTCAGTCTTATGTTGCAACAATGAGTTTCATGGTACAAGTTGCAGACGTTTATTTTGAATGTTTTATATGTCCTGCACACATGTTGCAAGTGCATGTTAATGTTTCATCTTACTTTTTTCATGTTACAAGTGTTTTATGTTGTTCGACGGGAGCAACTTGGGGATCGACGGGCCGTGTGGTGCGCTAGGGGGTGGCAGATGGGGGAGCTATGGAGGGGGCATGCAGGGGGTTGTGCTCGTCCTCAACCGCTACTTTATCCTCAACTATCGAGTGCTGCCTGAGCATAGAGGAGAGGAGAGGGCGGAGTGCGTGCGTGGGGCTAGGGGCGAAGGTGGACGATGACGGAGTCAAGGGAGGAGGGAGTGGAGGCAGATGGGACGAGGCAAAAGCGGACGTCATATGGGTAGAGACGTCCGATGGGACTTGGCGCAGTGGGAGGAGGGAGTGGGAGCAGATAGAACGAGACAAAGCGGAGGGGCTGTGCAGGGTCGAGACGTCCGATGGGACCGGACGTCCATGCGCCAGCAGTTCTGAAGATAATATGGATGCTTTAAGATGTTTTCATCCTCCTGTATAGTTAACCCATTATATTTCCGGAGCAGTTGAATCATCGAGCATGCGACATGCTGACACATGAACTTCTACCACTAGCAGCCTGAAAATAAATCAAGCCTCCAAACAAGGCCAAAATGCCACGTAATATAATACAATAGGGCCAATTTGCCGAGGCCAATGCCGGACGCCAAATTTTGCATACGTAAGCTTATAATAATATGTTGCTGACTAGTAGTAAAAGTCTAGTTTCTCAAGCAAGAAGCATCAAACAATAAAAAAAATCTTAGCAACAGACAACAGTTCAAATATTCTATAAGATACTACAGGGATTCCAATCCAATCCAGATAAAACAAGCTAACGGCATGCAGATAGCAAATTCAGCAGAGTAGAACGAGGCTACTAATCCCCAAAAAACCGAAGGCTACTAGTATGCAGTTAGCAATTATCCTAATCCATTGCTGTTGCTGCCTTGGAATGCACGTTAATCCTCAACTTCATCTTCATCAAATCGCCTTGGATCAGGCAGGCAATATCCAGCTGCCATTAAACGATATATTTTCCCACATCATCATCAGGTCAGCAAGTTTCTAAACAATATATGATTATCACATAATAAAAGTGAGATCGATGAGTGCATCTACATACACGTTTTGTGGTCCTTTGTCATGTCTCAGACGGCCCTCATGACCACCAATTATCGCCCTGTCAAACACGCAGAATACAAGATTAAAATAGAATATTATGTTGTTTACCTCCAACTAGATTATTGATCAATCAAATGTCTAAACCTGTATATACCAGCAGTAACATAACAACTTGAATACCAAAAGAAAAATCCACTTACTTTTTTGTCTTCAAATCATCCAAAATTTCCCGAATAGTACGAAAAAACAGGAAGGGGGTTCCATCTTCTGTATCATAGTAATTGATGCCCATAAATTTTCCATCCAAATCAACAAGGGGGCCTCCAATCACAGCCTAACCAGGTTATATTAGAGGTCAGTTGTGACACCAAGTATGTAAGGCTAAGTAAATCATATTCTGGTAGAAGTACAACAACAAAGCCTTTCAGTCCCAAACAAATTGGGGGTAGGCTAGAGTAGGCAATTAGAAATAGAAAAGACAAGACTGCTACCTTAGTGGTTTTGCACGTAGTGTACCAAAGATATCGACAATCCAAATTGCTTTTCACCTTGTAGTTTTGGATGTATTTCCCACTTGCAGCTGATAAAATACCTGATTCAAAGCAACGGGCCACAGCTACCACCATTTTATCACAACGTATCAACTTAGATTCCAGCTTCACAGGACAATCAACATTGTGTTTCTTGACACTGACTAGAGCAACATTGTAATGTAAATTATAATGTTCCAATTTTCCTTCAGTTCGTTCATTGTTTGGAAGCAACACCTTAATCTGCAACAATACAATGAGACTTAAGCGGTGTCTTGGACAAACAAGAATCACAGTAAAATTAGAAGTACCAACCCTTAAGCCGCTCACAATCTCACTTGCGCCATCGGGATCCCTAACCAAGCTTGCTGAGGTCAGAATAGTAGGACGTCCACCATAGTCAATGAAAAATCCTGTGCATGCAAAGAATTTTGATTCACCTGGACACCATAACTGCCATTAGCTAGTGATGACTGAACATAAGTGTGAAATAGTAAATAGCGCATCACTGTGAAATTACCATGGAACGAAGCAAGTGCAACAACAGTGTCAAATATGTTAGAAGAAATTTCTTCCTTGAATTCACCCCAGACACCAGTAGGATATTTGTCACCAAACTGTTCTTCAAAAGTATTAACATTCATGCTACCTGGTAGACGAGATATCATATAAAAGTTAGCAGGACAGCAGGGCTGTAAAAAAACACAGTGCGTGATAATTCAGCAAGCGTTGACTCATGACCACGTCCCTTGAAAGACTGAGATAACCCAGTGTAAACCCAAATTGCACTTTGCTTATCCTGGTGCACAAAGATTGATTAGCACTGTTATGTGTTAATTCTAAGTACAGCATTTAACAGTCACTTAAAGTTCTCCACATAATAACTTAAGATTAAAATGTTATGGCAACTTGTGCAACAACTCATACCATCTCTGCTCTTCAAGGAACTTTGATGGTCATGGTGTGTTCTATGCACATTCAATCCAAATATTTCTGGATGGATTTAAGGAGGATGTAGGTGTACCATTTATAGCATAGTGTTGTACTATCTGCATATGCATATATGTAGCAGCCGGTTGATATGATTATACATATACAAATTTTGAAAATTTGAGATCAGAGTAGAATCACTTTTCAAAATCAGACGCTGATGTATACTTATTTGTGATCGCAACGCACAGAAATTAGCTGAGTAGAATCACTTTTCAAAATCAGACGCTGATGTATACTTATTTGTGATCGCAACGCACAGACATTAGCTGTATCGCTAGTGCTCAAGTTAACAGTTAAACTAGCTATATAGAAGTCCAAATA
Organism: Chrysopogon serrulatus; assembly: GCA_015844335.1. Lineage (NCBI taxonomy): Eukaryota > Viridiplantae > Streptophyta > Magnoliopsida > Poales > Poaceae > Chrysopogon > Chrysopogon serrulatus. The sequence continues at coordinate 308,347 of JADLZL010003761.1, forward strand.
TAAAGGCTTAATTTGAACCACTAGAGGACCTTAGAAACAGTGATAAGCTGCACAATTAAATAACATTTAGTGATCGACATTGGGTGGCTGTGTACTCACCTCCAGGATTCGAGCGAAGTTCCACAGCTTTGAGTCTTTTTCTATGCCTGTAGATGAAACATTAATACGAGAAATAATGCAAAAGGGATCAGCACGTGTAGATAGTGTAATAATACAAGAACTGAGCAAATGTTAAACAAAATCTTTTTTTTTCTCCAATAATGCAGGAGAGCTGCGTGTCATTTCATTGAGAGAAGAAAACACAATACAAAGGGCCCAAAAAAACCCCTCCGAACACCCCACAACACCCCCAAAAAAAAAAAAAACAAAGGTACAGACACCCCATGCACAAAAAAAAAAGGATGACCAACGACTACCCTGCCCCAAATTAAGGACCAAGACTGAGCAACCTGCAAAGTGCTCTTGGAGAGCAGAAATATTTGCAATCTTTTCCACAATTGACTGAGCAACTGTGCCATACACCAAAGGCTGCTCTTATTGGCAATCTTTTGCAAGACAGCCTCCACAGTAGGCCTCTCTCCCTCAAATACACAATCATTTCCATATTCCCATGCAACTAGGATAGTCAGAGAATTGAGATCACTCTTCTGCTCCTTGGGCACTCTTTTGACAGCCTTAGACAACCAGTTAGAGAAACGGATGGTATCCAGTTAAACGAAATCTTGATAGTCAAGAGAGACCATACTCCCATGTAATGTTCATATTTTAATAAAACTAGAGTGGAGGCCCGGCGCTTCGCGCGGGAGGAGGTAGGGAAGTTTTTTCTTTACTAAACCTGACCCGCTACTGTTTGATACGGGTGGACTGTTTGTGAACCTGGCCCGTTACTGTTTTAGCCGACCTGTTACTGTTTCTTAACGGGCGCCACTGTTTACCATACCCGGCCCGTTACTGTGGATGAACAGTAGACCGTGAGAGGAAGAAGGGCGGGTGAACAGTGCTTGGGAACAAAGTCCGATCACCACGTTTAAAGATCTTTATTATAGATAGATTATAGATTATAGATTATAGATAGATATTCTAACATATTTTGAATTAGAAAATATATGTTGGCTTCAATATTTGAAACACAGGAATATGGCCACTGTACTCTATAATACAGAGCAACTGTGACACATGCCAAGTACAGCTCACCTGTCTAATATATCTTAAGGTCGAGGCACCAAAGCATGAAGTTATTGTGAAGGGTAAACAAATATGTTGGCTTCAATAGTTGATACACAGGAATATGGCTACTCTACAATACAGAGCAGTGACATATGCCAAGTACAGCTGACCTGGTGACAATATCTTATGCTAGATGTACCAAAGCATCAAGTTATTATTAAGGGTAAACACTGAAAGCTGCAACTACAAACATAGATAAGCAAACTGGAAATATATTGGCACACCTGACTGACTTCACCATCACACGAAATATTGTCTTTTCCATGGATGTCTGTAAATTGTTCAAACGATCAAACATTATATCTTTTCGTAAGAATATGGGTCTTTCCATATTCGAGAAAAGGTTCATGCCAACGAAGTTCCCATCAAACTCAAAAAGTGCGCCCCCTTGCATAACCTAGAACCAAAAAAAAAAAAACATGTGGCAAGCAACAAGGATTACAATGGAACAGAATAAAATGACCTGGTAATAAGAGTTACTCCCACCTTTACATTTACTAGTCACTAGTGACTGTCTCTCAAATTCTAAATGTGACTCCCTCTAGTAATAATTATTAATTGGCATTAGGACAAAAATAGACTTGAAAGTAATTATATTTTTGTGCCCAAACGTCAAGTAATAAGGACTGGAAGTACTATTTTATACTTTAAAATGTATGATATGTTTGAAGCACTGCAAAAAATCTCAACCACTATGAAAAGCATTCAACTTAACTGCACAAGTATACATTTTCAAAGGAATAAGGCCAAGCTTTTACATTACAATCAACATCGACTAATAAAAGTAAACAGAGTAAATTAACATTTTCTTTATTGAATACAAGACACAGTTTAGAGCATAAGTAAAAAGAAAAGATTACAGCACAAGCGTACCTCAGATAATTTACATGTAGAGAACATAGGATGTCCACAATCTTCAGATCGGCCTGAAGCAGTAAGCGTCCCACTTGTGGCAATTAATTTGCCAGAGATGTCACGCCCTACCGCTACAACCTTTCTACCAAGCATCAATTCCTCCGCATAACTGAGAGGTACGCAATAAACATCAAGAGCAGACGTGACTTTGATAACAGCAATTACATGATCCAGGTCATATTCTACCACAGTCCCTATGGCAACATTTCCTTCATGGCGTACTTCAATCTATAATAGTAAAGCAAGGAAACAGCACAGAATGATCACAGGTATGTAAGGAAAAAGGAACAATTAGTAAATGATTTTCAGCACCAACCTTAATGTTATGGTCAAATCTTTCACCTTTTAAAGCCCTTACCAAAGTTGCTGATGTCACAAACTTTGCGAAGTTAGACTGGCATTCTATAGCTATGCCAGAGAATGCAAATAGCACATTTTGTCCTACAATACCATAATTTGTATCATTCACAACTGATGCCTTTTAGATATATATTTTGAAAACTAAGCGTACAACAGCGTTATCACCATGGGATAAAGCAATTGAGACAACACTTCTAGACAACTTTGATGCAACTTCATCACTCAGGTCACTCCAGAAACCTTGATTGTCCCAAAAGAAGCAACAAGTTAGAAAACACGATACAAGACAGCTGTGAGGGCTCAAATAGAGCCATAAAAAACATGAAGAAAAAGGAAAGAACTAGCAGACCTGGAACCGATTTGTCAGCTGAGAATCTTGTCAGATCATCAGCACCCCTCTTGGTTGGCAGCATCTTTCCAGAATTGATGCGGAACTGAAGAAGGGAAATTTTGAGCCATAACCAGAAAAGCAACGTTGCAGGGTCAGTAATTCAATTTTTATTTATGCCATATGCTAAGGGCGGCAGTTCAGTAAACTTATTCAATTGTGAGACCTTTCCAGTTGTAATTACTTGTGCGCAAGAATACTAGTGTATTTTTTTGCCCCTCAGAAAAGATCACCCTTCCAGCAACTCAATCTGCCATCATATGCTAACCCCCTCCAAGAAGAGAGCCACGTCATGTCTGCATTTGTCACTCGCAAAGCTGCTCAACTGCCTGAAACTAAGATAATCGACTTCCTTGATGATTTCAGCATTTGCCATGGACCAGATTACGAATAGTATTGGATCTGGTACCTAGGACCTGAATACTCTGATCAATTTGGACGAAGGCAAAATACAGTGAGTTCAGATCAACGTTCAATCCAGGGCATAAAATTTTCTATCCAAGCATCAAACTGGAGCACCAAACCGAATGCAGATCAGTGCTCAAGCCAGAGCTTCACTAAATCAGATCAGAAAAAAAACAATTTGGAGTAGTTGGGATCAGAGTTTGGTGTAAATGAAATCTTTGGGAATGAGATCCTATCTTAAGCGAAAGGGCCTCTAGCCTAGTGGTTAGAGCACCTGATTAGCATCCAGCTGACCTAGGTTCGCCTCCTCTTAGGAGCAAATTAAACAGGCCCGGAATTAAAAAATAAATAAAAAAATAGGTAGGGGTTTCCCATAATGACTTAGGTCAAAAAAGATCCTACCTTGCCTATGCCTAGGAGTGCTGAGGTGAAGAAGCAGCTCGCACATCAGAGAAAAAGGAGCATTGGAGGGGATGACAGAGAGGACAATGGGGAGCGGGAGAAGATGGCGGAGGAAGACGATGGTGCGAGAGAATAGCGGCGCTAGGGGTTTCTCGAGCATGGCTCCCACCTACCACCAGAGAACGCACAAGCCCAATAACTGTTGGAAAAAAAATTGTGGTCTGTGGAGGTGTGTATCTTTCTCCGGTTGTAACAATCTAAACCAGATGTAAATTAGGCCTGTTTAGATGTTGTATTGTAGGATTCACGTCAATCAACATGTATTGTGTGGATTGGGGGTGTAATTTAGTTCAAATTTCACTTCAATCCACCCAAGTCATGTAGATTGATGCAAATCCGACTATATCCAAACAAAGCCTAAGTGGAAAAACCGATTACCCAAACAACATATTCTGATTTGACTAATATAATTTCTGATTACCCAAACAACATATTCTGATATGACTAATATAATTTCACATGCCTGTATTTTACAATGGTTTTGTACATAAAACCAGTCATCAAAAGAACCTGAGCCTATATACTGTGAAATACGTGCCTGGGCAATCGGTTTTAACCTCCGTTCTAAACCGGTAGAACGGTTCGGTTTATTCGCGTTTTTTTTTTGGAAGCTTCGGTTTCTGAGATCTACAAACAGATCGGTTAATCATAAAACAGAGAACGACAAATTCGGTGTCGGTTTTCTACTTACCCGAAGTCCCCAGGTGCTCGCACCCTGCGTGCGCCGCCTGCCTGCTCCACCGCCGCGGTGCCGGCCGCGACCTGCCTGCTCCGCTGCCGTGCGGCCGCCCTGCACGCGCAGGAGCCGCCCTGCTTGCTCCGCCGCTGCGCCGCCGGCTACCCCGTGTTCCCGCCGGCCGCGCGCCACTCCTTGCTTGCGACGCCGCCGGACCCTGCCCGAGCGCCCGTCCCCCTGCAGATAAGGTTAGGGTTTAATTTAATTTTGGGTCTGGCCTGGCCGGGTGCGGGTGGGGTGGGGTGGACCGAGGTGGCCCGGTGGGCTTCGGCCTTGTTCAGATATTAACTCTTTGCAATTTGAACAAGGAAAAAGTCTACTTCTCCTCCCTCAATTTTCGCGAAAGTTTACTTTTCCTCCCTAAACTCGAAAATCAGATAAATAACCTCCCTCAATTTTTTAAACCATGCGTTTTACCTCCTCGGAGTGGTTTTGATGGTGGTTTTGCGACAATAATGGTGGTTTTGTCTTTTTCTTTTTTATTTATTTTAGCTAAATTTTTAAAAAATCATAGTAAATCATAAAAAAATTATAAAATAGAAAATCTAATTTTATTGGACTCCATAGAAGTAGATCTACGTAGTGAACATATAATATGGTATACTTTAATACAAAGTATCTGCTAGTATTTTTCTTTTCTATTTATTTTAGTTGAACCTTTAAAAAGTCATAGTAAATCATAAAATAGAAAATCTAATTTTTTTAGACTCTATATGAGTAGATCTATAAATGAACATATAATATAATATAATTTAGTATAAAATTTTTTTGCTGTAACTTTTGATCTATACTTTTCTATAATTAATTAAAATAGTTCATAACTATAGCTTCTATAATTATTTTGTTGAACTAAAGTATACCATATTATATATCACTTTGTAGACCAATTCATGTGGAGTCCAACAAAATTGGATTGTCTATTTTATGATTTTTCAATGATTTACTATGCTTTTTCAAATATTCAGCCACAATAAATAAAAAAAAAAATTCTAGTAAAAATTTGTATAAGAACATACCATATTATATATTCACTGTATAGATCTACTTATGTGGAGTCTAATAAAATTAGATTTTTATTTTATGATTTTTTATTTACTATAATTTTTCAAAAAATCGCTAAAATAAAAAAGAAAAAGACAAAACCACTGTTATCTTGTAGCAAAACCATCGTCAAAAACGACTCCAGGGAGGTAAATCGTATGGTTTGAAAAGTTGAGGGAGGTTGTTTATCCGGTTTTAGAGTTCGGGGAGGAAAAATGGACTTTCGCGAAAGTTGAGGGAAAAAAAGTAGATTTTTTTCCTTTGAACAACGGTAGCACTTTTTTTATATTTGATAAATATAATCTAATTATAGACTAATTAGATTTAAAAATTCATTTTGTAATTTACAATCAAATTGTACAATTAATTATTTTTTTACTTATATTTAATGCTCCATATATGTGGATAAACATTGATATAATGAAGAAAGTGTGAAAAAACTTACAAAAGTAGGTGAAAAAGAACTAGGCCTCATAGCGAAGCTGGTGTGTGTGGGGTAGGGGTGGGGGCCTAGGCACAGTTTCCTCTTCTGTTAGACGGTTTTTCAATTTAGATTTTTCTCTACAAAACTGAACACCAAGGCACTAAGCCGAAAAACACTAATCTTGTCCAAAACAAAAAAAGCCAAACTTAAAACGGTAAGGATTAAGGATATGTATGCACTACATATAGACGGCTAAATCAATAATAAATACAATGGATAATTATATGGCTGTCAGTTAATTCTTTAATGCTTATATGTACCCATGATCAAGCGTAAATATGATTTATTTATACTAATATATTTCTTGTTGACAAAAAAGATTAAGGCCTTGTTCACTTCTATGGGATTGAACCCTAGGAATGATTTCTAGCCGGATTCGTTATTTTAATTTGTATAACAATCAAAATAATTCCGGCTAAGAACGGACTAATCTGATGAAAACAAATGAGACCTACTCCCTCCGTCCCAAAAAGAATGACGTTCTCGCTTCCCGAGAAATAATTACCGGCAATTTTTATAAATAATAAATGTCATCGATTAATGTCATGATTAGTATCATTACAAAGATCTTTAGATCTAGTTTTTTAACAAAATTATTTGGAGATATAAATATTGCACATATTTTCTGTAAATCAAGTCAAACTTGTGGTACGAACACCCAAAACGTCCTTCTTTTTGGGACGGAGGGAGTAAGTGTTATCCAGTATGCATTTTCTGACTTTTGCAGTCCTTCCGTCGTTGCGTCTCCTATATAATGGGTAGGAGTCTTTGCCTATTTTTGTAGTTTTATTAAATGGCCTTCGGTACTAGTCCTTGCATGACGTGCGATTCTTTGTGTACGGGCAGTTTTTATTCAGTGCTCTGCACGGATCGCGCATCATATGTTTGACTACCAACTTGTATAGCTCTGGGTATTTGTGACATATGTTGTCATAAATATACTCAACTTCTTTATTCACGGAGTTAGTTGGAGGGAGGTGGACGAAAAAAAATAGATAGACTAAAAAAAAAGATGGGCTGAAATTTTGCCTCTTTATTATTAGGTAGAGATAAGGATTGATAAAAAATATAAATATAAATATATATATATATATATAGATAATATCAAACCAACGTGGCTCGACCGGCGTTGGAGTTTGATTTGTAAAAAGGAATCTGTGTCCTAGTAGGGCACCTTTTCCTAGTGTTGTCCTATATTTTTCCCATAATCCTTTGTATAATAGAACCCGTATCCAAGTGTTATACTATTTTTTTTTTCTATAATCCTTTGTATAATAGAACCTGTATCCGAGGAGGAATTGATTGTCTATTTGGACACCTGTATTCGAGTTGTATCCATGGTAGGTAGTTGAAATAAAAGTTTAAAAATTCTTTGTTTAATAGAACCCGTATCAGACTAGCTTGATTCATGCAAGTGGTTCGTTGCTTGTCTCTGAGTGCAAACAGCATCAAAGATCTTGATCTCACGCCTCTAGATTAATCATGTCGATATAACTGAGCTACTGCTGCTGATGCTCAAAACCAATCTGGACGGTAGCGTGCGCACCCACTGCTGCATCGAATTGATCTCCACCGCCCAGAAGATGCAGTGCCCTGCCCGCGCACGGGCTTGCCATGGCGGTCGCAGAAGTCGATGAGCTCATCAGCATCAGCGTAGCTCACCTGCCCCTACAGCCTCCGTGTAATACCCCTCGTGGCGCGGTGGCTCGTTCTCGTCGTCGTCATCGACCCGGAGCGAGCCCTTGACCTCGCCCCACTTCCCCACCTCGACCACAGCCATGCCGCCACCAACCCATTGGTCGTCGTCCACGCGGACCTTGACATGAACGGCCCGGGCATGGCGATGGCGTGGCGCGCTATCCGTCTCTTGCTCTCCCAGTCTCCCTCTCTCCGGCACGGCGTCGAAGTCTGTGGGCCTCGCGCGTTCGCGACCTGTGGCTGCGGCGATGGGGTGTCAAGATTCCGAATTGGAGCTGCGCTGGATCACGTATCCAGCTCGTAGTTCGTATCTGGCGGAGCGCCACGAGCCTCGGTGTACTTGCCGTCCGCGTTGACGAGCTGCCGTGGGAGCGCCACATGTGTCCCTGCATGAACCCCCCAGACCATGATGCCCTCGACGGCCGGGTGCACAAACGCATCCTGCAGCACGATCTCCAGGTCGTCGGTGCGCATGACCTCCTCTCGTCGGCCGACACATCCAGCTCCGTTATCCAGATGGGGGGAGCCACGTGACGGCGAGCTTTTCCAGCGGGTCGCAGATGATGCCCCCGACGGGGTGCATGACGTGGCCCTGCACGCCGATCCCTCCAATCGGCGCGCCCCATCGCTGCAGGTCCGTCACCAGCGCCACGTACTTCTCCGGCATCGCGTTGGGGTCATTGGCGCTCACCACGTTGTAGTCGTTCACAAACAGCGCCGGCGCCGGGTTGATCCGCGCCGTCTCCCAGAACATGTGAGCGTTGATGTCGTCGCCAAGCCGCTGCGCGTAGAAGGCGCCGTGCAGCATCTCATTGTTCAACTCGTAGTGAGCCAGGCCTCCATGGCGGCACGGAGCTGATCGCCGTTAGAATGGGAGAGGGAGAGATGGGGCGCGCCACCGCCACGCCATTGCTGGAACCCCTGCCTTGGCACGGCAGGTAGTGGCCGCGGGCTATTGGCTGTTCCTACTGAGCAGTCCAGCGCTCAGCAGGTCCGATCTTCAGAGAGTACCCCATCCTATCTCTGTGCAAGCTCATGGGAAAACTAGCTGGATAAGATTTCCAAGTAAATCTTGAAAGTACTTGAACATTTCTAATTACACTTATCGCGTTGCTCCAACCTTTATCAAGAACTTTACTTATACTGCTTCCTTCATCATTCATATTCAGCTAATATGAGGGGCAAGTCTAGTTATGACTAGCTCTCAAAGAAAGAGTTTGATCTTTCATAGGATAGGAGACCCTGTCCCTTGTACGGTCCCTTGTATAAGCCAAACATACTGCTTCCAATAATCACACCAGTGGAAATAAGAGAGAAAGTGGTATAATCAAACATAAAATAGTCCAAGTTTATTACTCTTCAAAGCTTCGCATGGAGAACATGTCAGTCCAACAATCTACTTCAAAATAGATATGAAGAATAATAAAAATATCAAAGGAGCATTAATTTGCAAATGCTAGGTTACACCAGTACATCTTGCAATACGAGTTTACATTACAAAGTAAATTTGCAATACGAGTACAGACAAAGCATGTAGTACAAAGTAACATGATGTTTTTCTCAGCTAAAGCAGCATAGTCATGCCTGCCTACCTAATAGAAGCACATGATTATATGTTTACATCCTCTAGAGCTGCCCTCCAATTATTATCACCACTTATTTGTTGCAACCATGCTTCTACAAGTATTGGTTTTATGCATATTTTAGCTTCACTGTCAAAGAATTCATCATCAGGTTCATCATCATCATCACTACTATTAGATGATGATTGAGATGATGATTGAGGTGATGATTGAGGTGATGATTGAGATGATTTGTCATCAGATTTAGGAAGAGGTGGTAGACTACAGTCTTGAATAACAAATCCGTTGACTCGGCTGTTTTCATTGAAAACTGGTGCTGACCTCATTATTTTGGTATTTCGATGTTGGCAAACAAAGATAAAATAGTGATTTGTATTTTGTTGAACAATACCAGCCATGTTATTTGCTTCACAAGATGGTGTTGGAATAAAACCTTGAATTTTGTGAAAATCTGATTTTGTCTTTGGAGCCACACAAAGAGCAGTTGAAAAGTTCATTGGTTCCTCACTGAACTGGATAGGTGTGCTACTTCCATGATTAGCTTCTGTTCGCAAAACGATGAAGTCATCATTCATAAACAAAATATTAGCATTTATCTCCACATGATCATAAAAGTGAACTAGCTGACTGGTGTATTCTCCGATGTCCTTTGGCAGAGAGGTCAGAATATAGGTGTAGTTGTTGGACTTGTGCAGAACTGAACCAGTAGAAACATCAACAACATTTATACCAGCATCATTTGTCCTCGACCACTCAACAGAAACAACTGATGGAAAAACTGTTGCTACTTGTGCCTGAGCTACTACCAGTGCCTGAGCTTCATTTAAGTGCTGACCCTACAGCCACAAATAAACAACATCAAATTTAACTCTTTATACACCTGGTTAAAAGATATAATTAACTATATATATACATATTTTTTTTTAAATTTTCTATGGGTTTGATATTTATTAAACTAGTTCTAATTTGCTTTCTTTTTTTTTTCTAATTTGTGCGCAATGATGGGAAAGAAGCATGATAGCAGACAAGAGATCAAACAACGAAGAAGAGATAAACGAGATCAAACTCACCGGATCCATGGGGAAGGGCCTTCGCAACCGCGCGGTCAGCCGGCAGGATCTCGGATATAGCGGAAGGATCGCGAGCCGGCGATGCAAAGGGAGGCGGTGGGGGAGGGCCTTGATAACCTCGCGGTCAGCCGGGCAGGATTTTTGAAGTCAGCGGAAGAAGCCCGGGCCGGCGATGCAAAGGGGGGGAGGAGGATGAGGAGGCGGGCGGCGGCGGCGGCGGCGGGCGGCGACGAGAGGGCTGGGGTGGGGCGGGGTGTGTCTTTGGTACTAGGGTTTCCTCTGTTTAAAGCCCCAGGAGACCGGAACTAGGTAGGGTGCGGTGCGGTGTTGCCTCAGCGTGTGAATTCGACGCATTGTATTTCTAGGCCTGAAAGCCCGTTTATGTTCCCAAGGCCTGAACGGTGACTTCCCTTTTTTTTTCCCCTAGACGAGAAAAAACTAGACAATAACTCAAGTTTGAAGTTTCTATGTTTCATTAAAAAAACAACTCACATTCCCTTTATAGCTAATCATCAATCAATATTACATAAGTTCTCACTTAGCATGAACAGTTATACTACCTCCATTATCATTTGTTAGGCGTAGTCTAATTTCTTAGTTTTGATGGTTTATTGGGCGTGGGAGCAGGTAACGAGGTTGGAGTCCAAACGCAAACGCAGCGGTTACTCCTTTGCAGCAAATACGAAGCGTTTTGTTGGACTAGGACGGACGGGACGTCTTCCTGGTTGGTTAACCCGAGTACCAAAGTCACCTGCAGGCATGCAAATGCATGGACAAAGCAGTACCTCAACACTTCGTTAATGCTCCACTTCGATATCCGTAATCCCTTGGTATCAGCAAATCTGTTCTCTACGTCTAACAAATGGTAACGGAGGTAGTATTACAGATAATATAAAAATTCAAGTAATAATGTGAACCATGAAATAGTATAGATAATCGTTGGATTAAAGGTAATCGCATAGTTAGACTACTATTGCAAAGTAACACCACTGTTTTACAATAAATTGATTGTCGAATCTGACATCCATGACTTTTTGTAGGCGGTTAGATGTCTACAGTTTTCTTGGATAAGAAATGTTGGTTTCTTCAAATATATATACAAATATTTAATTTCACCTTCCAATGAATCAATCTCAAGTTCAGTCTTTTTAATCTCCTTGAAAATGCTTTCCCTCAGAGGCAGCAGCTTACATGTACCAATCGGGCCATTTGAATCCCCGGTGCTACAGGATAGCAGGAGGTAAGTGCAACAAGCAGTGCCCAAAACATGAGTTTCTTTCAGGGCGTCCTTGTCAGCCCAATGCTGCATTGCAAATAAAACCGTGATTCACAATCCGTTATCTCCAATAGTCCAATTGATGCTTCAAAATCAACCTTTGCATGATCAGCCTATGATGGACAGTGATAAAAACATCCACAAGAATTACAAAGTATACTAGTACGTTGCCTCTACACCCCGGCCTGGTCTGTTTAGCAGAGCGGAGATTTTTTTTTTTTTTGACAATAAACCTCTATTGATAAATTAACAGCAAGATGCTGTTAAAACCATTACATTGTTAATGGTTACTCTTCCATACCTTCTAATAAGCCTCCAAGCAAAAGTTTTTAGAATGGGTGGGATGGACTTACTCTTCCATACCTTTTGCAAGATGAAGTTTGCTTCGCTGGAGATGCTCCTTGAGGCCATTAGTGGGGAGTTGATGAACCTGTTGATTGGCTAGGTAATCATAAACAGATTTGGTGGTGCACAGGCCATTCCTGGCTGGTTTCCACCTAAGAATGTCATCAGAGTGAGAGTTAACAACAGGGGTAGCTTCAATGACAGAAACGGCTTCGTCGCTGAAAGTGGTAGTTACGAGTTGGTGGTTCCAATTGTGGGTGCCAGGGTCCCAGAGATCAGAGACTTTGGCAGGTAGCGGGGTTGTAACCAGTGGCGTGATCAGGTGCTCATGAATCTGTCACCAAACAGGGGTCCAAGGCGAGGACCAAATGAAGGAGTTCCCTGCATGAATTTGATAAGTGGAGTTGTTATCAATATGTTCTTTAACCTGCATGATAGATGACCAAAATATGGATCTAGGTCCCCTAGCTGGGGCATTCTAGAAAGAATTATTGGATAATATTTGGCTTTAAGAATAGCTAAAAGAAAAGGATTATTGTTGTTAGCAATCTTCTAGGCAGCATGAATGGTGAGGCTCTTATTGATCATCTCCATATCCCTAACACCAAGGCCCACCTGCTCAGTGGATTTGCAAATATTATCCCAAGAGCGGTAGGCAATGGGGGTAGTTTCCTGCTATTCCTGCACTCCTGTCCACCAGAACCTTTTGATAATAGAGTTAATTTTTCAATGAAGGTCTTCGAGAAGAGGATCGTTCACATGTAATAAATAGGAATAGAAGAAAGAACAGACTTGATATGCTGGAGCCTACCGGCATGGTTAAGTTTGTTAGCCTTAATTGTGCCGAACTTAGCAAAGAACTTATTGAAAATAAAGTTGTAAGCCCTATTTTTATCTCTATGACTGATTATCATGGGGTGACCTAGGTGCATAGTATTAGGTTGCAAATCAGGGATAGGGAAAACATCTTTGATCTATCTTCTAATATTAGTAGAAACATTTTTACTGAAGTAGATGGCAGATTTATGAAGATTTGGGGTCTGACCAGACTGTTCACAGAATTGATGGAGAATGGTTTTGATTGTCTGTGCTTCTTGCAGTGAGGCCTTTCCACAGAGAATGAGATCATCCACAAATAAGAAAGAATGAATACGAGGTGCATCCACCCCTAGTGAAATGCCTGAAAGGTTCCTGTTATAGAGTTCCTCCTATAGCCTGATAGAAAGCTCATTAATGGCAATAACAAAAAGGTATGGAGACAGGGGCAGCCCTGTCTCAAACCTCTTTGAGAGTTAAAGTGACCAGAGGGTTCATCATTCACAAGAACAACAAAAGTAGGAGAAGAAATACAAGCTCTGATGAGACTGATAAAATTATGATTAAGACCTAATCTTCGTAGGGCTGCCGAGATGAAGTTCCATTCAAGCCTATCAAAAGCATTTGCTAAGTCAATTTTAAGAATAAAGGCATTATCCTTCCAACTCTTTAGATTAAAGGAGTGAATGATCCCTTGCGTGATAATAATGTTAGAGGAAATATGCCTATGAGCAATAATGGCAGATTGAGCCTGACTAACATAATTTGAAAGGTGGTTTTTAACTCTGTTAGCCAAAGATTTAGTAATGATTTTGTATATGACGTTGCATAAACTAATAAGCCTGTAGTCCTGAGGAACAACAGGGTTATTCTTTTTAGGAATAAGGGAAATAAAAAGTTTGGTTAATATTAGTAGGCATGTGAGCATGAGTATAGAAGTCTTTTACCACTCTGTAAATATCATCTGTAGCCCAATCCCAAGCTGACTTGTAGAAAGCAGCATTGAAACCATCTGGACTTGGAGCTGCATTGCTTCTCATATGCTTAATAATATCATGGAATTCCTCTAGACTAGGAATGGAATAAGTGTACCTAATATATCATTGGTGTGTAGGGCGTCCTCTTCCTGAGTACTTTGATCGGTTGTGGCATAGTTGGCCCTATGGTTGTTAGGTTGCGAGTGACTTGAACTTGGGTGAGCATCAACTCCACGTGTGGAGCTGCTATGGTGTGGCAAGGTGGCCCGATAGTTGTCATGCTGTGAGGTTAATAACTGGCAAGAGTGTTAGTAATCTGCTCAGGGGTAGTAGAATGAGAACCATCCGGGTTAATGAGATGAGGGATTTTGTTCTTCCGGTTCCTTTTGATGATAGCTTGGTGAAAAAAGTTGTGTTCCTGTCTCCTTCAATAGCCCACTTCTTTTTGGCACGTTGAATGTGGTAAGTTTCTTCTTTGGCCATCAGTTCTTGATGTTTAACTTGTAATTGCTGCTGTAAATTATGGTCCTGCACGGATGGGTGTAACTTTTGCTGGTCGACGATCTGAGTTTCAATTTGAGCAAGAAGGTCATTGTTGTTAGGTTTCTTCCTTCTCCATTTTCTGAGATCTGCAGCAAGAAATTTTGTTTTTTGAGAGAAATCACGAGTAGATGAGCGTTGCCAACTTTGTTTGGCAATCTCATGATACTCATGTTCCATTATCCACCAATTTTCAAAACGAAAAGGTTTATTCATGCGAGGGCACTAGGGGTTGAGAACCGCGAGAATGGGAGCATGGTCACTGTACATCATTGGGAGGTGGTAAATAGTAGTGGCAGGGAACGCGAAGCACCATTCTGCATTGCCTAAACAACGATCAAGTCTTTCATAAGTAGGAATAGAATAAAAATGTTTATTAGTGCATGTGTACACAGGCCCACGTACCCAAGATCAATGAGACCACATTGCTTAACATATGCACAAAACTCATGTATACGATCCACATCAACACAGGTTGCACCCATCATTTCATTAACATGCATAATCTCATTCATATCCCCCATACAAAACATAGGCAAATTGCTATTCTGAACAACAAAATTAAGCACTTCATTCTATATATTATTGGTATCTTGGTGATGAGGATCACCGTAAAGGCAAACGAGACCAAACTGCTATGAACTAGGATTACTAGCACCCTGATGTGAGCTCGAATTGTGATTACACGGAGCAAAAATATAGTGATGGGAGTAATGTACTACTATTAGATTAACTTCATGAGTCCAAATAAGCCAAAGGCCACCAGATTGGCCTTGAGAAGGAATAACAAAACCTCCAGTATAATTAAAGTGATTTATAAGGGCAGAACTCTTAATTCTAGAGTTTCTAGTTTCTAAAATGAAACATGCCTGAAGTTCAGTCGAGATGAGGAGGCGGGACAAGTGCATCATTGTCGAACTGTGTAGATTACCGCCTAAGCCGTGACAATTCCAAGCGAGGAACGTCGTGGCTACCCTGTTAGCCATTAGACTGACGCTAGAACCAGAGCCATCACCATTGGTGGCTTGCTGCCGGGCAGCGCCAGAGCCATCAGTACCACCTTGAACCAAGTTAGTCATGGTGCTAGCTTGGGGAAGATGTTGAGACCGATTGTCATGAACAGGATCGCCCTGACCGCCTTGATTCTGAACAGGGGACCTCACCGACACAAGCTCAGCTAGAGGACCTATGGAAGGTGTTGCAGGGCAAGGTGGCACTGAAGAAATGGGGGCAATTGTAGTGTCAGTGATATGAAGTGACACGACGAGAGGTGGATGAGCAGGAGTGGGCATGGGGGATGCTATATGGGGCGGATCAGGAGGAGCAGTGGGTGGAGGAGGACTTGTGTTGACATTTCTAACGTCGCTACTAGAAATAGAGGTAAATCCCTATCCCCGGCAACGGCGTCAAAAATGCTTATTGGTATTTCTTATGCACAACTAAAATATGAAAGATTCTGCAAGCGCACAGAAAACCATTGTAGCATTTTACCGGAAGTATTTCAGGTATCGTTATTTATATTTTACCACTGGAAAGCAATGGATAAGGACATTGATAGTTCACCATCATGTATCTACTAACTAATACACCAACTAGACTAAAGTAGGGGGTAAATGATAGATGATAAAAATTATGTATATATGACACACACAGAAGAATTCTATGATAAATAAGTAGATAGCTAAAGTGAGAGGACAATGGGAGAGTTTAAGGTTCCTGAATACTTCTCTATTACTTTGGTTTTATATAACTAATTTATGGTAGATAAAGCAATCACACAATAGCACTTTGGAGCAGCAGTACCTTTCCAACTCTCAAATAAGACTAAGAAGAAAGTAGTCGGGGAAGGCTGCCAAAAGATCTATGAAACACCAAATCCGACATGGTGGAATACGAAGACCTAAAGAGCTGTCACCTCTAGAGGCTACCACAACTAACCATAAGAGAAGGGCGCAATCTCAGGTAAACCCTAGCCTAGACACCACATCTACACTAAAGAATACTACTCTAATCACACATAATAACTAGAGCACCTAATACAGGTGAAGATCCTATGCTAAAGTATAACAACTATACTAACCAATCAAATATAATACATAAAAGTAAATAGAGAAGATAAAATACATTAAAGCATAAGTCTTACAAGAATAAATATAAAGATATATCAGAACTCTGAAGACTTCTCCGAAGACTCCTTCGGAACCTGGACGTAGCGCCGCTCTCCCTAACTCTCAACTAGAACTACATTGGAAAGTCTAGCCCTAATTCTCTAGAGATGAGAGGTAATCCATTCGAGGGACGCCTCTACATCTCCATAATAATGTGGTGCCCTTAGGAGGGTGTCGATACGGGACGTACCCGAGTACTCACCAGCACGGCTCCCATCAAGACAAGAGCAAGAAGGCCAGATCCGAATAGATTACGGATCAACCTAGTTAGACGGATAGAAAGTAACCTCTGTAATAAGAACAGAACACTTTCTATAAGTCCGACTAGGATTAGAAACCATAGCTCTGGCTCTTTTCCTCTTATAAAAGAGAGCCAGAGCACCCTCTTTTATAACAGACAAATAATAGACAATCACATCATCAATCCAACGCAAAAGGCCAAGGCCGACTGGAGTAGAGCTTTTACTCGGCGACGAGGGCTCGAACCAGGATAAACCGTGTGTCTCTTGCGTCGTACCGCCGAGTTCTAGTTATTTGCCGAGATCTGAATCAACTGCTACGGGAACCCCGTGGCAGGCTATCGGTGGCTAAACACCGATAGCTGGCGCGCTAGGTAGGGGCTTTCGGTAAAATCAACGTTAAAGGCTCGACGGACCTACACATGATGATTTTTCCGATAGGATCAACCTTCGTTTTCGGATGCTGGGTCTGCGAAGCAGATGACCAAGGAGCTCTCCACAGTCGACTACTTCAAGAACCTGAGCTGAAGATTCAAGAAATTTTTTTAGAACTCAAGCTGACAGAGGAAACTAAAGATACAAATACACAAGACAAGCCGAGTTCTTTTTGCTACGGTTTCAACAACTCGGCACGGACATATCAAGGTATCACCCAGAGAGCACTGGAATCTCATGACTTCACCCAATGGAACATCTTCAAACAAGCAGTTCAACCCAACTATAATTCATCAGAAGAATCAGAAGCTGATATCCTAGCCAATTCCATTACAAGAGAAGGGGAGACTTACAGCGAGAAAGCAGCAAGAGAAAGAAGAAACAAGAAAAAAGGAGGAAGAAGAAACCGAGTTCACGAACGCAGAGAAGCGTGGCGCAAATATGAGGAAGAGCTAGCCGAGTACAATCAAAGAAGAGCTGAAAAAGAAGCCGAGGAAAGGCAAGCTGCAGCAAGAACCAGACTTGATCCAGTCAATAAAATACAAGAATTAATTAATGAGATTGACACCATACAACGACCAAGTGAAGAACAAAACAGGCTTAGAAATCTACTCAGGGATACCGCGCAAAGGATACAAGACGACCGAGTACCTCCCCGACACATACCATCTGAACAGACAAGTCAAAGAACTCGGAGGATTTCTGCTTTTGAAAGATTATCAACTCCAAATTATGGGAGAAGAACTCAACCTCATCACGATTGGGCAGAAAGGACAGGGAAAAACAGGGGAAAGTCCCCGACACCACCCAGAAGTCCCCCAAGAATTATTTCAAGATACGACAGCCAGGCAGATTCCGACTACAAACCAGAAAAAGTACCCGATAAATTCTCTTGTTTCGCAGGAAGACTACGTACAGTCAAGTTACCTCACAAGTTCAAACCATCCAACCACTCAAAATATGATGGTAAAACAGAACCAATGCAATGGCTTAGAATTTACTCTCAATCTATAGAACTAGCCGGAGGAGATGACGACATCAAGACACTATTTTTTCCAATGGCTCTGGAAACATTACCACTCCAGTGGTTCGATAAGTTACGACCCGGATCTATCAAAACATGGGGCGACCTCCAAAAGCTTTTTTATGAAAATTTCGCAGGATACTCATCCACCCAATAACACAAGCTGAGTTGAAAGGATTAAAGCAAAATCCAGGAAAAAGCCTCAGAGATTTCTATAGAAGATTTGGGGAACTCAGAGCACAAGTACATGACATCACCGAGAGAGAAGTAATAGAAGCATTTTCGTATGGTTTAAAAGTAAGATGGATGTTCCACGACTTCATATGGTTTAAAAGGTGTATGAACATACTTCAAAACCTAAGCATACAATAACAAACAAAGATAGCATAAAAGCACTTAGAGGTTTACTTAAATAGAGACGAAAGCATGATCACGTATGGTGAGGATTTTTTTTAAGTAGTGATGCTAGTGATATACATGTGTGCAAGAAACTAAACATGTTGTGGATTTGATATGAGATGGAGTAGATGCACAAATTGTTCAAAGTAAACATGCAATAAAATGCAACAGGATAACTACTCATCAAATTTAAAGTCTATGAGCAAGAATTTCGCACCTTTCTTTATCATACTACCAAGAGTCACAATGATAATTGTGATTAGTGCAATGTTTTTATTCATCACATGTGATGAACTTTGAATTTATGTGATGATGACTTTTCTTTTCTAATCTACACATGGTTAGAATAATATATATAAATGTTTATACATACCTACGAGATGGTAGGGCTTCATTATTGATGGATCATGAATGTTTGGGCACCCTGGATTCTTCAATATCTCCAATATCTTATTTTTGTAGAATTTCACCATAAAGTTGAAGCGGTTGATAGCCTGCTTATTCCACAACTCAACCAAACAAAGGGTAATCCTACTAAAGCTAGTAGTAGACTAGATAGCAGATATCAAGATCAATATCAAAATCTTTATGCCAATTGTTTCCCCAAACAACGGCGCCAAAAATGCTTGTTGATATTTCTAACGTCGCTACTAGAAATAGAGGTAAATCCCTATCCCGGGACAACGGTGCCAAAAATACTTGTTGGCATTTCTTATGCACAACTAAAATATAAAGGATTCCGCAAGCGCACAGAAAACCATTGTAGCATTTTAGGGAGTATTCCGGGTATCGTTATTTATATTTTACCCTTTGGGAAGCAATAGATAAAGACATTGATAGTTCACCATTATGTATCTACTAACTAATATACCAACTAGACTAAAATACGGGGTAAATGATAGATGATAGGAATTATATATATATGACACACACACAGAAGAATTCTATGACAAATAAGTAGATAGCCAAAGTGAGAGGACAACGGGAGAATTTAAGGTTCCTAAATACTTCTCTATTACTTTGGTTCTATATAACTAATTTATGGTAGATAAAGCAATCACACAATAGCACTTTGGAGCAGCAGTACCTTTCCAACTCTCAAATAAGACTGGAAAGAAAGTAGTCGGGGAAGGCTGCCAAAAGCTCTACGAAACACCAAATCCGACGTGGTGGAATACGAAGACCTAAAGAGCTATCACCTCTAGAGGCTACCACAATTAACCGTAAGAGAAAGGTGCAATCTCAGGTAAACCCTAGCCTAGACACCACGTCTACACTAAAGAATACTACTCTAATCACACGTAATAACTAGAGCACCTAATACAGGCGAAGATCCTATGCTAAAGTATAACAACTATACTAACCAATCAAATGTAATGCATAAATAGAGAAGACAAAATATGTTAAAGCATATGTCTTACAAGAATAAATACAAAGATATACCAGAACTCTGAAGACTTCTCTGAAGACTCCTCCGGAACCCGGGCGTAGCGCCGCTCTCCCTAACTCTCAACAAGAACTACATTAGAAAGTCTAGCCCTAATTCTCTAGAGATGAGAGGTTATCCATTCGAGGGACGCCTCTACATCTCTATAATAATGTGGTGCCCTTAGGGAGGGGGGTCTACCTCTTTATTTATAGTCTAGAAAATCCTCCACCTCTTCTAGACAGGTGATGTGGGACTAATTCGACTTCGGCAATGGTGGAGATGCAAACCCTATGGTGGTAGGAGGCTGTCCATCGAAGCGGGCCTCAATTAAGCTCTGGAGAGCACCGACCGGCCCCGGGATGGGGCCGGATGGCCCCACCCTGTAGCAGGTGGGCTCCACCTTTGGTATGTCATCTTCCGGTGCCTTCTAGAGTCTTCTAGTATTGGTTTCGATGTAGAATTGATATCTTTTGACTCTAGACTCCGAATATAGCAAATGATATGTTCGTTTCAGTCATCTCGGTGAGCCCATCACAATGGTATAATATAATTCATCTTTTGAGATACTTTTATTCTGTCAAAATTGGATATGCCTACAAAACGATCGAAAACAACACAACTCGTGGAACTCGTTAGAATCAAACCCTACAACTATGCTTTATGGTTGATATCATGTTATATTAAGCAATAGTTGTTGGTATAAAATAGGCATAAAGGACCATCAATAGCTTGCCAGTGAGAACCACCATAGCTCTCCTGACAAGTCGCAGCAACGTCGGACACACTAGCACAATCAATGACACAGTGCCGAGAGTCATTAAGGTTAATGACCCAGGGTCATCACTCAATTCTAAAGTCACACAATCCTAATGTAATTAAGATCACTAGTTAAGATTATTAACCTTTTTTTACAGTTATTAAACAAGATCAATTAATAAAGACTTATTTAAGAAATTAATTAAGCCTTTATTAAACTAGAAAATAAACTTTAATGAAATTTTATCCAATTAAGCTACAAATTTTAGGGTAAGTAGGTTTTACCTAATTAAGCTTAACCCTAATTTTTCATGATTTTTGGGAATACACGGAAAACTATAAAAATCATAAAAAATTAAGATTAGTATTTGATGTGATATTTTTAGATTTTTTAAAACTATACTAAACACATGCACCCAATAATTTTATTAAATTGAGCATATTTTAGTGAGCACAGAGCAATTTTTAGCCCTCAATAATTAATTACAAAAATATGAAATCAATGCTTGGAAAATCAAAAAGGAAAAAAAAAACAAGTTTTTTCTTCTTCGGGCTACTCTGATGCGAAGCCGGGGCGGCGTAGCTTCGCCCGGCGAGGTCGCGTGCGTCTATGGTAGAATCTTCTAAATTGTATGACCCACAAGCACCTGATATTGTCCTTAAGACCTCTGTCAGCCATAATTGTGTACCACATAACTCAGAATGTTCTGTCGGGTAAAACCCCGATAAAATCACAATCCTCCAGGACCAAATTCTTACAAGATATTGTAGTATTACAACTGTTTTTATCTAAATAAAATAGAGTACCGAAAGATTTTATAAAAGAGGATTACAACATTTGATCAGAGTTTGATTAAACAAAACTTAACTGAGTTTATGAAAGCAAGGAAGAACCATAGAACACTTATAAGAGGACGTCTCAGACGGAGAGTATTCGATCATGTCAAGCCCACTGTATGACCAAAGTTAGCTTCACTAGTGAGCACCTGCAACAGGTGTCAAACAAACCCTGAGTACCAAAAGTACTCCGCAAGACTTATCCGACCAAAAATTGGAGAGAAGACTCATGAATGTTGGCTAATAGGAATCAAGGTGAGGCTTTAGCAAGATCAAAGACTCCTTTGTAAAAAGAGACTAAGCCAGTCCTTACTTTACTATAACACTCACTTGTCAATCAAGTAACGATTTCAAAACTTCTCAATCTCAACAACTTCCATTATTACTACGATGCTGGTGCAAGGATCAAGTCTCCCATATCGTGGAGCAACGACGATTCAAATCGCTTTATATACCCAGCTGGGGCTTCCTAGCCACACGATGCATGCAGGACCGAACATCTCACATACATCAACTCACACTTGTATTTCTTCAGACCAGAACGGGTCCTAGCCATGAGAGTACAGCACACCAGCTCCCTACGCCGCGGTCCCCTTCCACGGTGCGCCCCGTAGGATGGGTACACGCTACGCTCGTCTCGGTTGTCCGTTCTCATCATGGATAGTACAAGGGAGCTTACCGCCATTAGCATGCGACTAGTACTATCTAATAACCTCATGATCTAAGGGCCAAGACAACGAACGGTGCTTAACCAACTCACAAGTGGACGACACTACACCAGGGCACTAGCCCTTCCTGGTGCAAGTCACTCCACCCGGTCTCAATTTACTCATCATGTTCTTGTTGCATATCCTTGACCCGATTAAAGTGAAGGGATACCAACAAGTAACATCAAGTTTTCATAATTGCCCTCAACGGGGATATTGTTATCACACCTTTAAAAATATTTTATAAAGCCTTTGCTATCTGCAGGGCTAAGCATACACTAGCATTTTTCAAATCAAAACAGGTATCTTGGGTATATATCAAGATACGGTAAATGCATCAAATTAGGATATCACACAACTCCTATTACCTAATGCATCACATCATCAACATACAATATAAAAGCTTTTCGAAATACAAGGAAGGGTCTAAATGTATCTTGGGGCTTGCCTGAGTTGCAGAGAAAGCTAGTATCCTCAAGAGGATTACATGGGTCAGATGGCATCAACACTGCTGGGCACTTTCTTCTGGAAGCTCCTTCTCCAAACTTGATCAACATAAACCTTCACTCTCACGGACACCACGTATATAAATGATGCATTCTAAGTATCATGGAATGCATGACATGATGCGTGAAAGATGCATGACAATACATTGATGAAAGCATAAAAAGATTAATTATTTTGAGTACAACTTTCCTTCACGGTATAGTTGTATCAAGAGATCACAATTAACCACAACAAAACAGATAATGCGATGCAATCAAGGTAAACAATTTGCCGAAGGTCATTAGGATTAATGACCTAGGGTCCTCAATCAATCCTAAAGTCAATCAACCCTAATAGTGATTAAGAACTACTAAAGGTATTAACCATTTTTACAGTTATTGAAAGCCACTAATTAACTTGCTAAGTAGAGATTAATTAAATCCTAATTAATCAAGGAATTAACTAATTAAATATTAATTATTTAAGGTATTAATTAAGTATAATACAAAAATTATTCAAAACCTAATCAAACTTCATAATTAAGATCTAATTTGTACACAAAATAAATTTTATGATTTTTAGATTTATATTTTAATTACTAAAAATCATGGGATTTACATTTATTAATTAAAAAAGAGCAGTTTACCTTGTAAACAAAAGTTCTTGAAAAATCAAAGTTAGCATTTTTTACGTGCAGAGAATATTACAAGGTTCACACACATATTTTTATTGTATTTTTATATGTGTGTGAACCTTATAATATTCAGTAATATTCTCTGCACAGAAAAATCAAAGTTGCTCCACGATATGGGGGACTTGATCCTTGCACCAGCATCGTAGTAATAATAGAAGTTGTTGAGATTGAGAAGTTTTGAAATCGTTACATGATTGACAAGTGAGTGTTATAGTAAAGTAAGGACTGGCTTAGTCTCTTTTTGCAAAGGAGTCTTTGATCTTGCTAAAGCCTCACCTTGATTCCTATTAGCCAGTATTTCTGAGTCTTCTCCCTAATTTTTGGTCAGACAAGTCTTGCGGAGTACTTTTGGTACTTAGGGTTTGTTTGACCCCTATTGCAGGTGCTCACTAATGAAGCTAACTTCGGTCATAGCAGTGGTCTTGGCATGATCGAATACCCTCCGTCTGAGACGTCCTCTTACAAGTGTTCTATAGTTCTTCCTTGCTTCCGTAAACTCAGTTAAGTTTTGTTTAATCAAATTCTGATCAAATATTGTAATCTTCTTTTTTAAATCTTCCGCTATTCTATTTTATTTGGATAAAAACGGTTGTAATACTACAATATCTTGTAAGAATTTGATCCTGGAGGATCGTGGTATCATCGGGGTTTCACCTGACAGAACATTCTGAGTTATGTGGTACACAAGTATGGCTGACAGAGGTCTTAAGGACAATATCAGGTGCTTGTGGGCCATATAATTTAGAAGGTTCTGCCACAGCGTTGGGAAGGTCACCAACGTGACCCCCGCGAACTAGCGAACCCCGCTGGGGAGCTAGGCGGTCAAGCTGGGGCACGAAGAGGGCACGGTGGCGGCAATGGTGGATGGCGGCGCATGGCAAATGGTGATCGAGCGTCGGAGCTTCTCCGACGACGTTGAGCGCACCTACATGATCAGCAGCTCAATGCGGACACAACACGACCTAAACATGACACGCAACGACTCGGGGTAGGTACAGCGGCGTGCACGGCATCGACGACGCGGCGGAGCTCGTCGGGGAGACGATGTTCCGACTAAACGGCAGTGACTCAAGTGCAACGAACACCTTGACAAGCACTAGAAGCTCACCATGACTTCAAAACACGGTAGCGACGGGTTGGCGGGTGGATGGAGACAGGTTGGCCATGGCGGCAGCGGGTGCGGCGGCGTGAACTTGGTGACGCGGCGGTGTTCCAGCGAGGATGGCGATGCTCTGTGGAAAACAAGGGGCCGATGAGTATCAGTGAACCAAGAGGAAGCTGGTGGTGGTGTTGGTTGGGTGGGAGATGCTCAGGTGATCCCTAACCACGGTGGAGAGGCTCACGGCGGCGGTGGCTAACGGAGTGGAAGGAGGTGACGACGCACGACGGATTCCGGTGACTTCAAGTCATGCTTGGGGCTTCGGTGAGTGTGCAGGCTCGGTGGAAACGTCGTCAACGTCATGGGCCGTTAGATATAGGTCCACGCCAGTGGCTGGATGCTCAAATGCATGTACTATTAGATGGCTCCCTAGGAGTAGGATGGAATTTCCCTATATATATATTTCTAATGTACTCGATTTATTGAAGCTGTTGAGGAGCAATCGAGGAAAGCTGAAGGTCCAAATATAACATTATCTTCAACCACAATCATTGAGAGCTACTTGTTATAACTGTGTGTCACTTCACATGGCAAATTTGTAAGGATGCTTCTCTATGATTGATGGGAGCCCCTTTTCTTTTGATTGATATAATGAGGATGTTTTGACAATGTTAAAAAATTGATGCTTATTTATTTATGTGGCTTGAAATAGTAATGTTTTAAGCTAAGTTTAAATTTCTTTCGTTGTTTGCTGATTGTGATCTATTATTGTTTCTTAACATCGGTATTAATTTTATAATATTATTATATTATCGTGTGATCCTTGTATTTATAGAATAAACTAGGTAGCATACCCG
This sequence comes from Chrysopogon serrulatus, assembly GCA_015844335.1. Lineage (NCBI taxonomy): Eukaryota > Viridiplantae > Streptophyta > Magnoliopsida > Poales > Poaceae > Chrysopogon > Chrysopogon serrulatus. The sequence goes on from JADLZL010003761.1 coordinate 333,800, forward strand.
TGCGTTGCTATGGGACAACTAAGCTTTTATTAAAAATATACCGATCGCATGATAAAATAGCAATAATGTAAAATTAAATATTAATATTAAAATAGCAACAATATAAAATTAAATACCAACGTTAAAATAACATTTAATTAAAAAATGAAATGCGTGGAGTAGTTTGTTTTAAAAAAAAAGAAAATCAGAGAAAGAGGAAAAAGGATCACACATCAAGAGTAGACCGACAACACAACTCCCTCCAATAGGTGGTCTTTTTTGAGGAGTTAAAGTGGTAAACAATCGCCAAAATACACTCTGGAGGCGTATCAGTGTCATATGAACTATTAAGTTCAACTGAAACGGTAGCACCTACCTAAACCAACATCCGAATGGTGATTGATATCAAACGGCAGTGGGTCAGTGTCTTCTGAAGATGAATGCAATATAAAAGTGTAGGATGTGTATAATTACAAGCAAAGACCTGAATAAAAGTGCACCACTCACCCCATGCAAGCCAGGATGAGTGCTTGCTTACAAGTGTGAGCACAACCATCGATTGTATGCAGCTTCTCTGTTGAACCAGATGAGTGCAGTGTAAAACAACACTTCGATTCATAGGGGATAGCTGCTTATGATGGCATTTGCTCGACCAACCAATCAACAAGCACATCATAGAACAAGTAGGTCCCAAGTTGGAATATCCGAAGTTGCTCCAGCAAATATATCTATATCTATACTTAATATTTAAAAGGCAAAATTTATCTATATCTATACTTAATATTTAAAAGGCAAAATTTCTACTGTAATTTTGGTCTGGCACATTCTATTCTAGCCCAACTACCCAGCCCACTCGCTCTATCCTCTGCTTTCTTTCATATCCTGCACGGCCCCAAGCCACCATGCTCTGTTCTATTTTAAAGCGCTTCACCAGCTACCTTTCTTGTCCATACTTCTAACAGATGTAGTTTCCCAACCATAAATCAAATACAACTACAACTCTTAGATTAAGAAATCCCATAACATACAACACATTATCAATTATGTAAAAAATCAAATCAAATACAACTCTCAGATTAGAGAAATCATATACTCTAGCACACTACACCAATCAACCACAAATCAAGCAATGGAGACTCCTTTTCAATTCCTCCACATATGCCTCTAATTTCCCAGAACCCGGACACCAATACAAGGCAACAACATCAGAACTCATCAAATCAAAATCACAAAATCCAGACAAAATTGTTTATTCTGCGAATCTCTATAGCAGAAAGAAAATCTCACGGGTTGTGCCTCCAGGCCCCTTAGGGCGCCCATGTTCGCCGCCTCGGAGCTCACTAGCCACGGTCAGGGTGCCGCATCGTCACCTGCCCAGTGCGTGCGTCGCCGGCCATGAGCTAACTCGGGGACAGGATTAGCATAGCACATGGGCCCTGGGTACTGGCAGAGCAGAGCTAGCTGGATCATCATCTATCGCCTCCAATCCAATCAATCCCCTCAGGACTTGGTCAGGAGGCTGCGGCGGCGTGCACGGCTTGTCGGAGCCCGTGCCACTGGGCGGCAGCGTCACCACCGGGTCGGACGCCGGCACCTTGCCGTCGGCTGCGGCGGCGTGGCGAGGGCGCACTTCTCCTTCCACTCCTCGATCGTCATGTGCTGCTGCCAGCACTCTCGAGGCTGCAGAACGCCTTGTCGCCCCCTGCAAGCACGCACGCGGCAGTAGATCCATTGGTTTTTATCCATGCGTGCAAGAAAGAGATCTGACAGCGGCGTACCTGTACATGAAGGTGTCGCGGCTGGGTCCGAGGCGGCGGTTGCAGAGCACGTAGGCGCGGAGGAACGCGGCGCCGAAGTCGGCCGAGTTCCGCCCGAGCCGCCCGCCACCAGCGCGCCAGAGCGCGCGCTGTACGCCGCCAGCCAGTCCGCGCCCGGCGCCGCCGATGGACCACCCGTATTGGTCCTCCAGCTCCAGCTCCAACTCGGCCGCGGCCGCGGCCGGCTCCCCTGCTGATATGAGAACTACATAAACCTACAAACAATGACGGAGAAAAAATTATGATTAACCCATAGCAACGCACAACTTCCAAAAAATGGCAAAAAATGGAAATTAAATACTAAAAAAAAGAATTGAAATAGTACATGCTTAATGTTGTAAAACTTAAAAAAAACAAGCCAAAGCTAAGTCATATAAAACCGAATAAAAAATTCAACCGCGGCACAACACGTACAGAAAAAAATATTTACCCGTGGCAACGCACGGCATAAAAAAAAAAGAATTGAAATAGTACATGTTTACTGTTATAAAACTTAAAAAAAAAACAAGCCAAAGCTAAGTCATATAAAACCGAATAAAAATTCATCCGCGCCTCAACACGTACAAAAAAAAAATATTTACCTGTGGCAACGCACGGGCATATTTAATCTGACGGGTTGTGCCTCCAGACCCCTTAGGCTATCCGCACTCGTCGTACTCTAAATCTACCCTCTAAAAGAATTATTCCATCCTGGTCATCAAGATTCCGTTCTCTATACCACTTTCTCCGCACTCATCCATCCTTTATATCTCTACTCTATCTCGGTGGGACCCACACCTCGGTTTCTTTTCTCCTTTTTTCCCTCACCGACGCGACGCCCGCCCCTCCCCATTCTCTCTCCTTCCTCTTTCTCTCTCTCCTTTCCCCTTCTTCTCCCCCAATCGATGAAGCGGCGGCGCGCTGGATCAGCGCGGCGGACATGCAACCGGCGCCCCGCGAGGGAGCGGCGGGCGAGCATCTGGCATGCCCGCTCGCGCTCCTCGCTTTCCCGGCTCGCCCGGGCGCGCGAGTGAACCGGCCGTGGGCTGCACGGGCGAGCGCGGGACGCGACCGGAGGGAGGCTAACGCGGCGGCGGCAGGCGGGCACGCGGGTGCGGGCTCCCTCCTCCGCTCACCGGGCGGTGCGCTGAAGCGGGCAGCCGCTGAAGCGCTCCCCGCCCCGCCTCCTCGTCGTCCGCGTGCCCCCTCCCCTTCCTCCTCTCTTAGGTGCCGGTGGGAGTTGAGCAGGCGGCGCGGGCGGGCTGGTGGCCGGGCGAGCCCACGGCGGCGGCGGCGGCTCGGCGCGCTTGACGGCGAAGCGCTGCAGCCCGCTGAAAGGCGTCACCTTCGCCCGACGGAGATCGCGGTCGCTCCGGCGTAGCATTAATGCGGCGTATTACGGCGTGGCGTCGCGGCTGGCGGCGAGTCTTGGCGTGGCCACGGCGGCGGGGCCAGCTGGCGCCAGCGGTGGCGCGCCTGCCCGCACGGGATGGCAGCAGCCTCCGGAGCTCGCGGGCGGTGCAGGCCCGCCCGACGGTGCTCGCGGCCCGGGCCTTGACTTCCCGGCGCGTGCCCCCTTCGTCTCAAGGCGCGGCTCGCGGGCTCCTTCCCTCCTCTCCTCGCCGGGCGCGACGTCGACGCCCTCCTCCTCGCGCTGGGCGGGTGGCCAAGGTTCTTCCCGCGCGCTGCCGCTTCGGCGGGCAGCGCATCCGGCGGGCGGAGCACGCCGCTGGCGCGGGCGGGAGCTCCAGGCTGCAGAGCGACGGCGGACGATGACGAGCAGGGGGTTGGAGAGGATGACGAGCGCGGGTCTACCTGGCGCCACGCCGGGTCGCTGCAGCGCACGCGCACGCCACGACGCCATCTTACAAAGGCGGCGTCGCGACCCTGGCCGACGCTGCCAATCGGACAGCTGCGGCCCTTTCACACGGGAAAACGTTTACCGTGTCTCCATCCCGGACCCAGTGCGGATGGTCTTAGGGCGCCCATGTTCACCGCCTCGGAGCTCATTGGCCACGGTCAGGTGCCGTGTCGTCGCTTCCCCAGTGCGTGCGTCGCCGGCCATGAGCTATCTCAGGGACAGGATTAGCATAGCACATGGGCCCTAGGTACTGGCAGAGCAGAGCTAGCTGGATCATCATCTTTCGCCTCCAATCCAATCAATCCCATCAGGACTCGGTCAGGAGGCTGCGGCGGCGTGCACGGCTTGTCGGAGCCCGTGCCACTGGATGGCAGCGTCACCACCGGGTCGGACGCCCGGCGCCGTTGCCGTCGGCTGCGGCGGCGTGGCGAGGGCGCACTTCTCCTTCCACTCCTCGATCGTCATGTGCTGCTGCCGGCACTCGAGGCTGCAGAACGCCGTGTCGCCCCCTGCAAGCACGCGCGCAGCGGTAGATCTCCATTAGTTTTTATCCATGCGTGCAAGAAAGAGATCTGACAGCGGCGTACCTGTACATGAAGGTGTCGCGGCTGGGTCTCGGCCGAGTTCCGCCGAGCCGCCCCGCCACGGGGGCCGGAGCCGCACGTGGTACGCCGCCAGCCAGTCCACGCGCCCGGTGCCGCAGATGGACCACCCGTAGTGGTCCTCCAGCTCCAGCTCCAACTCGGCCGCGGCCGCCTCCCCTATTGCCACCTCCGCAGCTCCCCTAAGGGGCCTGGAGGCACAAGACGTCAGATTAAATATGTCGGTGCGTTGCCACGGGTAAATATTTTTTTTTTGGTACATGTTGTGGTGCGGATGAATTTTTATTTGGTTTTATATGACTTAGCTTTGGCTTGTTTTTTTTTAAGTTTTACAACAGTAAACATGTACTATTTCAAATCTTCTTTTTTATTCCCGTGCGTTGCCATGGGTAAATATTTTTTTCTGTACGTGTTGTGCCGCGGTTGAATTTTTATTCGGTTTTATATGACTTAGCTTTGGCTTGGTTTTTTTTAAGTTTTACAACATTAAGCATGTACTATTTCAATTCTTTTTTTTCAGTATTTAATTTCCATTTTTTTGCCATTTTTTTGGAAGTTGTGCGTTGCTATGGGTTAATCATAATTTTTTCTCCGTCATTGTTTGTAGGTTTATGTAGTTCTCATATCTAATTATATAATCTATATATTGTTGTTAATTAGTTCATTTTCTAGCACTTGCTATGGTCGATCTTAATTTTGTTACTCATATGTAAATATACATATAAATATTTAAATAAGACGAATGGTCAATTGTGATGATTGAAAGTTAAAGATTGCGTTTTTTTAGACGGAGGGAATATATGTGTATATATTGTTGTTAATTCATTCATTCTTCGAGCACTTAGCCTACAGCCAATTTCCGTCTCCTGTCTCCTCTCGTTCCGCTTGAGGGCCGGCTGCAAGTGGCAAGGGTGCAAGGCCCATTGGACCAGTAGTCCCTGTTCCATTTTTTACAAATAAATAAATAGTTTTAATTCTCTATTCCTCTCCACAAGTGGCGGACGCCTTTTACTGTCTTCAACAATCCTAAACTATACGTGTGACGCATTTGGCGTTTTGGATAGCGTACAGGGAAAATGAGCGTGATCCAAAACTCCCCTTCTCCAACAGCTGACGCATTTTCAATCGCCCCCATCCCAATCTCTGTCGAGCCCCCTTGCTTACGGCGAGCCGCGGTGGGAGCGGGACCTGGAGCTGCTGCCGGTGGGGAGGTGGATGCGCGCCGGAAGCGGAACCAGAAGCGGTGAGCGACGTCGACGGCTTCTTCCTCCTCCATCCTCTCGCACAGCATGTTAGACTTCCATCTGCTGGAGCACGGTCGTCCGCCGGAGCTGCTGGTGGTGCTCGACCTCCCGGCCGCATGCCACGCCGTCGCCTGCCCTCCGGTTCAGCGTCGCCGCCCCGCGTCCTCCGAGGACGCGCCGCAGCCACCTCGAGCCAAGGGACGCGAGGTCGCCCAACCGGCCCCGCGCGGTAGCCCGGGCGGAGCTCGCCCAGCTGCGAGCTGGAGCTTGCCTGGCCGGCCGTTCGCCGTAGCCGGAGTTGGAGCTCGCCTCCATGGCCGCACGACGAAGCCAAGGTCGGAGCTCAGCCGGATCTCGCACCTTCCCTCTCAGAAAACCTTACGGCTTGACCGTGAGACTCTGGTGTCTTATTCCCCAGTCCCCACTCGCGTCTTGGCCTATTGAATCGCGGCGATGTCAATCTTCCGTTGGATGCGCTGGGGCGCCCCATCTCCACTCAATCAATGACTGCTAGCTCGGCTGCAGGCAGAGGCTGGGATTATCTGCATCTGGTTGTGGCCAGCTGGTGGTGTGGGTGGCTGTGAAGGGCGAAGCTTCTTCACCTGAATTGTTCTTTCTTTTGCCAAATCGCGTTTGGAGCAGTTAGATCGTTGAATCCATGGCCGTTGCCGTCGCTTGGAGAGTTCTGATGTGCGTACGGGTTGGAAGTATGGAAAGAAAGGTAGCCGGTGAAGCGCTTTAAAATAGAACAGGGCATGGTGGCTTGGGACCGTGCGGGATACGAAGGAAAGCAGAGGATAGAGCGAGTGGGCTGGGTAGTTGGGCTATAATAGAATGGGTAGGCACCAAAATTACGGCAGAAATTTTGACTTTTAAATAGGAAAAAGTCTACTTTTGGTCCCTCAACTTTCGCGAAAGTTCACTTTTGGTCCCTCAACTTCAAAACCAGACAAAACCGGTCCCTCAACTTTTAAAAAACCGTGCAGATTTCGTCCCCTGGGCTGTTTTTTGTCGGGCGGTTTTGCTACAGTAACCACGGGTTACTACAGTAGCCACAGTTTCGTTTTTTTATTTTCTTATTTATTTCGGCTGAATTTTTAAAAAATCATAGTAAATCATAGAAAATTTATAAAATAGAAAATCCAATTTTGTTGGACTCCACGTGAGTAGATCTACACAGTGAATATATAATATAATATACTTTAGTACAAAGTTTTTGCTATGAAGGTTTTACCTTTTTATTTTTATTTATTTCCGCTCCATTTTTTAATAGTAAATTATAGAAAATTCATAAAATAGAAAAATCTAATTTTGTTAGACTCCATATGAGTAGAGCTACACAGTGAATACATAATATAGTATATTTTAGTATAAAATTTTTACTATGAAGGTTTTTTTATACAAGTTTTTTTTTACTAAAGTATAAAGTTTTTTACTACTTTAGTACAAAGTTTTTATACTAAAATATGTGTAGCTCTACTCGTTGGAGTCCAACAAAATTTAATTTTCTATTTTATGAATTTTCTATAATTTACTATGATTTTTAAAAATTGAACGGAAATAAATAAAAATGAAAAGGTAAAACCTTCATAGCAAAAACTTTGTACTAAAGTATATTATATTATATATTCACTGTATGCAGATCTACTCATATGGAGTCCAACAAAATTGGATTTTCTATTTTATGAATTTTTCTGTGATTTACTATGATTTTTTAAAGATTCAGCCGAAATAAATAAAAAAAAAAAAAAAGAAACCGTGGCTACTGTAGCAACCCACGGTTACTATAGCAAAACCGCCCGACAAAACAGCCCAGGGGACGAAATCATGTACGGTTTCAAAAGTTGAGGGACTGGTTTTGTCTGGTTTTGAAGTTGAGGGACCAAAAGTAAACTTTCGCGAAAGTTGGGGGCGAAACAAAATTACGGCAGCAGAAATTTTGACTTTTAAATATTAGGTATAGATATAGATATAGGAAAAACAACATTTTTCTTTCCAACGGTTGGAAAAAAAATCAATGTCATTTTTAAATCTAATGCATTTTAAGGCCATAATATTACCAAAATATTTTTAAGGCCGTACTATTACCAAAATACAGGTGTTTTTCTCAAGAAAATAAAAATAATATTAAATATAACATTATAGGTCTTATAGTGTGTCAGCACGAGCGCCGACTTGATTTCCTATGTAATATTTCGATGCTGTTGATAGTATTAAAGAAGTTCTTTAAAAAGATACAATCATTGACACCTTGATAATTAACTATTTGTTGATTTTAATAAAAATTTATAGTCATCGTTTCGACAAAGCGTTTCATAGTTTTTTTCCCGTTACAACGCATACGAGCATATTTGCTAGTTGACTACTGAAATGCCAAGAAACCTCCTTGAATCAACCAAGTCTTTTTTTCCCCAACACTTCTGCCATGCCAAGCTTGATCCAAAAAGTGGAGAAACATTAGTAGACTTCACATAGTTACTATCATTTGTAAGTGGATTTCAAATGTTGGCAATAGTAAAGCTCTTACTGTGTCGGCAGCAGTCAGGAAAGCTTGCACTTGTGCCTTGAGCAGCATACAGCTTATGATTTTTCAGAAAAAGAAATTGCACCCCTGTGACATGGAAAGCCTAAAAAGTAAAAATATAGTTCACAGTATAAAAGAAAAGAAACAACATATCTGACTATCTGTTGAATGGCCCTTATACAATTTTTTTATTTATCTTTTTCATTAATGTTCACTAAAACTTGTGAAGGAAATTTCCATTATGTAGAAAGTAAAATAAACTATAAGGAAACAGGCTCTTATGGCGTAATAGTGAGAATTTAAATTATCTGTGCACGAGTTCCAGTCACTTCAAAATATTACCTATTGCTATCCCAATTAACACTCTTATGGGCAAACAAGGCACAGTCAAATGTTTGGCATGACAAACAGGTAACATATTTGCGTCTCCTTCATAGTCTAAAAAAAGCCACTCCAAAGATATTGTGTCACCAAGATAGCCAGATTTACTAAGAGAAAAGAATTAAGCACAAAACTGATGTGATGCATTCTATTACCATGGACAGTCCAGAGAAGCTCAGTAATTTTCCTGAGCAGCGGCATGAGTTGACTGATCTAAATCAATTCGAGGTGGTCTGATGACAGATAACATTTTTTAATCCACTGTGTCTGAACATCTTGAATAACTTAGTATGATTTGAGAATATCAAAGACTGCACATTCTATTGAGTACCTTCCTCATTACATCTAGTGGCAAAAATAATTAACAATAAAAGATGTAAGTGAACATTTCAATAATATAAAAGAAGGAATCAAAACAAAATTTGGCATTTATTCAACGGAGTTAGCGGATTTTTTTTATGCGCAAGAAGGTCCCATGAACTAAACACTGGGGCTGCAGGCAAGAGTCCACAACATTATGGTCTTTTGACAGCAGGCTTAGGAAATAATACGCAGCATATAGATCAGCATTTCATACTTGAGCACTTAAACAGACGCTTAACAATACTTGATCATTTATTTGAACAGACGCTTAACAATGAGCTCAGATTGTTCACAATCATATAGTGGGGCATTCACTGTCGATTGCTGCTAACTGAAGGCAAGGAATTCTTCATCTCCTACTTCTTTCTGCAAAAGTTATGTCAATCTATTTTTCTCTTTAGCATGCTTGTGACCCGCAGCTAATCCAAAAAAATCATAAAGACACAAGATATGAAGGGGCAGTGGGTGATTAATAAGAAATTAAAAAAATAACAACAACCAGCAAGGACAGAAAGGATGATAATTTTTGCATCAGTCATCAAACATGAGTAGATTCAGTCAAATTTCATTTTCATCATTGTCTTTGTAGCCATCTCAAAATTATTCGAAACAAGAGGTGATTGGAAACATGTCTAATTCGTTAGTTTATTAACGCAATACATACAACAATTCTCCCCGGCATTGCAGCAACCCGAACTGGAGAAAACGCAAAGCACAAAGAGGAAACGAGTGTAAAAATCTCGAGGACGCACCGTCTCCTGTTCTTGTAGATGGTGGTGTGGGCTTCGACGTGGTGCGGCCGTCGATGAAGTGGTTCAAGCGCGAGGGCGAGGCGAACTCGGTGCATGTGGCGGTGAACTCAGTGCGCGTGACGGTGTCCGGTGGATATGAGGCGCAACGATGGGCACGGCCGTCGATGAACTGGTGAGTAGCGGCGTCCGGCAGATACGAGGGACGGCGATGGGTGCGGCTCCTCGCATCTCGCAACGGGTAGTCAGCCCTGCAGCGCGTGGATCGCACGATCGTGCAGCAGACCAGTTCACGTCGATCTCGGGGAGGAGTGGGGTGTGTGATTTGATGGCAGGTGGGGTGGGTGCTCTTTCAAGGGAAGACTGCATGGATGCATGGACGGACTGATCTATAACTCCTATAATTCTAACCCCCACTAAGCTATTTCTCTGCCTCTTGATTGGTTGAAAGCTCTGGTATGACGTCATCCTTAGTGTTACTATATGCCAAATCTATCCGTCGTTCCATCCAAAAGTCTTTGCTGAAACTGACGCCATGCATGATCAATGAGTTCACGACCTTTATTATCAACCGAGGAAACAGGCGGGCAAGCAACTTGCAGCAGTCCAAAACAATTCATCTTCTCAATCTGCTCGGCTTCTGCAACTGCCAATGATCATTAATATGCTCCCGTGGTCCATGGAAACCAAGGGCACGGCGGCGGCGGCGGCGGCTTCAGAGCTTCCCCTCCTCCAAGCAAAGGCCTACAAATAGCCCGGGCCGGCCGCGGGCGCTCCTCCCTATTCGAGTGCAGAGGAAAATCGAGCAGACGCGAACGCAGGCAGCAAGCCCTTTCGATCCGGCGAGGAGAGGAGATGGCGGTGACGATCACGTGGGTGAAGGCGAGGCAGATCTTCGACAGCCGTGGAAACCCCACCGTCGAGGTGCGCGCTGTTGGTATAAATTAACTGCACCCTAATAATAATTATAATCAGATTATCCGCAAGCGCGATATATATCTTGATCAGCACTTCACCAAGATCAACCCGGTTTTAATATCGAACCCAAAGGAACAGTAGGTGAAATATGATCTAGCCTAATACTTCTTAATATACGGGGCACAAACAACTTAGAAAACTATCGAGAACGAGGAAATAGCTAATGCACTCTAGTTCTAACCACCGGTAAACTTTGTATATAATATCGTCTTATCGGGCAAGTGATCGAATAGGAGAAGAAACAGAGTAATCTACCTACCGGATACCTATCAAATTTTATGTCGTCCTATCAGCGGGAAGTGGACTACAGAGGATTCAACGTAGCTATAGAGTCACCTACGCGAGCTACCACTATCCGGCTAATCAGGGGACATTCACAAGTAATCATAACCCAGACACCACGTCTATGCTACGACAACTACTCGACCTAGGAGCTACCCAAATTAAAGTACTCAATGTAATATGAGTTGCAAACTAAAAACGAATATAAACGCTGCTTACTTGAATCAGAATATTAAATACAAAAAGTACCTCGAACGCGACTCGGGCGGGGAGCCGAATCAGGGCAATCTGACTCAGAAGGGCGCTCCGACAGGCCGGGGGCTCCTCCGAATCTCTACTCTCCTCTCTATCTCTCTAATCTCTATCTTGATTGCTAGCCTAGATCTAGTGGATCTCTATCTAAAGCTCCCGAATCTTTATCTCTTGATCGGCCTCCTCGTGGGGGTATGGCCCTCCTTTTATAGCCCGGTGGGATTAACACGCGCCCGTCGGATCAAACCGACTTAACAAGGCGGCCGGGATGAAAACCCTAGGCGGCGGGGAGAAGGTTCGAAGGGGGGGGCGGCGGCCACCCTAGGGCGCCGGGCGGCCCCATGGGGGGGCCGGCCGTCCCCCACCGGGCGGCAGCCTACGGGCCCCACTTCTTCGGGTGTCTTCGGAGTCTTCCCGAGTCCTCGGTGATATCCTTTTGTCGCGGTTATGTTTCGTGGTAAATAGGCACTCAAATCCCTCTTTTAGGCTTTTACGAATAATTCCACGAAAAATGCATAAATCACCAAAACTCGTGGAAATTGTTAATGATAACCCTATTCTTGTTATAATTACGTTTCCTCGGGTAATGGTAATTGCTAATAAATTTTGGATCATAACAAGTGTCAATAATTACCCCCACACTTATGCTTTTGCTCGTCCCGAGGAAAAGGTTGGTTTTAGTATGGATACCATCAATACGTAACTTGGGACCTAAATTATATAGCACTGGTCTAGTAATCATGTATTGTGAGATTCAAAAGTGTCTATCATGAATTCTTAAGTAATTACTGAGTAAGATAGCTTAAGATTGATTACACCTTTCTGTAATTATGTTTCTTTGGAGTAGAGGTTATTTTTAAAAACGTGGCTACATCTCTCTCTTGTAGTGGCACCAATAGTGTGTATAATGTGGGAGAGAAATATCATATTCCTAGATCAGAAAGACTTCTCACTTCTAGGCATATTATGTCGGAGGTACCATAAGCTTTTCTTTTTATTTAGCACATGCTTATATTTTTTATTTTGATCGAGGTTTCGGACACTTGTCCCTTTTTATTTTCTCGTGATCCATCTCGCTGAGGTTTCGGACACTTGTCCCTTTTTATTTCCTCAGATTTCTTTTGATTTGCTCATGCCTCCGTCATAATACTGCTCTAGATAGTGAATTATTTTAACATGTGACACTGGGAATATGATAAAACTCTCAACCATGATTAGACTTATTGTATGCCATAAAAGAGGAGTGAAGCTAAAAAAGTTTAAAGTTTTCATAAAAATCTCCAAAGATAAATTATCGAAAACAGTGATCATTATCTTAACTACCTTATTTTCCACAATAACTTAATCAATCATGAAGTGCTTTTGAATTTCATAATAAACACAACTCTAGAGCGATATATAATTTAATTTTCTCAGTGATGGGTTGAATGGGTTTATTATTTCTTAAAGCATTTTAATATAGAGATTCATGGTTCAGATCAGAATGCAGAATAATACATGTATTTAAGTCGTAATTAAGTTGAACTGGCGTGATCGAAACGAGGAGACGAGGAGAGCGGGGGCGCCGCCCGGCCCCACCAGGCGCCGGCCGGCCCCACCTCAGGGTCCTGCGGGTCCCGCTTTGCGTGCGCGCGGTGTTGATTCGATGATGGTTCGGATTACGCTATTCTTCCGATCGTATTTTTGCTTCGTGATTGATTGTGCTTCCCCCACACTTGTTTTTCTCAGTAAATTCTACGCACAATATGTGGAGACAAAATATTCAAAAAATAGAGAGTAGAGTAGATAACACACATTAATAAAATAAGGCACTTTATTCATTCATAGTGGTGGTAAAAATAATTCAACAGACGCTTTAATGACCGAGCTAACGACAGACCCCTAGCTCTTTAGGCTTTGACCTAAACCGACTCAACTTGGTGACTCATTAATCTAGCGGAAGTATGCCTTATTGGATAACTAGGCGATTAATACTGCCCTTCATTGTTGAGGCCCCGAATTTCGGCCCCGAGAGCCGCAACCTCGCCTTCAAGCTTTTCTTTTTCGCGCTTAAGATTGCGGAGTAACTTAGCATGAATCCCAACCTTCTCTTCTAACTCATTTATGAGCTTGTCCCTCAAATTATTGGGACGTTTCCATCTCTTTGACAAGGTTGGAGAGGCCTTCAAATTTCTCGTTAAGAACGCGTAAGGTTGGTGCTTTGGGAACCTTCTCCAATGCTAATGCCGATGTGCTCTCTTCCTCTTAGGTTTAGGCTTGGGTTTAGGTGCAATAGGCTCAACATAGCATACTTCATCGGGATTTGCACGAACTCCCCGAGCAGAAGGGCGAGAGGCATTGGTGTACTTAGCGCATATCAAGTTACCCTTCTTGTCGGTCTCGACCGATACGAGTCGCTCATTAGCTACGGGTGCAAGAAGCTTGGTACCACAAGGGATGGCAACCGCTTCCCTTTAGCGCCTCCTTCAAGCATCGGCCTTGCGGGAGGTGGAGGAAGAGCATCCGGATCTTGCACGTAGTAGACTTGCTCATGATCTTTGAGGTGTTGCGGCTTGCTTCGGCGGCACTTGGCGAGGGGCTTCGGCTGTGCGGGGACGAGGGCCTTCGAGTCATCGCTGGGGATCTTTGTTGAAGTCCGTGCCGTAGGAGACGATCGACTTGTTCGCCATTGCTAGTAGATCTAAAACCGGAGAGCTCCTTTTTGAGGAAGGAGAGGTGGCTGGTTATGGAATAAAGTTGAGGAGGTCTAGGTATGTATTTATATGGGTTTTTAGGAGACAGGATGAGGATAAAACCTAGGTTCTACGTGATCCGTACGAAAGTATATCCGATCATGCGTCAAACATACGCGAATATACGTAGGAAGAGGGTAGAAGGTCGAGGGACGAAAAGGCGGGACGAGGGAACACCGGGGCGCCGCCCGGCCCCACTAGGGCGCCGGCCGGCCCCACCCGTGGCCCACCGGGTGCCCTTCTGCGGGGTGCCTCGGAATCCTCCTATGATTACATTAGATATATGTTCGGATAAAATTTCGTACCGGACTAAAATAGACCTTAATAAGTTGGTAATTGGATGAAATCAATTTCATCCACTACTCCTGAATTATATGGTTCCAAATAAAGTTTAAGTCGGTGCCCATTTACCTTGAATAACGTACCTTCGTTTGATTGTAGAGTTATTGCTCCATGCGGTGACGCATTCACGACGGTAAAGGGTCCTTCCCATTTACTTCTTAGCTTCCCAAGCCCGAATAATTTGAACACGGAATTAAAAAGTAATACCTTATCTCCGGGTGAAAACTCATTTTTCTTGATCCTCTTATCATGCCATTTCTTCGTTCGTTCTTTGTAGATTTTCGAATTATGATAAGCCTTTTCTCTCCATTCTTCTAATTTTGATAATTGCATTTTTTTCTTTTCTCTCAGCAGCGTCCAAATCCATGTTCCATCTTTTTATAGCCCAGTGAACTTTATGTTCTAATTCAACCGGTAAATGGCAGGTCTTGCCATATACCAATTGATATGGTGACATACCCAAAGGTGTTTTGTAAGGCTGTCCGGTATGCCCATAGTGCATCTGGTAACCGATCCTTCCATAAAGTTCCCATCTCATCTACTGTTTTTTCGGAGAATATTCTTGATTTGCTTATTGGGACGTTTCTGCGACCACTTGTCTGCGAGGATGGTATGGAGTAGCGACATTGTGTCGTATTCCATGGGCTTGTAGGTATAAGTGAAACTTCTTATCAGTGAAATGCGTTCCTCCATCACTTATAACCATTCTAGGTGTTCCAAACCTTGGGAATATGATTTCTTCGAACATCTTCTTTGAATGTTTGGAGTTAGCATTTTTACATGGCATAGCTTCTACCCACTTGGATACATAGTCAAGCGCCACCAAAATATACTCATAATTCTTTGACTTCACAAAGGGTCCCATGTAATCAATTCCCCGGACATCAAAGAGCTCAATCTGAGAAGTTTGTTGGTGAGTGGCATGGCATCTCTTGTATTGATGTTTCCGTGCCTCGACATGCTCCACATCTTCGGATAAAATCTTTGGTGTCTTCATACATAGTTGGCCAAAAGAAACCACTACTGATTTTTTGCATGAGTGCGGAATGCCCCATAATGACCTCCATATGGTGATGAGTGACATTTCTGAATGATGCGCAAGCCTTCTTCTACTTTGGTACACACCTTCCGAGTAATCCATCGGCACATACCCAAAAGAGGTAAGGTGGATCCCACATGTGGAGACGACTTTCATAAATGAGTCTCTTCTTATTTTCTCCGGGTGGTACATAACCCGCAACCATAAAATTGACAATATTCGCGTACCAAAGGGTCTGTCTTGGTTACTTTAAACAAACATGTCATCTCTTAATGAATCATTTATAGGTAATTCCTGTGGTTCTTTAAAATACATTTTAGACAAATGATCAACAATGGATTTTCTATTCCTTTTCTATCTTTAATCTCTAAATCAAATTCTTGTAGTAATAGAATCCATCTTATTAGTCGGGGTTTAGCATCTTTCTTAGTGAGCAAATATTTAAGAGCAAAGCATGATCAGAATAAACAATTATTTTGGCTCCAACTAAGTAAGATCTAAATTTATCAATAACAACGACAACGACTAAAAAGTTCTTTTTCGGTGGTTGCATAATTTAGTTGTGCTTCTGTCATTGTCTTGCTAGCATAAGCAATTGCATGATGCGTCTTATCTTTTGTTTGTCCTAGGACTGCTCCTACAAAGCATAATCACTAGCATCACACATAATTTCAAAAGGTAAAGACCAATCGAGGAGGTTGGATGATTGGTCTTGATGTAAGTGCTTTCTTAAGAACAGTAAATGATTCCAAGCATTCTTCATCAAAGTCAAAAGGTACATCCTTAGCTAACAATCTTGTCATTGGTCTAGCAATTTATGAAAAGTTCTTTATAAATCTACGATAAAAACCACAATGACCAAGAAAACTTTGGACTCCTTTTGCATTAACAGGGGAGGTAGTTGTTCAATTACTTCAATCTTAGCCTTATCTACCTCTATACCTCTTTCGACACTAAGTGTCCCAACACTATTCCTTCTCTAACCATAAAATGACATTTCTCCCAATTGAGGACTAAGTGTTTTTCTTCACATCTTTGCAAAACCTTATCTAAATTTTCTAGACAATCATCAAAAGTTTTTCCATAGACTGAAAAATCATCCATAAAAACTTCCATGATTTCTTCTATCATATCGAGAAAATATAGACATCATACATCTTTGAAAAAAGAAGCAGGTGCATTACATAATCCAAAAGACATTCTTCTATAAGCATAAGTTCCATAGGGACATGTAAAAGTGGTTTTACTTTGATCATCGGGGTGGATAGGGATTTGGTGATATCCTGAATAACCATCAAGGAAACAAAAAAAAGAATGATTTACTAGACGTTCTAACATTTCATCAATGAAAGGTAGAGGAAAATGGTCTTTCCTTGTTGCTTTGTTTAGTTTTCGATAATCTATGCACATTCGCCATCGGTGGCAGTTCTTTTAGGTATTAATTCATTTTTATCATTACGGACAACTGTCATTCCTCCCTTTTTAGGTACAACTTGCACAGGACTTACCCACTCGCTATGCGGTGCTTGGGTATATGATCCCTGCATGTAAAAGCTTTAAAACTTCTTTCTTTACTACGTCTCGCATCGCATTTTGGAGTCTACGTTGAGGCTCTCTTGAAGGTGTAATTTTTGGATTGGTTGGTATGCGATGGGTGCAAGAACGGGGACTGATCTCTTTGAGATCTTGGAGTGAATATCCAAAAGCGGCTCTATGTTTTTCTAAAAGCGCTATTAATTTATAAGATTCTTCATCGGAGAGTTTATCGCTTATAATCACAGGATATTCTTGATCATTATTTAGGAAAACATATTTAAGACCGGATGGTAATGGTTTAAGCTCAATAGAGGGCTTTTGTGGTTCTAGTAATTCATCAAGAGGTTCGGGATCAATAAGGTCCTCCTCCTCTTCATCAATGAAAAACGGGCATCGTCTTCTAAATCGGGGTTGAATAAAAGTATTATACTCAAGCGCCTTAACCTCTTCTATTGAATTTGATTCAGGGAAGGACTACGCTTTTAACATTTCTTGTATGAGTTATAGGTATTGAGAAATTAAATCCCTTCCCAAGCTTGATATTTAATTTACCATTACGACCTTCTCGAAGAAGTTTAATTATAGGTACCCCAATCATTACATCAAAATCCCACACATCAAAGATATAGAAATTTAGCGAAATACGGAAATCATTAATAACAATAGGAAGTGCACTTAAAACTCCTATACTAAGAATAATGTGTCCTAAACAATTTTTTGAGTAATTTATTTGTAGGCATTAATGGTATGTCTTTTAAGAATTTTCTAGCAAAAGAGTATGACATAATGTTGACTCCTACAACTGGGTTATATAAAACTTCAAAAGGATATAAGCATTATATTAACAGAGGGTGAATCAAGACGAATTATATCGGGGGATTGCTCAGATTCTATCAACCAATCATCACCCAAAATAAAAATCAAATTTCTTATTATTTCTCTAAGAAATTTTAAATCATCGAGGATGTGAAAAACTGAAATTAAAATCTACGGATTCTTTGGGGTTGAATAATTTTACTATAAAGTGTAGTATTCCCAAAATCATTAAAGAAATCATCCTCTATTTCAAACATCCATGTAGAATTCGGAACTATCTCATCAACTAGCTCGGGTTTTAATTCAACTACTGATTGAGATGAATCAAGTAAAAGTTCAGGTTTAGCTAATTGAGAATTTTCTTCTAACAACTCTTCTTTTTTCTTGGGGAGATCATTCAAAATATTAGTAAGAATAGTTTTAGCATGATCAACATAATATGCATAAATGCTCCTCCCGAGGCCAAATTAAGATATTCTTTGTTTTTATCATCAAGGCCTAAAAAGAAATGTTGTAAAAGCATGGGTTACGATAAAGCAAGATTAGGTCCGAATTTACAAAACCATCAAAACGATCCCAAGCCTTGCCTAGCGATTCATTACTTAATTGTTTGAATCCTATGATTTCAAATCGAAGTTTAGCGACCTTTTCTCTTTGGGAAAAATTTAAGACAAAAGTATTTTCGTAATATCTCCCAATCTCCTTGACTACTCCCAACATGGCGATTATACCATTTCTTGGCTCTACCTGTTAATGAAAACGGAAAGAGTTTCTATCTTAAAGTTTCATCAGCCATGCCCTTAATCTTGCATGAGACATGAACATGTTTGCTCAAAATTAGTTAAATGGGAATAGGGGTTCTCGCTAGTGTTACCGAGAAAAGATATGTTCTTGGACTAATTTAATTAATCCGGGCGTAGCTCATAGCCAGATGATGTGATAGGTTTAGAAGATTCTATTGGTCGGAGGTGCGATCCCGATGGTGCTCCATATTGATATAAAAGTTGCGATTCGTTTTCCATAATATTTTTATTTTTATTTTTGTTTTTAATATAAGGATAACTATAGACTAAGATAGGCTAAATCAAAATCAGCAAACCGTTCCCGGCAACGGCGCCCGAGAAATGCTTGTTGGTATAAATTAAGCGCACCCTAATAATAATTATAATCAGATTATCCGCAAGCTTTACGAGATATATCTTGATCAAGCACTTCACCAAGATCAACCCGGTTTTAATATCAAACCCAAAGGAACAGTAGGTGAAATATGATCTAGCCTAATACTTCTTAATCTACGGGCACAAACAACTTAGAAAACTATCGAGAACGAGGAAATAGCTAATGCACTCTAGTTCTAACCAATCAGGTAAACTTTGTATAATATCGTCTTATCGGGCAAGTGATCCGAATAGGAGAAGAAAGCAGTAATCTACCTACCGGACACCTATCGGCTGTCTGCCCCTATCGGCGGGAAGTGGACTACGAGGAGGATTCAACGTAGCTATAGAGTCACCTACGCGAGCTACCACTATCCAGGCTAATCGGGGGGACATTCACAAGTAATCATAACCCGCACACCACGTCTACGCTACGACAACTACTCGACCTAGGAGCTACCCAAATCAAAGTACTCAATGTAATATGAGTTGCAAACTAAAGAACGAATATAAACGCCGCTTACTTGAATTAGAATATTAAATACAAAAGTACCTCGAACGCAGCGACTCAGGGGCGAGGGAGCCGAATCCGGGCGAATACAGCTCAGGTTGGCGCTCCGACAGTAGGGGCTCCTCCGAATCTCTACTCTCCTCTCTATCTCTCTAATCTCTATCTTGATTGCTAACCTAGATCTAGTGGATCTCTATCTAAAGCTCGAATCTTCATCTCTTGATCTGGCCTCCTCCGGGGGGGTATGGCCCTCCTTTTATAGCCCGGTGGGATTAACACGCCGTCGGATCAAACCGACTTAACAAGCGGCCGGGATGAAAACCCTAGGCGGCAGGAGAAGGTTCGGAGGGGGGGGCAGCGGCCACCCCTAGGGGCCGGGCGGCCCCATGGTGGGGCCGGGCCGGCCCCACTTGGCAGCAGCTGCGGGCCCCACTTCTTCGGGTGTCTTCTGGAGTCTTTCTGAGTCCTCCGGTGATATCCTTTTGTCGCGGTTATGTTTCGTGGTAAATAGGCACTCAAATCCCTCTTTTAGGCTTTTCTGAATAATTCCCTGAAAAATGCACAAATCACCAAAACTCGTGGAAATTGTTAATGATAACCCTATTCTTGTTATAATTCTGTTCCTCAGGTAATGGTAATTGCTAATAAATTTTGGATCATAACAAGTGTCAACACGCGCGTTTTGCTCAGTCATTCGAATAGAGGGGATGTGGATTTGGTTTTCTATTCGGATTTGGTGCGTCGCTATGTTGATGGGCTCAGATTTTGTTTCGTTTGATGAAAAATATGTGTTAATTGTGCTTTGTGCGGCTGTGTGCAGGTGGACGTGGGCCTCAGCGACGGCAGCTTCGCGAGAGGGCCGTGCCGAGCGGCGCATCCACTGGTACGTGTGCCTGTCTGCTCTCTATCCACCCCGCAATTCTCTAATCCTCTAGATAGTGCTCTGTTCCTGTCTTCCTGAGCCCCCAATGCTTGGTTTGCCTGATCTGGGCGTGTCGAGGGCATAGTGCTCTGTTCTTGAGCCAAGTTTGCTTGATCTGGGCGTGTCGAGGGATTTGAGCGGTGAGACTAGTCGATGCTGTGTGGCTCTCTGACATGTATATACTGTGCATTTGTTGGTCGCGGATATTAACAGCTAACGAATTGAACTACTTCATACGAAATTCTTTTCTGCTTTGTTTCCTGTTTTTTACTGCACGAATTGAAGTACTTCGTGTGGAATTTCCTGCTGTTTTTTTACTGCGCGAATTGAAGTAAGAGTGTTTAGAAACATGTCAGCAGAATCATCACCACAGCATGACATGGCTAGCTGATCTGAAAATTGCTTACCGTGTGGATCTGTTAATGAAGCAGAAGACAGCCTTGACTTCACAGGAGGGCGCAATCTGCTTTGTCAAACCTCTCATCGCATTCGGTTCTCCTTCACCATGGAAAGGCTTCCACCTGCTAGCTGCTGCAATCGCAGCACCGATTGATTGGATCATCTCATGGTCATCAAAATTTGGAGTGGCTCTCAGTTCCCAAGAAAATGGCGATGATCACCCAAGCCTGTGCACACCGTGTATTATCACATTTTCCCCTCGAAATAGTTCCTGCTATTTTGATTACATCAGTGCCATCTACCATGAATTTGAGAGTCTGCTGTCAAGGCCTCCTCTCTGTCACTCTTGACGTGAGCTCATGATTACCACAGATATATTCCAATTGCAATCGACAAGCAAATATGTGGGTGAGCAGTTCCAAGCTAAGGTCATATCGGGCTTACTTCAGAAGTTCATGCCTTCTGTCGTTGCCTTCACTATTTTGGAGTTTTGGTCAATTTGCTTACCTACAGAACTGAGACATCAACAGTCTTATAGTACAGGTACTTTCTTATTTCTGATGCATTCAAAATATGTATACATGCACTGCTTCTTTTCTAATTTGGTGGTAAATTAAGTTTCTTGCCTACTTTCGTTGAGAAAGCTCCGAAAATATATGGTTGCAAATTTGACACTATGATAAAGCAGACAAACTAATGAGATTGAGCCTCTAGGTATTTTTTCCCCTTCTCCCTACTTCAATTCCTTACAACCATACACATATACACAGTTATATCTAAAAATATATAGATAGATATCAAATCACATACTATTATTTCCACATTCACATTGGACAACATGCCCTTTCATTTAGACGTTGTATTTTTTAGGCTTGCACGGTAAAATACTCAGTCAAAATAAGATCTCTCTTTTGGGTAAAAAAAGAAAAAATTAAAGTTGTTTCTAATGATACAATAAGAGCTGGAATGGTGAGAAATCATGTATGTTACTAAATTCCTGATGGATTGCTCGATAATGAATTGCCAATCTTTTGGTTTTTCAACCGCTGGGGTTCTTATATGTACTTGATCATTCCAGTGTACAAGGCAATCATATATAATGATTGTGGGCTGTGCCAAAATTGTTGGAGTTGAGCAAGTTCTTTTTCATGTTTAATTCAGTGTAATAATTTTGATGCCATGCAAAATATAGAAATTTTCATAGTGATCCCAACATTCTTTAAGTCCTATATACACAAGGCATCCCGCAGCAACGCGCAGGGGAATCCATCTAGTTGCATGATTCCTGGGCACGAAAGGAAATGGAAGACACATGGAAGGAAATGAATTGACACACGGAAGGAAGGGAAACCGGCCGCACGTTTGCTAAGCAATTTCGCACGGAGCAGCAGGCGCTGACTGTGGCTAGCAGGAGCAGCCGGTCTTTCCTTTTTAGTTGTCCAGGAAGCAGGAGGCAGAAGGAAGTAGGGGCAGAACGATTGCCGTATGTGTGTTTATCACACCAAAAAATTCTCATATTTTTACTCTTTTTATTTGCAAAGAAAAGAAAAGAAGAGAAGTTTAGCTGTTCTGTAGCAACGAATGAATATGCTACCTAGTTAGATGTATAGAAGAGAGAAAGTTAGAGAATAGAGAAGAGGAGGAGAAAGAGATTTGCGTTAATTAAACCTAACATGCATGCTGGACCAACGTCTACTGCGTAATTAAACTGGCTCGGTGCGTGTATATTGGGCTGGTTCTGGTTGTAGCCTTGTAGGCCGATCCAGAAGAACACCGCCATACGGCCCGCCCCCACGCACACCCGGTCGGTGAGAAAAATCCTCCCCACCCGGACCCGGATCTTCTGTCCCCACCCCGCCAACCCCACCGCCCCCGGGCCTCTCTGTCGCCCTGCACCTCGCGCCGCCACCCCATCCCGCGCGGCTGTTGCCTGCCGCCGCCACCACCAGCACCTCCCTCAGTCCGGCACCCTTGTCCTCTTCGCTGACCTCTACGGTGAACTGGCCACCAACAGACATCCAGACTACTCGGGTGAGCACCACCTTCCCTCACGTATTCTCTTTCTTCATACGTCTCTTCTTTCTCTAGGTTTTTTTTCTTGAATCCTGCAGATCTTGTCTCGGTGCTCGGCTTTCTACGCTGAGCTCCGGTTTGGTGGAATCACATGGGCTCGCTGTGCTTGTCGGTGGCCTCTTAGGTGAGCATCTTCGGCTGTTTTGTTTCTCTAGTCACCATGGTGTTCTTGCTCTACCATGTTTAACACAGCCTGTTTTCTTGTATCGTATGTTTGAGATCCAGTGGAGTCAGATCTGGTAGAGTTGCATCTTGGCAGCCACTTCTCTGTTGCAGCTGGGCAACAAACCATTGGTGAACTCTTGGATCTCCTCTTGTTTCCTTGGCAAATATAATATTGCAGATCTGGTACTGTGCATTTCGACGAAGGAAAAAACATACATAATGCGTGGCAGCATCATCTGCATTAATTTAATCCTGGTGTGCTGGTTCACTTGGTTTTATGGAGTAAGTAGTGTAATCATTTGAACTCTTAGTTTGTTCTGTGATGTTCTTTAAACGTGAACAAATCATTTTTGCTAGTGAGAAATGACATTTGGAGAGCCATTTTCTGTGATGCATTCAGCTTGGTATTTTAAAATAGATAATGAAAACAGTGAAGTCTTAATGCTCATGTGTTTCCTTCTCAAGTACTTTTGCTCTGCCCAGCCAATGAGCTAACATGCACAGTCCTTTCTTTCTGCACTAAATATTATTTATTTTTGAAAGTTTGCAACATTGACAACATGTAGTGTAGCATGCAGCCTCACTTTGTTGGTTCAGAAAACAGTGACTTGTTCTTGTTTTGCTACTTAATCATTTCTCCAAAATCACTTTTGCTAGTTGAGGAGGAAAAGGCTCGTGGACAGGATCATAGCTCTACAGTATCTGGTTTCTCCATTCGGAACGGTAAGAAAGTGAAAAGGGTAAAAACTTCAAACTTTTGGCGATATGTGCTATGTATGTTTGGGTTAAGCACACGGGTCTTCTATTTTTAGCATGGGGCTTTATTATTATTAGCATGAGGCTTTTTATGTTCTTTAGTAAATGCAAGCATATAGATAGGATCTAGACATAAACTTTTGTATTACATATTTTATCTGGTCCCCCAAAACAGCATCTGTGGTAGGTTAGTCTAGTCCTCAAAAATATTTGCATGGAGATGGATGGAGTTGGACACTTTCTCTCCTGGTTGGCTGCTGGCTGCTGGCTGCTTGCTGCTATACTATTACTCACTCCCCCAGTCCTATTTAGATCCCTTTCTCTCCCCACACACACACCTGCAGATTATATGCCAATGCAAATTGGAGTAGAGTAACAAGCAATCTAAATTAACACAAATAATAACTCTTGTTCAATTTATTTCTCCATTCATTATTTAGCTGTGTAGTGGTGATAGATGCCTCTTGATTCATACATCAGGTTAACTAATTAATGGAGTGCATGCTCACTGTCTCAGCATTAATCCAAGCCCACCCTAAAAAAGTTAAATTAAGGCTAAATATATATACCAGTAGTAGTACTAATTAGTACCTAGAAATTAGGGAGATGCATGTCTTACTGGTGGCTTAATTAAGGCTAGCTAGTAGCTATTGGACTTTGTAGTTCATATATTATCTGTAATCCAGTACACATCTGTAGACCGTAGTTACTAGTTACTTTTCTTACGTTGGATGATAAGAATCATAAGAAATAATGTATATACAATCCGGCCCAAACAAGCTAATCAAGCACCAATAGGGAAAAACACTATATATGGTTAAAGAAGGCATCAATGCTTCACTTCCCACACTAAAAACCCTGATATTTAAGAGATACAAGCCAGTAGATAAGCAAGCAGATGAATTAAAGATCCAACAGAACCAGCACCTAACCTAATTTTGTTTCCATCAAAACGAGATATCAAGGGGAGCCGACCTAATTTGGCAGTGGCTGCGCCCACTAATTAGGGGGGTGACAATATGCATTGCGGCACACAAAATATCTTAAGGTTCTCTTCATCCCTGTATGCACTATGAGCCATGTTCCTGCCCAAAAAAATTCAGCATGAATCTTATTAAAACATTGCATGACATAAATACATATTTAAGGTTATATGAGTAATGGATTAATGTTGCTGCAGCAAATTAGGTCGGCTCCCCTTGATATCGTTTCAATAGAAACAAAATTTGGTTAGGTGCTGATTCCGTTGGATCTTTAATTCATCTGATCGCTTATCTACCGGCTTGTATCTCAAAATATTAGGGATTTTAGTGTGGAAGTGAAGCTTTGATGGTTTCTTAGTGTTTTTGTTGGAGTATGTGTGTATTAGGCCCATGAGGCTAAGCCCATGAGGCCCATGTATGAGACTATATGGTCTAGGGCTATGCCCAATAATGAATTAATCAGAAATTCCAACATGGTATCAAGCTAGGGTTAGGGTTTCCTCTCTCCTCCCTCCCTCCCTTCCCCGGCCGCCCGGCCGCCCGCCTGAAGCGCCGCCGCCGCCCGCCATGGCCGGCCGGCGGCCTCCTCCTCCCCTCCGGCCTACCCCTACTACACACTGCTTCCCTCCCTCCCTTCTTCTTCTTCTTCGTGGGCCTCGTGGCCGGGCGCCGCCACGACGCCGCCCAGGTCGCCGCTTGCGGCATTTTGGCGGGGGCGCTGGTCTCAAGCACCGGGCGCGGCTCTCCCACCGCCGCAGCGGCCCCAGCCTTGCGCGGGCGGCCTGCGGCCCAGCGGGCGCCCGCCGCGGCGGCCAAGGTGCGAGGAGCCAAAGGCGCAGGCAGCGCCCGACCTTGCTGCGGCGCGTACCAGGCGGTGGCGCCGCCAGCTGACCCTGCTGCGGGCGCCGGGTAACGCCCCGCAGCAGCTGCTGCCCTGGCCGCCCCGGCGTGCTGCAGCCGCCTCTCCAGCCGCTGCTGGCGGCCGGGCCGGCTACCAGGCCAACCAGGCCGCAGATGCAGCAGCAGCTGCTGTCCAGCACCCTGCCGGCCCGGCACCCTGTCCCGCAGCCCCGGGCGGACGTGACTGCACCACGGGCAGGCACCTCCTTCCCTCCACCTCCTCCGCTACCGCAGCGACCCCACCACGTCGACTCCAACCTCGCCGCCGCCATCACTGCTGCCCGGCTTGCTGCTGAGGAGGGGAGCCGCAGCGTCTTGCCCGCTGCACTCGTCTGGGAGCGGGGAGCGACTTGGCCGATGCCGGCTCGCCCGTATCGCCCGGCGGAGCAGCTCCTCGCCCGGCGGTCTTCCTCCACCGAGATGGTTGTCTACACGGACGCCCGGCCCGGGCGGCTGTCCGGACACTCGGGCTCCACCTCTGCAGCTACGCTGTCTTCGGGCGGCAACCTGGTGTCTGGTCGCCCAAGCGCCCGGCCCGGTGGCCTCCCGCTCGATCTTTGAGGCTGAGTACCGCGCTGTCGCCAACGGCGTGGCTGAGGCCTCCTGGCTCCGCCAGCTCCTTGGCGAGCTCCACAGCCCTCTCCACCGCAGCACGCTGGTCTACTGCGACAACGTCAGTGCGGTCTACCTCTCCACCAACCCCGTTCAGCACCAACGGACCAAGCATGTCGAGATCGACCTTCACTTTGTCCGTGATCGGGTTGCCATCGGTGAGGTGCGGGTCCTTCACGTACCAACCACCTCCCAGTTCGCCGACATCTTCACAAAGGGCCTCCCGTCCTCGACCTTCACCGAATTTCGCTCCAGCCTCAACATCACCCGTGGCTAGTTGCGTCTGTGGGGGGCTCGTGTGTATGTGCTTCTTTTCATGTCCAGTCTGCAACTCCGCTGCGCCGGTAGTTCAGACTGCGGGGGGGTGTTGGAGTATGTGTGTATTAGGCCCATGAGGCTAAGCCCATGAGGCCCATGTATGAGACTATATGGTCTAGGGCTATGCCCAATAATGAATTAATCAGAAATTCCAACAGTTTTCCCTATTGGTGCTTGATTAGCTTGTTAGGGCTGGATTGTATATATATTATTTCTTATGGATTCAGGTCAGCCACCAATTGTAGATTAGCTCCCCTCAGTTTCCCTATACCATGGAAATGGACCCATTAGTTCGGTGCTTGCTTTCTAGGATTTATTTGGTGGTGTTGCCGGTTTGCTCATCTATTGGTTAGAATCTGCTGACAAATCAGGATGTTTTTTTCCCCTGTGTTGGTACTCATTTCTTTCAAACACTTCTGAGATGTCTGGCATGTGTTTGATTTCCATGTAGGGTCAAGATGTGAATCGGTTGCTGCTTGTTTGGCTCTGTTGTGTTGCTATTCTTGTTGCTTGTTCCTTGATTCATAGTTTGGAATTTTGTTGTCCTTTTAATTCCATATATCAAATATGAATTATGATTTTTTTGTGCTCTATATTGGTTGGGAA
Source organism: Chrysopogon serrulatus (assembly GCA_015844335.1). Taxonomy (NCBI): domain Eukaryota; kingdom Viridiplantae; phylum Streptophyta; class Magnoliopsida; order Poales; family Poaceae; genus Chrysopogon; species Chrysopogon serrulatus. The sequence goes on from JADLZL010003761.1 coordinate 360,678, forward strand.
CTAATATATATGTTTCACTGCGATGATAATTTGCACTCTACTTGTTACTTCAACAGAGCACAAACTGGTTATTTCAAAAGTGAGAAACTAACAACCATCAAGTTGACATTTCTTTTGGTTTGCTTTATGAAAGTATGGCATAAATAAAAATTGAATCACTGACCCTGTGACCCAGCAAGGTTTGCTTTACTGGTTATGACCCATATTTTGCCTTAAATTCTGCTTCAGTTTTGGAAAGATGCTGCCAAGTAAGAGGGGTGCTGATGATCTTACAAGATTCTCAGCTGACAATAAAAGAACTTGCAGTGGAGAAGAGGCAACTGACCTGTTGATTTCAGGTTCGCTGGTTCTTCCTTTTTCTTCATGTTTTTAATTTATGGCTCTATTTGAGCACTCATGTGTGTCTTGTAACATGTTTTCTTAATTTGGTAACTTATATTGGGACAATCAAGATATCTGGAGTCAGCTGGGTGAGGAAGTTGCATCAAAGTTGTCTAGAAGTGTTGTCCCAATTGCTTTGTCCAATGGTGATTATTCTGCGGCACCCTTAATTGTTTCAAAATATGTGTTTACGAATCAATAGTTGTGAATGATATAAATTATGACATTGCAGGACAAAGTGTGCTATATGCATCCTCTGGCATAGTTATAGAATGCCAGTCTAACTTCACAAAGTTTGTGACTTCAGCAAGTTTGGTTAGAGCTTTACATGATTCTGAAACAAATGGCCATGATAAGCTTGAGGTTTGTGCCGCTGATAATCATTTACTAATTGCTATTGTTTTCTTCACATAACCGTGACCGTTCTCTGTTGTTTTGCTTTTATCAATATAGATTGAAGTACGCCATGAAGGAAATGTTGTCGTAGGGTTTCTGGAAGAATATGATTTGGATTATGAAATTGCTGTTGTCAAAGTCAAGTCGGAACTTGATGTTTATTGCATACCTCTCAATCATCAGGTGCAATTTGACCCCCATGGTAGAAAGGTAGTGGCAGTAGGGTGTGACATCTCTGGCAGAGTATTGGCCAAAATTGGGATATGCACTGATTCACGTGGATCTCAATATAGTCGATATGTCATGTTCTCTACATGTCAATTATCTGAGGTAAACTAGCATTATTCTGATTATTAATCTTTTCTGATACTGTATGAACTGAGCTATGTCTTGTATTCAATAAAGAAAATATTAATATACTATTTTACTATTTTTCATCCCAATTTCCCAATACCTATCAAACTCTACAGTTAAGTTGAATGGATTTTGTGTTGGTTGAATTTGCAGTGGAAGATAACACAAAATTATTGTACATTTTAAAGTATTTACACATTGTTGATAAAATAGTAGCTTTTACAGTTGGCATAAGACAACCAACTGGGTGTGACGTGTGAGTAACTCTGATTCTTTAACATTTTAAAGCCTGCCACCTTTTTGTGTAGACTATGCAGGGCAGTGCACTTTTTGATTTTTATGGAAACTTTTTTGGCATGAACCTCTTCTGGGATATGGAAAGACCAATTTTCTTGCCAAGGAGTATAATTCTCGAACGTATGGGGCATTTTCATACATCCTTGAAAAAGAGTGTATTTCTGAACCTGGTGAAGCCAGTTAGGTATGCAAATATATTTCTATACTAGTTTGTTTATCTATGTAGTTGCAGCTTCTAATGTTTACCCTTATTAACAAGTTGATGGTTTGGTATGTCCACTCTGGGGTAGCTGTCTTATTGCAGGTGTCACAGTTGATTTGTATTGTAGGCTTGTAGTGTAGCAACATTAGGTGTACGAAGAATTATTGAAGCCAATATATTTCTCTACCTCAATATGTTAGAATTTTTTATATTGAGACTAACTAGTTGGGGATATGGTATCTCCTGACTAAGATTTTGTATATATGCTTAGTTCTTTCTTGTTTTATGGCATTATCTGCTCATGTTGATCCCTTTTGGGTTAGTACTCATATTGATCTTCATTTACAGGGATAAAAAAAGACGAAGACGCTTAGATGTGAAACTTTTCCCCCATGCTGAAGGTGAGTTCACAACCACTTGACATTGTTTATCAGATGTTTCTTCTTTTAATTGTGATCCAGCACTATTTGTAAGATCCTTTGGTTGTGCAAATTAAGCCTTTAAATCTATACTTCTATTTACCCAGTTGTATTGTAATGTTAGTGCCAATCTGCTTACCTTACTACTGGACTAGCATTGCCTGTGCGATGTGATCACAAATGAGTATACCTCAGGTTCTGATTTTATAATGTAAATTTCCTCTGTTTCAGATATTTGTGCCTATAAAAATCAAGATAGTTCAATACTTTAGCAAGTAAAATGCTACATGCACCTCCACATAAATCTCAACTCCTATAGAAGATTGAGTTGGTAATGATAGGGTGTCTGCCATCACCACCACTCTACCCCTATATATCACCACCATATTTACCCATCGTCGTGCCACTTATTACACATTAGTTTCACCCTCGCCCTAATCTCCTAGAATGACGTCATGGAACCAAGGTTCAGTATATACATAAATGTACTCCTTTGATTTTGTATCGCTGTTGCAACACCTGGGTAGTTTACTAGTCCATCTAGAAAAGATCTGGATTGGGGGTGCATACAGGACATCATGATCATCATTGGCTCCTTGAAGGAACAGAGATGTTCATGGATTTGTTCAAACACGATCACTTATAATAATATGGGTAGTTGCACAAGATGCCATCATATTATAATTTTACACCATTATCTGCAGAAATTTAAGTGATTGTTGCATATTGTACATAGAATTAGCAAGGCACAATTTGGGTTGACCGTTTGGGTTACCCCAGTCCTTCAATGGATATAGTTAATTACAATGCCTGTACATTTGCTGATTTAACTTGCATTGAGTCTTTTTTGTTTTTACAGCTCTTATGTGCCACTTACTATTATACAATGTCTTGTCAACCAGGTAGCATTAAGATTTTTGGTGACACATATCCTAATGGTGCCTGGGGTGAACTCAAGAGAGGAGTTGCTTCTCGCATATCTGGGAATCTTGTTGCACTTGCTTCATTCAATGGTGATTTTACTCTAATGTGCTGTATACTATTTCACATTTGTATATAGTCATCACTTGCTAATGTCAATTATGTTGCCCAGGTGAATCAAAATTATTTGCATGCACCGGATTTTTCATTGACTACTATGCTGATAAATCCCCGGCTATTCTGACATCAGCAAGCTTGGTTAGGAATCTTGATGGTACAATTATTGAGGGCTTAAGGGTTGGTGCTCCTAATTACATTGTGCAATTCTTGTTCTTTCAAAACACTGCTTAAGTCCTGTAATACTGCCTGCAGATTATGGTATTGCTTCCAAACAATGAATGCTGTGAAGGGAAATTGGAACATTGTAGTTTACATTACAATGTTGCTCTAGTCAGTGTCAAGAATTATAATGTTGATTGTCCTGCGAATCTGAAACATCAGACGATGAATTATTCTACCAAGGTTGTAGCTGTGGGCCGTTGTTTCGAACCTGAATTAATGATGGCTGCAAGTGGAAAATGTACCACGTGGTCAGGCAAACTGGATTGCAATGATCTTCATTATACTACATGTACAATCACTAAGGTAGCTGCCACTGATTTTCCTTTTTTAATTGCCGCATGAATTTGATTTACTTGGCCTTGTGTAGTTGGCATCACAACTGACAACCTCTCCATTTAATCTGGTTAGGCTGGGATTGGAGGGCCCCTTGTTGATGTCAATGGCAAATTTGTGGGCATGAACTACTATGATAGGAATATGGGAACTCCGTACCTGCGGTTTGATCTTCTCTGCGGAATTCTGAACTATTTTAAGACAGGAGAGTAAGTATGGATTTCTCTTTCAGTGTTGAAGTTTTTTTTAGCACTGCTAACAGGTTTTGTTCTGCACTTGACTGAGATTTTTTGTTGGAACATTTGAATAATCAAGTTGGAGGAGGTTGAGTCAACATAATTTTTATTCAATCCAACATTTTGTGTTTGACAGAACAAAATATGATAAGATATCACCTGATTCACGATTACCTGGTCGGGAGGCCCATATTGTTAAAGATGGCGAGAAACAACCACCAAACAGGTAATGTTGATACATGTCGTTACAATTAGATTACCACCTTTGAAAAATATATGTGCTGATCACACTAGGGATCTTGGGAAACCATTGAATGGCAGCTGGATTGGGGCTGGACAAAGTGAAGATATGGATACCGTCATGGATCAAGATGAAGAGGCATCTAAAAATGAACGTTTAGCCATAGCCAACCCCAATAGATATGGATACCGTAATGGAGCTTTTACTGTGTACAAGTAGTCCTCCACCAGACGTAAGAACAGCTTAAAACTATCCATAGTGTGTGGTATACCGTCCATCCATCCATGGTTTCAAGTGACAGCGCATTAGGGAACCAGGCCGTGGACATAGGTCCACATGCAGAGACTAAGGCTACAGCATACTGTTTGTGATCATACAATTCAGCTGTAAACTCTTGACTTATGTAACAAGTAGATAAGCTGAAGCAGCTGATTTGTTGCAAGAGAAAATTTATGGGAGCTGATAAGATGAAGCGTTGGATGCATGTTTGACCACCTGCTGGCTGGGTGTGATGTCGATGCTGCGCCGAGCTTGACTTCATACGTTGATATGACATCGACGATGTCTGCCTCTGTTCAACGCTGCTGGTAGGGTCGGCGGTTCTGGTCACGCCGTTCATTGGTTAAGGCGAAGGATATATTGGTGGAAGGGTTTGGGCAACGGTTGGGTTGATCGACACCACCAGCTACAGCTAACTTGCTTCGTTCTTCCACGGTGGATGTGTCACGGTCAAAACGCAGTTTCTCCACGGAGGGTGTGTCACGGTCAAAACGCAAGCAGGACGTGGGGCAGGCGCCGAAGGAGAGCTCCAGCTTCAGTATGTGCACGTTCACGAAAAGCTAGCCCAGCCACTTGGTGCGCAAAATATATAAAATTCCCTTAATTCTGTATTTCAAGCTTCTTGGGCGTTGAAAGATAAGCTAGACAGTACCATGCATAAGAACAAATGCATGTTTCTCAAAAAGAAAAAAATAAATGCATAATAAATGAAGTGCTGACGAGAAAGTTTAATTAAGCTAGCTAGATATATAAAACCGTCTCATTCATGTACTACCTCAAGTGACGAGGCATCTCTGTCCACATACAGAAGTCTAAGTGAGGCAATTAGTCCTGAAATGTCTTGTAGAGATTATTTCAGGCAGGCACGTAGCAGCTTGGTGTGTAGTCATTTCATCAAGGAGCAGTTGAAGTGTGTATTAGCAAGGACAACACAATTGAAGGTCTGCTATGTCCAAAAAGAGGTCACGTATGCAGAACAACAGTGCATTCTTGGAAGGTTACCTGTAAAAGAGTTGAAAGTAGGATAGTTTTAGATTGCTGCGCAGCATGGCACGATATCTTGCACAGGACGTATTGTAAGGGGAGGAAACAATTACAAATGACAATGTTTGATGGTTTAGCACTAAATTGCATGATGACATGAGATAGCACACCGAATAAAGATGATATTTACCAAAAGTAACTAAATTGAACAGAATGAGAGATCACCAAATCAGGTTGGCCAAAGCAGTTCCATGTTTTGCAGAACCGTCCATTTCCTATGCAAAGGTCCTCACAGGAATGTTTTCTGCACAATGAGCAAGAAAAAAGAAATGCATATGGAAGATATCTCTCTTTGTAAAGTGGCTACAAAACTGCCATAGAATGACTTAAATTATAAACATAGCATCAGAGACATGACGTGACAATAAACTGAAATACTGTTATTTTATTTCTGCAAAAAGAAAGGCTTATTCAATATAGATGATCTTTAGCAGAGGAAAATACATGAACCGGTCACTGCTATAGTCAACAGATTTTGGTGAATCCTCATAAGCTGGTCAAATTCTTCAATACCTTTTTTAACTGAGGGTTTTGAAGTACGATCAGCATAATGACAGAGCATAGAATCGCATAATAGGAATTCTTGAATAGTAACAGAAGGAAAATAAGGTTTGCACAATGGTAAGGTATAGAATCGTAGATCTCTCCATCCTGCTTTGGGTGGCATAAACTGACAAATAGATCAATCATGTTAGCCACAACATAGGCCTTAGTTTTAACTGTTCTGCAGTATGCACCCATTTTACCTGAGGCGAAGGCCCAGAGCCGTGAAAGCTGTAGTATCTAGCAGGTGGTTTTGAAGAGTTGTATCCCTGCACTTCATGTTTCACCAACATACTTAGATGGATGATAGGACCATGGATGATAAGAGAGGATAGAATCAAAATGAGAAGAAATAAGGCATGTTAACTAAAAAGTGGGAAGCCAACCAGAAAAATACTTGTGTTCTGAACTACTCACAATCCATTGCGAGAAGTGAAGGAGAGGAAGTTCTTATCTTCAATTAAGTGACCACGCCATTCGAGAAATAAGTAATGGATATGTGACCGTTGGCCTGTTGCGATAGGAGATAGGAAAAGCACATTACCAATAATGTATGTATCAGGTAGGCAGGTAGGAAAAAGGACAAATGTGCATCTGGAGTAGACAGAGTGAAATTGTGAATTCTTGGGTAATAACATGGGTAATTCAGGTCTTATGTTAACACTGCACATCTGGAGTACTCACTTAGGATTAAATCCATAACAACTAAAACTAAATTGTGTATTAGATAAAAGTATCATATTCTATTCACTTCCTATGCCAATGGCCATCAAATTCTACAGTTCTGAATCTAGTTTAAAACAATCGCTACTAAAGCAGCACATTGGAAAGAGAGGAGCAAGAATTTAGTAAAGATTAATTCAGTAGAGTGAAGGCATATATGATTGTAACGAAATTACAAAACTGTAAACCATAATAGAAGTCATGTAAAGATTATATGAATAATGCTATGTACATATGGATGGGTCCACCTATTTTTTCCCCGAAATCAGAATCAGGTTATTATAGGATCACACAAACAGAACCGATATGATAGCAAAACATAAACTACTGACAGTCTGATTCTGCTTTGACGTTAACAAATCAAAACAGAGAATGGTGAGTAAAGGTAACAGCGCATCCCCTATGCTTGAGATTAAGAAATGAGGGGATTTGGCCTTGGGAGAAAAGGGGAGGGAGTACTGGTCAAGACCTTAGAGCTAGGGTGACGGAGAGAACAACAATCCTGTCATCTGCCTGCTCGTCCTGCATTGTACCATAGGTAGTGATCTGAAGACACTGTAGATGAGGAAGTAAGATTCTGATAAATAAAAAATACTCCCTCCGTCTCACAAAGCATGAAATTCTCGGTTTTCAAGGCCAAAATAGCAGACATGTGAAATTACGGTTATGCCCTCCTGCATACAGACATCCATCTAGAGTGTTCTTTCCAAGTTCACAGATACACCGATGCGCCGGCGAATCTTGCAAGGGGCGCGGGCGGGGAGCCCGACGCGACGGCTCTCCCTCTCTCCCTCTTGCTGTCGACGCGAACAGGGCAATGGCGGCCGGCGCGGGCGCGCGGCTGCGGCTACGGCCACCCACCCTCTCCTCCTCTTCCCCCCATCGCGTCGCCGTGACCGGACCCGAGCCGCCGGCCCGGTGCGCCGCCACTGCGCGCCAACGGGGCCCCTGCCGTGCCTCGAAGGGCGGGTACTCGGGGCGGCCACCGCCCGAGGCCCGGTGGCGGCGTCCCGCTGCGCCCCCGCCGCCGCCGTGTGCCCGCCAGGCGCCTTTCTCGATTGTTCCGATGCGGTGATTTTTTTTTTTTTTTTTTTTTCGTTTTGCCGATGCTGGAGGTTTCTCCGTGGGTGGAAGATGGATGAATAGGGTCATGCGTGTGGTGAGCTGTCTGTCAAGCGCCCGATCTTTGGAGGTTTCCCCGTTTCTCGCGATCCTTCGGAGGCGATCGAAGGGACGGTCCAGCTCGCCTTTTTTCGGGCGCATGAGGCCCAGTCACGTTTCTATGCTTCGTGGGATAAATTTTGAACACTACGTTCCTATGCTTTTGTGGGATAGAGAGAGCAAAAGGGAGAAGAATCATGCAAAATCGTATAGCTCTGTTGGCTAGGGGAGACCGGTGCGGGCGTGATGGTGCCGGGCTGCGCCGCTAGGGTTTGGCGACGCCGGGGCTCCCGTGCTAGCACGGCAACGTAGGCCGGACAAAGGCAAGACCAGGGAGGGGTGGAGCGATAATGCTAGGAGAGGCGGGGCGTGTCATGAAGCCGAGGCAAAGAGGACGGACCTGCGGCATGGTTGCGTCGACGGCAACGTTGTGCCCAACGGTAGCATCGCGACCTCGGGGAGGGGGAGTGGAGGCTCGGACGACGGCGGGCAGCGCAGCTTTTCCAGTGGCGTCGCTGGAGGGCAGGGAGTGGCGCTCAACGGTGTAGGAGCGATGGAGGTGTGAGGAGCAGAAGAGAAGCGTCGGGAGGTGAGGAAAGCGGTTTTTTTTTATCTCAATGGCTGGCCTCTATTTATCGGTCGAAGGAAACGCGAAGGTTCTAGGAGGCACCGGTAGGTTTTAGAGGCAGAGATCGAACGGTCGCAGGTACTGGGCACCAGCAAATCAAGGGCGGGAAAACGTTGATACAGGGTAACAGTAACTTGCATCCGTACATCTACAACTGAATTAATCTTTATTGATTTGGCAGGAGGTTTAGGAATAAGTAATAGTCACTCCAATCCAAGGTTCTACCTTTCTCAACTCTAAGGCGGCTCGCCCTCATATGTCACTGGTGAGTGGCTCCGTTCGATCGGCTGGAAGACCAGCCGATTTCTTCAGCAGTGTTTCCACAGCTGGCTGGTGCTCTTCTCACAGAAACAGCAAATTCCAGCCGATACTAGACAGCGGAACAGAGCCAGTTTGCATATACCTCTTCCATAGGAAGGTCAAAGAACCCCCTCCATGCCTCTCTCATCCTCTGAATCTATGATCACACCATGATTCACTACTTGGAAGAATCCCCAGTTCTTGTATGCATCACCGATTGCTTCTAGCATTGCTTTGCAATGTTCAGGGATGTTGGAGAAGCATGCAAGATCAATGATAGGGATGCTAAGATCAGGACAATTCATGCTAGGATACACACAACAGCATGACAGAGAAAAAACCATCATATTGCATTATATGTTTGTAGTCTATATTATGACCTTATATTAATGGAACTTCAGTACTGAAGCTGGTATATGTGAGCTTAACTTCCACTAATGTGGACATTGTTGATTTGAAATCACTATAGACATGTGATGAATTGACCATTTCATACAATGCTTGGAAAGATACGGTTCAATTGATAGGGATGTCAAACTTGACTGTTACCAGCTATTATGATCAAGAATGGATTACATTTTCAAGTACTTGATTTGTTTATATCCACATACCAATTAATTGATTGACCCTTTTGATCTTAACATATATTACAAAATAATATATACAAGAGCATAGCCGGACATGTGCATATCTCTCTGAAGCTTTTTGATATGTAAAGAATAAAGTTGTCTAAATTTTTCAGCAACAAACCAGAACCATCCTTACTTTGTTTGTTGATATTGAAAGTTAGCATGAACATATAATTTACTTGCAGCTCCATTACTCCACTATTTGTATCTGAAACAGCATGAACTAAGAATGAAAATGATCAGAATGAATGAAAATGATCAGAATGAAAGGAGTTAGGAGTAGGTGCCTGATGTGGAACGCTGACAGAAATGGTATGGCGGTGTGATTTAAACTCTGGCCCTTTTTGCGAATAATATAAACTCTGGCCTTTGATCACCAAAGAAAAGCAGTGGGATTGATTTGTTCATAACTTTGAACTAACTGATGGTGTAACTGATAGGGTGAGCTAGAGATCATGAAGTAATGAATACAAGAATGTTGCATCAATTTTAGAACCAGTTACCTATTTCACAAAAGGAGCCGTGCACACAGCATAGAGGAAAAAATATAGAGAAAACGCAATGTCAATGGACCCTCAAACCCTCATTTTTTTTTTTTTTTTTACGTAACAGTGCTACTAGTTTAGCAGTTGCTTTCTTATCACCTAAAGAAAATGTTTGCCACCACTGTCACAAAGAGTCTGCCAAAGCTGATAACCCATACCAAACTTGCATATGTTCATGCAGGAATCAGGATTAGACAGGCCAAATAAGAAAAATGATGATCGACTGCACGTGATCGAAATCAAGGTCAAGCCACTTGCAGCAATGATATGTATGTACACATTATCGAAGTTAATTGTAGACGACTATATCCCTATCCTCAAAAGAATACAATTCTCACATTTTAATAAGTTAATTTATTTAAACTTTAACTAAATTTATATAAAATAAGTATCACTAGATTAGTTATAGAACATATTTTTATAATAAATTTATTTAGACATATAAATGCTAAGTGTAAACTTGATTAAACTTGAACTAAATAGAGTGGCGTGGATCTCATAACTATATTCTTTTAAGAACGGAGGTACTCCCTTCGTTCTAAATTATAGTTTGTTTGACTTTTTTGACCTAAAGTTTGACTGCTCATCTTATTCAAAAAATTTATGCAAACATAGTACAATTTAAGCCATTCTTAAAGACCTTTCATTAGTAAAGCAAGCTACAACAGAATATATGATATTTGACACAATTTTATGAATAAGACGAGTGGTTAAACTTAAAGTCAAAAAAGTCAAACGAACTATAATGTAAAACGGAGTAGTAATATATAATAGTCACGGAAGAGAACACTAGTACACAAATGATTTCTCTTGACACTAGCATTTTATTTCTCTGGCGGTTTTCCTTTAGAACAACTTTGTAGAAATCGACCCTATTTCTACAGGCGGTTCTCTTAAGGAACCGCTCAGAAATACTATTTCTACTTGGCGGTTTTCTTAAGAAACCGTCGGTAGAAAATCGATTATTTTACCGGGCGGTTTCTTAAGAAATCCGCCCAAGAGAAATATTTTGAAATTATTTTTTTTGAGTTTTTTAAACTTCCTCGGAAGGAGAAACTTCCAAAATAAAAGTTGTTGATCTCAAAAAATTATAAAACTTTGTAGTTGACAACTTTTTTTTATTTGAAGTCATCTTTTTATAGAAAACTACGATCAAAATTTTGAAATTTGAAATTTAAATTTTGTAAATGACCTCGGATGGAAAAACACTCTAAATGAAAGTTATAGATCTCGAAAAGTTATAAAACTTTGTAGTTCACTATTTTTTCATTTGAAATCGTTTAGACCCTCAAATATTCAATTTACCATCAGGTTTGTATAATATGTGGGAAGAAAAATGGTATCTAGACATAAATGACGTGTGGGTGGAGTGGTAGAGGGGATACGCGCGAAGCCGAGGTCGCGGGTTCGAACCCCCACGGCCGCGTAGCGCACGATTTTTATACGCGAAAAAATGCGCGACTTGCGGCTTCGACGGAGACGGACGGGCGGGTGCCTCCCCGGTTCGAAAAATATTTTTTGCCTTTTTAAAAATATTTTTTGCAATTTTTTGATGTTTTCTGGGCAGCGATTTCTACAAGGCGGTTCCTTAAGAGAACCGCCTGTAAAAATCAATTTCCACTGGCCGTTCTCAACCAACCGCCAGTGAAAATGACACATTTTTACAGGCCTCTCCCACTGGCGGTTGGAAAAAATGCCAGTGGAAATACGTTGTCCACCGCCTCTACAAACCATTTCTGTACTAGTGGAAAATTAAATGGTAGTACCGTCTTGCATTGCTAGCTACCCGAGTGCGTGTATGCATGCAGTTGGAGCTAGTGAGTGGGCGGGGCACCATCTTGATCTTGCACGCAAGTACTATGCTGAGAAAACGATTCGTATATATATATATTTCCATTCCAAAGCAGCAGCATCTAATTTAATTCAATTCTAGTGTTAGTCGTCCATCCACTACTACTACATAGACAATAGTCGACGAGTCCCTTTGTTTCGTCAATAATGTGCACGTTGTTCATTGAAAAGAAAGCAAGGCACTCTAGGAAAAATGATCCATCCATCACATAGGCACTCTAGGAAAAATGATCCATCCATCACATAGATGGCCATGTAGACTTTTGACACATGACATGCATATGTTTGTCTTTTTTATTGATCCGACGCGATGCCTTAAAAAACGCGTTCGTCTGCTAGCTAATATAATAAAAATAATGGACGCGTCACTAATCCATCTCTGCTGAATAAAAGTACTCGAACCATCTCTGCTTTGTTATAAGTGACAAGTTACCCAAAGTCATCATTTTTGCAAAAAAAAAACGAAAAGGAAAAGGAAAATAGTAAAATAGATAATATTTACCTTCTGGCTTCTGTATTTTCATACGTAATGGACTTTCCACACATTTTTTTTTTCTGTATTTTCAGAACATTATCTCCCAATGTGCATGCATGAGAAGAACCAGGGCATTGGCAACTACTGCCAAGCAAAGCAACAGGGCACAGCAAGCACAAGACGAGATCGACCACCAACAGCAACCATACGCATAGGGATGGGACCAAAGAGGGTTTATTGTTTTCAGAAGAGTCGACGGGGTTATTCATTCCTGTTCTAGGGCATACATACACTGATCCATACATTCCCAGCGGCTTACACCACTGCTACAACCACACGTACAAGCATGCATGGAAACGGCCGGGAATCATCACATGTACTGATGATGTGAAGAAAAAGGATCTCATCCAACCGGAACCACCACGCAGTTGCAGTTTTTAACAACACCGCTGCTGCTCTAACGCCCGCCCTTCTCTCGCAGAGTTGATAGGGCGACAAGGGCGCTCGCTGCCCCAGTGACATGGCTGCTAGCATCGAGGCCTGGAACAGATGATTTATTACCGTGCAAGCCAGCTACCGCAGCCTGTTCTTTCTTTGGCTCCCCAGCTCCTGCAGCCACCACACACCAAGCATTAGTATTAGTAGTACAAGCAACGAAATGAAGCACTAAAGCTAACCGGTTTCAGATTCCAGAGTAGAGTTTGCAGGCACCGCACTTGGTTTAGGAGCATCATAGGCCTTTGTGGCGACACTCTGGCCTTGAGAGCGACTGCTTTCTGGCATCGTATCAACTATCGCAGATTCATGGTGCTTTGGAGTTTTACTTGATGCTGGACCATCATGGCCATTTGGTGTGATACTCAGTGCTAGAGAATCACAGCTCTTGATGCTCGTATCCGCTATCACAGGTTCATGCAACTTTGGCGCTAGACCACTATTGCCTTTTGGCTTGATGCTCGGTGCCAGAGAATCAATGCCCTCGGTCTTCATGGATGGTGATTTTCCATGGCCTACACAGAAATGACAACCTTAATGATCCATACATGGTATGCAGCAAACATATTGCACAGACAGGCTTACCTGACGCATGAACTGGAGGTATGGCGACCACTGTCGAACTGGCCTGGCATTTTACTGAATCAGGAGGTGCTGGGCTAGGTGATGCAATACCCAGTGAAAGGAATTTCTGGCCTTCAGGTGTCATTCTCGGTGCAGAATTGAGTTGTTTCATGCCTGTACTTTTGGAATTTCCAAGTGACAAGCTTGGTACAGCAGATTCATAACCCTTAGGAGTGACACCTGGAGCAGAAACTCCATGGGTTTGGGAGGTATTAGCTTCTGCTGGAGAAGCATAACCAGGACGTCCTGTGGTTGGTGTGGAAGATTTGCAAACTTCCCGACCAGGAGATGAAGAGCTTCCAGAAATGGTCCTCAAAAGACCATCACGAACTATAGGTGCCACTCTTCCTACAAAGGAATCTTGGTTTTTGGCACATGAGGTTGCAGAGTTTCCAGGTGGCATCATCTGTGCAAGAGGATCTCTACACTTGGGTTCTGCACTTGTAGAAGCCCAAAAGGTAACAGCAGAACTAGATGTTTCTGGCACACCACCTGGTGCCAGACAATTTTGACCTTTGGGCACCATATCCGCTGCAAGGGTATCACATCCTTTGGTGCTAAGAACTGTGGCATGTTCAGATGCAGCATTTGGTGCATGTGAATCAACATGGTTAACACTAAGAGTTAATGAACAGTCTCCACCTGCCTTATCCAAGGATAATTGTTCTGGTGCTGCCATTACAGAATCACTAGACACTGCTTCAACAGAAGGCTTGTACCATAATGATGGCTGCAAAAGAAGCCAATAACAAAGTGACGCTAGATGCCAGTAAGAAGAAAGGTAGTGCACATTACTTATTTGGAACACTTAAGATCATCCTGAAAAAAGAGTAAAGAAATATTATACGACAGCTGGACAAACAAGTTCTTTCAAACCATTACAAACTGCTCGCTCATCATGCCTAAGCAATTGGAGCAAGGAAGGATATACATGCAAGTAAACTGAACTCTGAGGAAGGAAAAGTTTTGACCAGAATGATAAACCATTGGTAGAACACCCCTAATTGTAACAATTTCTCTTTGCACATAACCACTAGTGCTCAAGTGGCATGAAGCTGTTTGATAATTTCCTATCAATCTCGCTAACCATGAACCATCAAACAATTCAACTATTAGAAATGTTAAAAGTAGATTAAGCACATAACAGCCTTGTTATGACTAATTTGTATGGTAACAGTTGCATATCCATACTATTCATGAGACACAAATCAATTGCTTTTGCTTCCTAAAAGATACAGGTTTGGGCTTGAAAACTGAAACGAAGCCTTCTGTTATGCAGCCAGGCTCATGCAATCAGCATTTAGTAAAACAAACTTTAACAGGTTATTACGTTGAAATTGGGAAACAAAATGTGTTATGAAGTCCTTCCTATACAAGCTTGAACTTGCATAACACAAGCCTTGAAAGGTTCCTCAGGTTTGACATGAAACAAGAAAATGCATGCAGCTATGAACTTACACAGTAATGAAGCTTCTTCAAGGCCTCCAAAAGTACTTTCTCTCCAACTATTATTATCATTTTCTTCACCATTTCTTCGCGAGTTATTATGCTTTCCTGTCAGGTGAAAAGATTGAAACAGTGGTTCAGCACACACCATACAAACCACAATAAATACCTCCTTTATAACTTAAAGCTGATAGTACCTTCAGCTCTTCATAATGATGGAAGAGAAGCTCCCTTGCCACTGATGATATATTGTCTTGACTAACTGCAAACAGAACTCTGAATGATATCCATGGGGAAGTTGGTCCTTCACCTGTTTCACACATTACCTGCAAACAGATTGTTTGGTTGGATAAATGGAATACTGCCATACACCAAAAATCATTTGCCGTTGCAAGATGCACAGAGGATCATTGAACAGCAGAGCTGATATGAGAGCAAGTTTCTGTCGTCCCATGGTAGTCAATATTCAATAGACATGCATCTAACAGGAAAACCGATGGTGGACAAACAACAAGATTCAGGTTGCCTCACAGGTTGTAGTGTAGAAATATCCATTCCAACTTCCTTTAGTGATGGGTTAAACCATAAACCCTTCAAGTCAAGCAAATAATCTGAAAATAAGGGCACCAAATGGAATGTTAAGACTAACTTTCTCAATATGACATGATAAATGTCTTATTAATTGTCTTACTTCGAACTTTTGGGACAAGCTTGAAACTAACAAGATATTCTAAACGGATGTGAGTGCTCAGATGTGATGGCCACATCACATAACACTTCGGGTTTGAACAATCATCAACACCAGAATCATATATCTCACTGCTTGGAAAAGACTCTTCTGATCCAGGTTCAACAGCTTCCACATTTCCCAATATTACACGGCACAGCAACATATACTGTACTCCTTTTTCGTCAACATCACAAAGACCGACACTGAAAAAAAAATTAACATATGGCGTAAACATAATATTATATTAAGCAATACAAAACAGTAATAACAAAAACATGGTTAAGGAGAACACACCTGGTAAAGGCTCGGTTTTCTGGTGAAAGATATACACCAGCACTCAAACCTGCTTTCTCAACAGGATTTGCAGTGGCACCCAAACCATTAATAAGAATCCTAACTATGTCACTCTTCCTAGATCCAAGCCACCCATACTTAACATTTGCATCACCGCGTGCTTCTTTAGTTGACTTCATCTGTCTTTCAAAAGCTTCAAATCTACATTGTGCGGTGATATCGTTTGGAGAGTAGCGGTGGACATGAAGTATGTTATTCGGTGTTGCAAACGGACTCATACCAGAGAGAAAAAGGTTCTGGACAAATAGAAAGCCTTCGCTGCCTCTTTCCACAGATGTGATCTTCTTGCGCAAGACATCCACAGTCAAAGGTTTTTGAGGGACCGGGGGACTAGATTCAAGAACAACTTGCTTGACCACTTCAGGTGGAGAATTCGCGACCTTATCTAACATTATTCCCTGTGCAGTGCTATCAACATTGCCAGAATCCTGTTTGGCCATTTCATCACCTTCCTCATCAAAGAACAGAGAAGGAAAGAAACGCTTGCCAGTTTCATCAAACCAGGCAACAGACCGCTGCTTTCTGGTTTTTAGGTTGACTAGGGTCATTGACAAGAAATCAACAAGAATTGGTTCATCATCCATCACAGACACAACACTTGATTTATTTCCTTTGAATTCATCGATGAGGGACTTCATTATTTGCTCTGGAAAATTGTGCCACGAACCCTTTTTGTAATACATGACACGGCTTGGCACTCCACTCTTCAGAAAATTGACGCAATCATTGGCAAGGTTAGGTCGAGTGCAGCAACAGTTGCATCGTTTAGCAAATGAATCAAATGAGGGCCCATTCTCAGAATTGACACGGCGAGATTTGCAGTCTTTTGACAGGCAGTCATCAACAAGCTTCCGCTTCAAGCACAGGGAATTGGATTCTTGCAGAGATGCCATGAGAAACCTTGCTTCTAACTCCAAACAAATATGGAAACAAGAAAACTAAGCCCTAATATATATACAAGTTACAGGTCTCCCTTCATATCAACATCTCAGAGGTCCTGTATAAGATAATGAATGAATTTATCTCAAGCAGAAAACACAGTTCAATATTCTAGAAGTTGGCGAAATAATAAATGGAACATTAGTAGCAGTGACACTAGCATTCATAACACAAAAACTAAGTGGACAAGGAAGATCAATTGCATATAGCAAGCATCAATCATGCAAATAAAGGGGTCGAATTAAGTTGTTTTTAAACAATGAATATTACGATCTACAAGCACCAGGCAGTGTGTCTATGATTGTTTTCTCCTAAAAAGGATCCCAAGCAGGTATCAGCTCCACAATTAGTTGTTGAAGAGCACAAACTTTGCATAAGCAGGGTCTGGATTACCACTCTATGGTAACACTGTCAAATATTTATGCATTATCATTTTCCAACCTTTATAGAATTTAAAAAACAACACCACAACTGATTGAAGTAATAAGTATATCGAACTTCAATTCCCATCGACATAAAAGCATCATCTTGAGTTGAAATTGAAGAGGATAGGCTAACTTAAACTTCTCAGCTGCTAGAAACATGAAGGTTTGGTGTTATTTACTTACACTCCTGTCCACACAGTGTGCCAGTCTAACCTGCCTCTCAGTTGATGCTTGCAAGATTACATCCTGCAACTGCAAGGCTGGTATTGGTGGCTAGACAGTGCTTGCAGTCTGCAAATAAATAAGGCTTGGCAAACAACTCATAGTAGCCAAATTACTCAATAAATCCTACTCCCATATGGCTAAGGTGAGTGGGGCGGTTGCCGAAGATGGACCAACACTACCTCCACATCTGAATCTGAAAGAGTAATGGCTCAAAAAGGGCATCAAGGACCAAAACCATGGAACCAACTCACCTTTAGACCATATTTGGATTATTCCAAACACACGACACGTAGTAGAATGAATCCACTATGGCATCTATTTACCATTTGTCGTGTTTTGAAGAAAATATATCAACGGCACAAAAGGTGAGGAGGTCCCATATGGTTTATTTCTTGATAACCAATACTATTCAGCAAACAGTGCGATATTTGATAATTGACCCATTTTTCTGGCACTCAAGAGTACAAAAGCACAACATAGTAGTAAAACGCTCTCAGTGCTGGCATAAATAGCTTTTACCAATAAGGGAAACCTTGATGTATCAATTTCTGCGAGCAATATTCAGCCATGCCAATTGAAAGCTCATATGCATCTCGATAAAGGTTTTAAGACTACATGGTGCACAGACCAATAACTGCTTCCAGAGCAATAATTCATTTTCCATGTGTTAAACACAACACGACAAGCGGTTCAAAACTGACCATCAAAAGAACAAAATCTGCTCTGATGATACATACAGCATTTACTGTCAACTCAACAAGTGGAACATGTGAACAAAATTGGAGCTAATAGAAGTAACATGCAGAAACGACAAGTCTTAGCAGTTTTTTGGTACATCGGTGCATGATAGTATGCAGACCCTACAATATTCATCTCTGCGCAAATAAAGCAAATGAAATTCTGAAGGAAATGCCACCTCCTCGAAATAGGTAAAAAAAAAAAAAAAAAAAAAAAAAACAAAGGCGTTTTGACCAATATCTAATGTTGTAGCTTGTGACAAGTGGGTAAACCTTACTGTGCCATCTCAACTACAGAATACAAGGTTTTGAACAATACCTACAAGACTTTCAGTTTGGCCAATGCCATGTGAAATAGTTGCTCATGCAACTACTTGCGGCCCAAGAAATCCTTTTCCCATAGGTTCACAACACCAATCATCAAGGTAATCAAATTCAGTCCCCAATTGTAAGAGACAGAAATAGAAGTGTGCATGACATTAAACATTACCAGATCAGCTGAAATGGAGAAGAGACCGCTGGCATTTCAGCCTTACTTCTCCTCTCAGGGCCTAAAAAACAGACAGAAGTGTTTCCATTTTGTACTGACTGCGTGTTTAAGTGAATATTATATAGACACATAAGCAAAATAAAACAAAGTTTCGGTGCTGCAAGCATCCAAGCGCTAACAAGGTGATCACCATACAAATAAACCTTCATATATGGAACTCTAAAGAACATGCCAGCTTCAAGGACCCAGCCTAGTGACCCGAATAGTCGAACAATAATCAATTTATCCCCATAAATGGGAATGCTAAATCTGTGATTACGTGATTTGAACTAGAAACCCGACTAGGGTAACCAAAACGAGCTACACATGTATAATTGTATATTACTATTCGACTGGACAGGAACAAATGGGAAAAGACATGGTGGTGGTGGAGGAGCATACGCTTTGTATACAGTAAGAAGAAGAGGCAAGAAGCCAAGTTTTGTTGAGACTGGTACAACAACAAGTGGCAATACTCTGGCACACCACAGATCAATTGATAGATAGATAGTACATGGATTTGGCAGATGGCATGGGAGAAGCGAGTGCGCAGGTGCTTACGAAGGGAGTGGGGGGTGGGATTTGAGATGCCCATGGCCATGTTTGCAAGCGTCGCGTCGGGGGAGTGGTACGTAGAAGCGGGAGGAGGTCTCGAGGGCTGGTGACTCCCTCTCTCACGCCCCCAGTGCTCTTCTACAACTGACCGAGCAAACCGAGGATGCTATAGTGTTAGGGGTATCGGCTGCCTAACCTGCGGAGCGCGGAGCAAGGCGGGAAGGCGAAGCGACGGGGTTCTGTCTGGCGGGAAGGCTGGGCGATGTGAATCCGGCGGTGAGGTGGAGGCGGGCGGCAAGGTCGGGGTCTGGATAGACAACGGCGGCGGCGGCGAGGGCGACGGTGGATTTGGAGTTTTTTTTTTTCCCTGGGTCAATCGAGATGGGTTGGGTCGCCGTCGCCGACGAGGGGAGGGAGGAGGAGAGAGGGGGACGCGGAGGAGAAGGCCGCGATTGGGCTGGGCCGTTGATTCGTTGGGCTGAGAATGCTCTCTCTCTCTCTCTCTCTCTCTCTCTCTCTCTCTTAACCTTGTGGGCCGCCCAGCGCCGGCATGTCATTCCTTCCTGCACGTACTGAAACACAGACAAAAAAAAAACTCATGCTGCTCCAATTTACAGTTTTTTTTTTTTTTTGCTCCCTTAAGTTCCACCATCATTTGAGTCTTCGTATCTGAGTTCACCAAATTCAGAAATTCTGTATGTGTATATATGTCTAGAAAAATTCTTCATAACTTTGTGCAATCTCTTCATCTGTGATATGAAAACTAATGTTAAAGAATTATCTATTAGCCTATGCCCAAACGGTAATGATAGGATTAGGGACGTTTGTCGGGTTCCGGACGTGGCGCACCTGCGTTCACTCGTTCCACCGCCCGTGACTCCTTCCCCAACTACCGCACGCACGCGAGTGCTGCGGCCGCATCCACCGCGCCGGCAGCCCGCCGCTGGCCTTCTCTGAGGCAGCGGCCTTCTCGTCTTGATGCTAGGCACCCACTCCACCTCCGCGCACCTATCTCGCGTGCACTCGCAGCTGTCGTCGCGTGCGTCGCCCTCCCGACCGGCATCGGTGGTGGTGGTGCTTGCGCGCCGCCGCTAGTGCTGATGGTGCTCGCACATTGCCGGCTCCGACTTCGAAGACTGGAATCACTCGGCCGCGGCCTCGTCTTTCGTCCCCCTGCTCGGATCGAGGGATGCGGCGGTGGCTCCTGCTCCTCCTCCTCTAGATCCGAGGGACGTGGCGGTGGCTAGAGTTACAACGAGATCTAGGGTCCTATTCCCTCTCTCCCTGGGGCGAGCTCAAAGATGATGAGCCATGGCTGGAGCAGCCTGCACCTTGAACCCATCTCCTTGTACGTACTTTTTATTGTTTTTCTTCATGTTGCAGATGTTGCAACAAATGATTTTCGAATGTTGCAATATGATTTTTTTTGTTGTTGCAACAAATGATTTTCTAATATTCTTATTTCCCTGTTTCATGGTTGATTTTTTGATGTTGCAGTACTATTGTTTGAGATGTTGCATTATATTTTTCTCGATGTTGAATCATATAATTTTTAATGTTGCGGCGCATGTTTCTGCGATGTCGCAGTGCATGTGTTTTCGATGTTGCAGTGTGTTCGTCTTTGATCTTTGTTAAAAAGTAGATCCGGTGTTGCAACTAGTGTTTCAGATAAATGTTTCATTTTGTTTCATGTGCCTTCGTGAGTATGTTGCAAATGTTGTATCCGGGTGTTTCAAAGATGGATTGGGTGTCGTATCTCTGCTTCCGCTTTCTGTTGCCTCGCCTTCGCCCTATGCTCCTCATCCTCCTCACGGAGTTGGCTAGGCATTTGCCGTGCCCTCTCCCCTTTTTTCTCGATGTGTTGTAGCCACCTACTACAGCTACTGGCCGCATGCATGCGCGTGAGAACCGGACAGGGTGCGAGTGAGAACTCGTCGCATGTAGTCGAGCAGTGCGGGCCCTGTCTACGCAAGGGGGATGCAACAACGAGCGGGGGACGGAGTCCTGGCGTGGGCGTCCGGATGCAGGCGTTTGTCCGGACGTCCGGGCGCTAGGACTACTGATGCCCAAACGGTTGAAGAAAATAAAAATCTTACTGCACTTTCCATTATTATTAAATTATACGTGTAGGAATGCAAAAGAGAACAAGAAGTAGGAGCTGGTTTAAAAAACATAACACGTACAGTATATGCACAAAAGGGACTAAAATAGATTCACCTGTCACCCTCTAACGGTCATCAAAGACGTCCAATACAGCAAATACTCGTCGATAGTTTTCAACACTACAGATCTTTAGATACTATTAAATTTTAAGCAGCTATTAGTAAATGATTGGTAGCCAAGACATATTCCAATTTTCAAAAACTGGTTGCACTTTTAACAGTTACTATGAGAAAACATCGAAAAGTTCAACGACATCAGCAAGACCATGATAATTTAGGATACATGAGCATAACAAAGTTCCAGGCGTCCTCAATCAACATCAGGTGGAACCAATAAAACGACATGAATGAACGTGCAACCTGTGGCAGTACTGAGAGTAGACAAAGTTATCAAATTGACAACAATTTCACAACATCTTTAATGCATAATAAGTACTTCTAAACTTAGCTTAGCTTGTACGGTTCCCCTCTTTAGAGGAGCACTTAGGCTTTGACCGGCCCAGCTAATCAGCAGCAATGCAAGTTGTTGTTAAAAAAAAAAAAAAAAAAAAAAAAAAAAAAAAACAATGCAAGTTGTTTGCTAGATGAATGCATCAGTATATGGAATTTCACATGAAAAAGGCCATCACTGCCTTACAAATACATGAACAAATATATACACGTAGGAGCAACAATACAATTTATTGACAACCATCAATCAGAACCTCATGATCTGATGACAGACCCTGCCTAATCTGTGAAGCCCCAAGTCATCGACTTCAGCGAGTAGCTTTTGCTAGACTACTATACGTACGTACATACAGCTTAATTACATTATTTTTAAGCGGCCAAATAATGATATGATGCTGTACTAGTACACTACTATTATATGTTACTATGCACTATGGTGGGTGGGGTGGGCTAACCAGTACTACATGCTAACCAATACTTACAGCTAGCAATAATGCAAACCCTATACGGAAATATATCACCATCACCAATCCAGAATTATTCTCGAGGGAAGGAAAGCTCCAAAACCGTCTTCTTTCACTGGCATCTCATCCTCACAGGCAACCAATCTGAGAGTACAGCTGCTCAAATTATTACACCTGACCTTCAGCTGCTCAAGGCTCCTGGCAAACACCTGCTCCACCCACGTCTGCACAGGCCTCTTCTCATCTGAATCGGATGCCCATGCTGCTGCCACTACTTGCAACATAGCCCCAGTGTCGATCTCAAGCCTGCACCTGGAGCCCAGAGTATTGCAGATGGTATTGCTAAACTCCTCAAGGATGTCCACACAAAGTTTGCCAAAGTCAAATGGCCTGAAATTGATTGACTCGTCCACCAAACGTAAGAGGTTGCCCACATATCCCTCTGGATCACTGGACGAGTTCTCATGGCTGCTACTGCTGTCTTCATCACCATCATGGGCTTCGGCCTCGTCGCCTGGGAGGTTCAAGTCGAATGGAGCGCTTGATGTTCTATGCAGTCGCTTTGAAGTGCTCAGCGATTCTGCTGTCTTTTCTTGCCCATCAGAGACATGGTGCTTCCGCTTACTTAAAGAACTGGAGTACAGAGATGCTTGACTATTTCTCAAGTAATGCCTTGAAGAAACTAAAACTTTGCCTCCAGGACCTGCACTGACGTTGGCTGTGCCTGGCTCAACTATGATCTTCAGTTGATGTCCACGAGCTGCCACAACCTTTTCTTCCGAAAAAGCATTGCCCTCTTCCATCCCAAGAGAAGCATCTTGACATCCTTGGATCATTCTTGTAGACAACACCACAATCGAGTCATTAAGGTCAGCCACCCGTCCCCCATGCAAGTCTTTGTACCTGCCAGTCTCCATGGCATGAATCAGGCTCTCCTGGACAAGGATGTCAGCTTTGTCAACATTGTCAAGGAAGATAACTGATCGCTGCTTCTTTCTCAACTCTTCAAAGATACAGTCGGTGGCACGCTTTCCTCTGAAATTGGGGTTGCCCCAGTCATGGAGGCTTAGGTCCAGATATATCAGGTTATCTGAGCCACCGTGCATTAGCTCAGCAAGTGCCATACCAACTCTCCGCTTGGCAATGCTATCGGGGCCATAAAAACTAAACCATATGTCATTCTTCTTGTTTGCACCACGACGCCTCTCCATTGACCTGCACCGCACAATGGATGCACAAATAGCACTCAAGGCTTCCTCCTGCCTCCCAACAGCCTTAAACAGTCGTTCCATGTGTACCTTGTAATTGCTCAAATCATCACTTTGTGCTGCAAGGGGTGAAGACCTCTGCCATTGGCCAAAGGCAGAAGCACCTCCTGAAGCTGTTGTATGCAGAGCACTAGGTGAAGTTTGATCCCAATTTGAGGAACTCCTGAAGCAAGTGTAGTAAGGCTGTACAGAGAAGTGAGAAGGCTTAAGATTCAGATCATCAACCTTCTTGGGAATCAGCTGGATCGACCCTTCAGCATCCTCTACATGTTTACACAGTGCATTACTGGAATCCTTGGAAGAAGATCCACGAGGGGTGGCCAACACCAAGTCAGTGACAACAGGTGCAGCAGATGATGGTGACGCATGATCTTCAGGGTTGTCACAATTTGATGAGTCACTATGTTGGGATGGCATAGCCCTATCTTGGAGGGGTTCATCACTCTTTGATTGCCTGACTTGAAGGTTCAACACAAGGTCTGTATTCATTTGTGTGGAAATAGATGGTGCTGAAATACTCTTTGCAGATGTGTTGGTACGTGGAGAAGACACTGCAGAAGGTCTAATAACCTCCCTTTGAAGTGCAACTGACAGTGAACTTTGTTTTAGATTTGCACATCTTTCCCTGTCAACTCGAACATCAATGTGATGTGGAAATAATTGGCAAGGATCTCTGTTGATCCTATTGCAACCTTGGTGGGTTCGTAAGCAGCACCCATTCCACTTCTGCTTTAGATTCTGTATTTTTGTAGTCAATGCCATCTGATCATCTCTAACCTGCACTGAAGAAAAACTGCACATCTTTTATACCAATCAAATCGAAAAGTATTCATCTATCAGCAAGCTGTACAGCTGCATTCACTATTTAATTTCAAAATTCTAGAAGATAGAAGTAGCCTCACACCTTGACTGCATCAAACCCATTGTTAGGACCCATCATGCTGCCATTCTGCAGCAGGGAAGGTAAACCTTCTTGGTGAGCTTCATCTATAATGAGTGCAACTTCTTGCTCATATCTATCATTGCACTGTTGACATCGCAGAGCCTGAGGGCAGGAATTTGCTGTGAGGTTATTTGCTTCATATGTATCGCACATAGAACCTCCATAAGGAACAAATGACTCCATGAAGCTGCAAATTACAAGTTTGAACTGTTAGATCCTGCCAATGCTAATTAGCATAACTTGAAAATCTTAAACAGGAGCCATCTGGTGGCTATGTGACTTTGTTACAAACAGCACATGTTACCCCTTGTTGTTAACTTCTTCCACAAGAGAAGGAAATATTGTCAAGACTCAAACTGTAAGATGTTCAAATTCAAGCTCCAATGAGCTTTAGACACTCCTACATCGAGATGATCATCTAATGCTTATACCATGTTATGTTACTGTAAAGTAGTACTAAGCTGTAGTTCAAACCAAATATTCATTTTATTCAATATACAATGCTGCGTTTAGTCATATTATCAAAAATTATCCAAGTAGCTAGAGAGCATGGCTACTAGTTTGGCATCACAAAAGCCTTGTTCAAGGTGGAACAGAGCAAATGGAGTTCATAATAGTAATAGTCTAATAGAAGCAAAGCCAACTCCTGCTTCAACCAAGTGCACGCACTAACCAAAGCATATCATGACTTCAGATCAAGCTTGAACTAAAGAAGTCTGCATCATGGAAAGAGTAAACCCAATAAAAGGACAGGGCAGACAGAGGAAGAAAAACATTCTAGTCGCCCAGTAGTAGCATTTTTATCTGAAGAGTTTATTGACCAAAACTCTCTACTACTACTAATTGTAGTACTACACTGACTGAGGCAATCAGACATGTGTGGAAACATCCATACTGAAAAGGGAAGCACACAAAACTCCACACTCTACAAAACATTAAACTAGTCAAGAACAGCATCATAAAGTAATCACGGTACTCGTGGTGACAAGCAGACATAAAAGAAACGGTCGTCCTGGTTCTTGTGATACACTAAAGCACATCAATCGCCGCACATGGATGCACAATAAATAAAAGAAAAGAAAAGAAATAAACAAGTGATCCGGCGATGGGTAGAAAAGGAGTACCTTGTAGTGGCAGGCATGGACAAGGCAGCGGCGCCCGCGGTGGGTGGAGCTGGAGGAGGCACGAGTCCGGGCGCAGGGCCGGCGTCGCGCACGGGCACGGCGGTCATTGGCAGCAGCTGGAGGTCCCAGTCCCTGTCAACGAGCGGGAACTTGGAAAGGAAGGCGAGGTAGGTCTGGTAGGTGTCCGACCAGCCCATGACCCAGACCGTCTGGCGGGCAGCAGCTCTGTGCGTCTCGAGGAGGCGCGTGACCTCCGCCACCACCCGGCGAGCCGCGTCCTGCAGGTCGGCCTCGTCGGGCACCAGGTCCCTGAGGTCACCGATGCTGAAGATGAGGCGAGAACCGGGCGTCGACGGCGCAGCCGCGACGGCGAGGAGGTCCGTTTGATTCTGATTGACGGAGGCGGGGCCGACGGGAAGGATGCGGTACGGCGACGCCTCAGCGAAGTCGGCGGCGGCGGAGGCGGCCCCGACGCCGACAAGCATGGGGTTGCGTCCGCGGGCGAGGACGTCAGCGATGCGGCGGCAGTTGTCCTCCCCGGGGGCGGCGCCGGCGAGGGCAGGCGCGGGGGAGGGGACTTCGGCGTCGTCCGCGGCCGCGAAGCTGCAGAGGAAGAGCGGCGGCGGTCGCGCGCGCGTGGGGAGGCCGCGGGCGAGCAGCGGGACGGGCGGCGCGGGGCGGAGGATGGCGACCTTGATCTCGTTGCTGCGGAAGCCGGCGTCGGCGAAGACGCGGCTGACGAGCGGGTCGTCGAGGATGGCAAGGACGAGGTGGGAGAGGTCGACCTTGACGGCGTTAGGGGAGGTGGAGGTGGACGCCGCCGCGTTGTGGAGGTGGTAGAAGTGGAACGTGTCCGGGTTCCGGCGCTGGTTGGCCTGCGAGCGCTTGATGGCGGCCATGAGGGAGTTGGCGACGTGGGGCTCGTCATTGCTGCTGCTGGTAGGAGTGGAGGGAGGCGGTCGAGGGAGACGGCGAAGCAGAGGTCGAGGGCCCTGAGCTGGAGGCGCGGCGGGTGGGCGGCGCTGCGCGCGCGCGCGAGCGCGTCGCGGAGCAGCGGCGCGGCGGTGGGCGCGAGCAGCGAGGCGATGAAGTGGAGCGAGGTGGTCTGCGCGTGCGCCCGGCGGCGCGCGGAGGCGACGGCGGCGTCGAGCGCCGTGACGGCCGCCGGGGCGAGGCACTGCCGCGCGGCGGGCACCGGCGTCGGCATGGGCGCCTGGCGGTGGCGGGGGAGTTGGATGGATTGGGATTCGTTAGATTTGACTGGGCATGGGGACAAGTGTAAAAATGCGAGGAGTGAAACAGGAAATAACGGCAAGGCTGAGGGTGGTTTCGCAAAAGGTGGAGGCGGCTGCTCTGCTGCCGTTGTGAGTTGGTTGCAATGGGAATGAATGGGAAAGGGGGGCAGGTGCTGCTGCTCTATTTTATATCTCCGTCATTTTCTACTTATCTTTTCTTTTTTTTTTCTTATTTTCCTACTACTAGTGTAGTACTGTAGTAGAGTACACCCTCCGTTTCATCGAATTATAGGTACTTTTTTACCCTAAATTTAATCATTCGTTTTATTAAGAAATTTATGCAAACATTGTAAAATTTAAGCTAGTCTTGAATTATATTAACAAACAAGCCACAACAAAAGAAATTATATTTTACATAAAACTTTTAATAAAACGAATGATTATATTTTGAGATAAAAAATCAAACGTCTTGTAATTGTAATTTAGGGCGAATGAAAAAAGAAAGGAAAAAAATAAATGAATATAAATTGGATTTGATTTGCTGGGCGCAGAAGGCTGCTGTTGATGCTTTTGGGAGATGTCGTTGCTGCTGTTGCAGATGTGGGCCCCACGCGTCACTCGTGCTGCACTGCTCTGCACTGCGTGTCCTCCTTTTTTGGGCCGGGGTGGTGATGCGACGGGGGCCCACGCACCTGATATGTAGGAGGAGTACTGTAGTATTCGTGGGAAATTCGGTGCAGAGCACAGCACCCCCCATTTGATCACCATCACCATCACCATCACCATCACCATCACCTTGCTTTTACTCCCTGTGGATGTGGATGTGGATGCGATGCTCTGCTCTGCTCTCTTCTTTCTTCCACTGTGTATGAGAGACTCGTGATCTTTCTGAAAGATGGACACCTAGATCCTCTCCCAAATTGCAACACGTACACAGCTCCCGGTTCCTTCCACGGAATCACATGTTTCAGCCCACCATAGGAACAGCCATAGTTTAACTACTCCCTCCGTCCCTAAATAATTATCGCCGTGGGATACGTGCCACAAGTTTGACTTGATTTATAGAAAATACGTGCAATATTTATATCTCCAAATAATTTTGTTAAAAAACTAGATCCAAAGATCTTTCCGATGATACTAATTATGATACTAATCGATGATATTTATTATTTATTAAAATTGCCGGCATTTCATTCTCGGGAAGCGAAGCGACAGTTATTTAGGGACGGCGGGAGTATGTGTTTACGGAGGCGAAGGCGTTCATACGCCCTAGTACATGCAAGATTGGTTAGCACCCTAAGAGTAATAATAGGGACGGTATTTTTTATGTGCCAAATATTAATATGTAACCATCCAATATCGTTTTCCTATGGCTCTTATACTCACTTAATTCAAAAAATAACATACTCCAACTACACGGTGATATTGGTGTCGTAGCCACACCAATATAGTTTAGTTGTACCTCCCCTTTGCATGCTTTTGTTCTTTGGTAATATGTCACTTTCATATCTTGGTTGAAAGTTACATAACAGTTCTTTTTTATCTGGGGTAAAATTTTCCAAACACAAGTTGGTATTCTTTTAGCATTGTTTCAACATAGAAAAGACGATCCCTCAACTTTAGTAAGATATAGACAAATATGTTAGTCCTATATTAGTATCATGATGCACATGTCTTGTTTATTATCATTTTTTTTGTTGTTGTAAAGATGTGTAATCAAAGATGTAACATACATAGATGACACACTTTATTAAAATGTATAACTATACTAACTCTAGTCAATTCGACGACTACATACGTCTGCTCAGCAGAGGACATCTTAGGCTCTTGACGAGTGCACCTAGCAATATTACGATCCTGTAGTGCTGGGCTGCTGGCGGCCAGTCCCATGGGGAGCGCTTGGTGGGCGTGGGGCCCACAAGATAGTGAACGTGAAAGGGCAGACAAGAGGTGCGGTGTCGGCTGCTGACTTGCCGAGTGTTGCTGTGGTCGGCTTTTGTCCGAAAGGTGCCCCGGCCCTTTTCACAGATAAGCATCGTCTTCCGTTCAAAAAAAAAAAAAAAAAGATAAGCATCGTCTTTTTGTCTTTTCCTTACTACTCCATTTTAATTCCTACCACTTAACTTAATAGCATGTCAAATAAACTAGAGACAAGGTAATACAAGTAAGTGTACAGACATAAGTCTCTCTTAGTAAATAAGCTAATTATTTTGTAAACTATAATATCTAGCACAAACTAGCTAATACTTTTTGTTAATATGAGTGGTTAAATATTTTTAAAAAGGCTATAACTGAACTATAAGCTAAGCTATGGATTAGCTAATTCAAGTTTTTTTAAACTATTACTTCCTTCACACCAAATTAAAAGTCCGCTATGATTTTTTTTTAGATACCTTATTTACATATAAGGGGATTTGAAAAATAGCTCGGACGTTTGGTATGCGCTCCAAGGAGCCGAAGCCAGGTACTACCCCTACGAAATAGTGCGGCATAGTAAAATAATGTATGTAAAAATCTAAAATAAGTTATAATTTAGAACAGAGAGATTAGTGATTTATTTCAATCGGTCTAATAATTAGGGTCATATAGTATGCTAAGTTCAAAGTGTGTCTTTATGGACCCCAGCACGATCTATCATATTGTAGCTCACCAGCACGAACATATCTTAACCATTGACAGGTACCACTCATCCATCAATGTGGACAAAACTTGAACTATTTGCTTATTATTGTGTGCAGTACAACTAGTAACCAATCACACCACTAGTCTGAGAGAACATATTCTTCAATTAATCCAAACATGTTGGCCATGGGGTTTTTCTCCTTCCATCAACTGAACTGTGCATATGGACTTTGTTTCAACTAGTCATGGAATGAAGAGTCTAAAAACACGGCTACTCATGGAAGGAATATGTAGTGCAAGCATCTCCTTTATATATATTTGTGCTCATCGACAGCATGCATCCTTCCTGCAATATAGATTTTACTATGCATGCACAGGGGGGACAGCAGGGACCTATTTTCTGGTCATTATTATCAGGATGCGATGCAATGCAAATAGCAAAAAGATTGGAGTTGGACGTGCACCATCACACCCTACAACAGATAGATGCTGCATGCGTGTCCACCTGGCCAACCACCATCCATTCCAGTGCTTTTTGTGCCTGTGCCTGTGTGCTAGCTTTCCATGGATCCTGATCCTTCCTTTCACTAGCCGATAAAAATGACACCATGCATTCTTTTCATGTTGCTTTCATCCACACAATTATTCTCCTCCAATCTCTTCGTATAAGTTAAATAATATAATGTTATTCTAACAATAATGACTATTAGCTTGTTGGTGAACAAAGTTAATTGTATTATTACTACTGCCACGCAACATATCACTTTGCCTATTATGTTGTAGTAAGATTAAAGCTACTACAACTTACTAGATAGATATAGATAACCATGCATGCATTTTAATAATTCCTTTGTTCATTTGGCGTGACACACAAAAGCACTATCTATGTGCATGTATATCGTGCATCTATGCTTTATGACTTACATACACGTCAACAGAAAGAAGAAGAGGAAAAGATCTCTACAACTTGACGAATCTATCACGGCCAATCCCTTTTCGTCAAAATCGATCGATCGCATAAAGATAAAGACGATACATGGCCTCATAAAAACAAAATCAATAACTCAATTGTAGGTCGAAAAATATGGCCAACTTCCATCGTTACACCACAAACATCACACTCATATTTACGATCCAAAAGCTGTCAAAAGTGACATCTGGGGCCCCACCACCGCGCATAATTGTAGTTGTAGTGCTCTAAATAATTATTCTCTCATACTCTTCCAAAATAACATTGGCCGATTACGTATTGGTAAAAATATCCTATATGTTTTTTTTTCCAAATAATAGACTATTTAGACTAATGTTGAATTTCTAATTATTAAGATAAAAATAGACTATATATATTCTTTCATTCATGGGGTGTGTTGTTGCATGTGAGCAATTATTAATACTATATATAGTATCATGTGAGCAATCTAACAATATAAAATTTGAAATACTCTATACCCATGGCGGCATGGATATACCTACCAATACTCCAATAGTTTACACAAATTAAAGCAATTTTTCACTTCCGATGGATATCAAATTGCTTCCCACGAGCATAGCAAAGGTATGAACCCCCTCGTGTTAAGCTTTAATCCATTTTTTTACAAAGCCAATAGGGAAGCTTTATTCATCAGATAAGAGTGTTACATCATTTGCTAAGGAACATGGGGCCGTGATTCAAGCCAAATACAAGAAGTTTTTGCAACTAAAGCTTGTTGAGCCAACTCGTTAGCAACTTGATTCATTCTCTATCACAATGCTCAATTGTAGCCATGGAAGATCTTATCATATATTGTAGCAAACTTCAAAGATTGGTGCAGCCGCTGATGCCGTGAAGCCACCCTCCATAATTGTGTTGACCACTTCTTGGTCGTCCGACTGTACCATAAAATTGCTACAGCCAATTTGATTCGCGAAGTTTAAACATTCCTTCAAAGCATAAGCTTCTGCCATTGGAGCGTCTAGCAACACCAGCAAGAAACTCATTAATGCAGCAACGAAGCCCCCACTTGAGTCTCTGATGACCACACCCGAGCTTCCAATTCTATCGGCGTACCCAGCATCAGTGTTTGCCATCAGCTTTCCTTCAGGAGGTTTCTTCCAACCTCTATGCACCTTAACTGTTTTACTCTAGGCTGTTATATAGTTACAAGATAAAGCTATAATCGACATGGCAGATCAGGAGGCACTCTGGACTGACTGTTCATGAACAAAACATCTCTGTTCCCACCATATGTGCCAACTCCTAGTTAGAATTAACTCCGCCAAACCAACATTATTAAGAGATGGTACTTTCTTGCATCTGTGGTTCTCTTAAACTCATCTTATGTGGGGAGTTAAACATGTTGTAAGGACATGTTTGGATCCCATGGGCCAGTTGTTAGTTAATTGGGCCAGTTGTTAGTTCACGAGTCCGTCAAACCCAACTAACAAAGGTTAAAAAGTGTTACATATATATTATAAAAATAAAGTCATCTATGTCCTCTGTTCTTCTCTCTAGCCGGGTGAGACACATAAGGTAGGAGGGAGAGTATTTTTGTCTAGGGGCTAATTTTTAGCTGAGCGGGTAATAAGGGTTGTCAACTCGCTCCTAATTTTTAGCTGACGATTTCTTCTCATGGCTAACAACTAGTCATGTTCCATATCCAATCATGCCTTAGGCATTTTTGTGTTTGAAAACGAATCGTTTAATAAAGCTTCTTTTTGCTAAATGAGAGTTGACATAGATATAGATATACCTCTTTTTGTCTCTTGTCATCCATATATACTACCATTGTTTAGTCATATTTATGCACATTTAGTATGCAGGCGCTCATTACACTGTAGGTAGGGTCTATATGAGGGGTGTGTGGTGGGTTAGCAGACACTTGTGCATTATTGGTGACAAGGTGGGACAGTACCTGCTCTCTTGTGGTCTTGTGGAGCTGATGATATTTTTTTAATGAAAAGTGCTAAAGCCGTCAATTTTATTTACAACTAAAATCGTTATTAGAATCAATTTTCCAAAGCAACCCCTCGCCGCTTCACTGAGGTTTGGCCCAAACCTAGGCGTAATTTATTTGACAAATATCAAAACTGGTAATTAACTTTGATATATCAGGGGGAAAAAAGCAACATGAAAGTATGGAGACAGTAGTATTATCTCTCTCGGATGGACTAGCAAGCTCTTGGTGCGTGGTTTATTGAACTGATAGGAAACTGATCTCTTTTGGTTAAATTTCACCTAGGAATATAAAAAATATAAAAAATGAAAAGCATAAACGAGTTTGTCGTGGAGGTATGGCCACTTTATAACGACAACAACTATACTCAACTAGTAAGCTCCACCATACGTGTCCATCCAGGTGAAGGTGAAGGAGACCTAACAAGGAGTTGGCCCTTGGTCGCTGGAACGGAGGGGTCGTCGAGACCATGCAACCTTCCATCCGGTTTGCCACGGGCAGCATGTCAACGTTTGACGAAAAGGAGGGCCAAATTGGCCAAAGCATGGAACACTGAAACCAAGCTAGCGAGGCACTCACGACACTACTAGTAATAATAATTGACTTGTCATTCTAGGTAGCGGGATCTTTAGGACAGTCCCAACGTGAAAGGCTGAAACCACAGCTAATTTTCATGGCATTTAATATTATTACAGTTAAGTAAAAATACAGTAGGAGAGGGAAGAAATAACAAAGCCCTCTTTGATACAGCTCCCATTGGCTCTAATGCTGCTCCGCTACCCATCGAGCTATCTCACCACTAAGCATGCATGCCTTCCTCTTGGCCAACATTGTTTATTTCCTCTCCCAACCACCACTGTTCATTTCCTCTCCCAACCATCACTGTTCATTGCTTTCCCGTGCCCGACTATGGGTAAATCCGGCCTCCCCGAGTCTTCTGTGTCTAATTCCACTCCTTGTCCGATCATTTTTCTTGTGGATTCTTCGCATGGCACATGTAAACACGGACAGGGTCCATAAAAAATTGATGGCTTTCTATCGGGCCGGGGTTGCCTCCTCCCATGTGGGGATAATCCCCTTCCCTAATCGATTCCCTTTTCGTTGAGGACCCTCTTGATACGAACTCACCTCCCTCATTGATGAGCATCCTCACCATTAGTTGTTTGGGTATCAGGCACAAGCAGATAAGAAAGGAGATGAAGAAATGACGTGCTGACACATGGGTTCGCATGTCATTGTGTACACACATAAAAACAGGACCTGATTTAGGTAGTACTACTGTTGGGGATGACAGTAGAAACCCGCCCTATAGGAAAACAAGGTGCCTCTCTACTCATAAAAATAGAGGGTCTTCTTTAGGGAAAGAATTTCTCTAACTTCAATTATTCACCAATAGTAGATGAGTTAGTGGTTACTAGTAATTAAGTGGGTCTCTACTAATTGTAATCATGCCTACATAGTGATCTGACCACATAAGAGACTCGTTACTTTTTTTTTCAGGTAGTACTGTTTAAGATGCTTGTAGAAAACAGCTTATACATCGAAAATATATAACACTAGCCTATGTATATTTTTCATCAGTTATTAATCGGCATTTGTGTTGTGTTTCTCATCACTGCTTTTCTCTGAAGGTGAGTTGGGAGTTGCATCGTTTGCTGCTGGTCATCTAATTATTTGTCCTGCCTGTCTAGCCCTCTTTTTTTCTCCAAAGGAATATTTTTTTGACACCTGTACATGCACCGGCGGGCACCGTCCAAACCATCTGCTGATTCACCGGTATACCGTATACATGTAGCCGGAAGGAAATTTCTTTGGTTTTGACTTTATTTAACCACGCATACGTCTCAAAAAAAATATTAACCACGCATGTATAATCTCTCCAACAATTTTAATAAAAAATATATACGGAGGCCTTTCGGCTGCATCATGCTAGATGCCGATGATAGTGTTGCAGAAAAAGTGGTAACAGCAGAAAGATCACCTTTTGCTAGCTGCTAGTTGAGTTGATATGGATGTGCCATGGATTATTATTCTCTCTCTTTCGCACAAATGCCGGCCGCCTAGCTTTCTAAGCAAAAGCAAGGGCTGCTTTTCCCCTCTTCATATCTTGAATGTCTCATGATGTATATATGCTTTCACACTACTCGTACCTATATATAGCTAGCCAGAATTAATCCTTTTCTGTGTCTAGTGCGATCTAAAACCTGTGGACTTTGACTCACTATTTCTTTTCTATATTGGATCAATTTTCAGTCACAATTAGGGCATGTTTGGATTGACTAAGATAAGAGTTGTTAGGCATGGCTAAAAACAGTATCTAACTAAAAATTAGCCAACTAATTTTGTTAGTCCATATCTGTTTTTGAATCTTGAGCTACTAAATGTTAGCCCTCTCTATTCCTCATAGTTGGGTTCTATGGATTAGTGAGCTAAATTATTGGCTAAACTTTATCCCACCTATTAGTTCCTCCTATTTAGATGCTCATGGGGCTAAAGTTTAGCAACTAGTTATGTTAGACCAAAGGATCTAAATAGCATGCATGTTACTGCATACGGAGGAAATGTTTAGTACTGTTTTCACACTATATGTGTTTGAACTTTGGATCATGCATGCAGTGGGATTCCTTCAAAACGCCCCCCAGTGCGCCCCCCGCCTTTTCTGGATCAGAGTAATAACTAACCATGGAGGCCCTCTCTATCTCTATCTCTATCTCTATTTCTGGATCGGAGTAATAACCAACCATGGAGGCCCTCTCTCTCTCTCTCTAGTCCATTCTATTTGGCGAGAGAATATATATATATGCTTCTACATTATTATAGATCTTTTCTCTTTGCCAGCTGAAAGATTTATTTATAAGACTATTGCCAAACCCTGTCTTTATATTTCATAATAATGTGTAATCTCATGTAAAAAGAATGAATTTTCATACAAGGTAATCAAAAGCAATGTTTTTCGTTATATACCATACCAAACCTTAACTTCCTTGCTGATGAATAATGGAACCTTCGTCAAGTCAACCTGCTCTAGAAGCTCGGTCTAGAACAAGGAAGGGAGCGCGAGGCTGCAGTGCCTACACAGTCAGATAGCGCATATCTTCCTTAGTATCAAAATAATTGAAGGTGAATAGGTCATATGCATGTATTTTTTTCATAAAGTGCACGGCCAATGCAAAAGGATGCCGAACTCTAACAGACACGCCATATATATGCATGATCCTCCTTTCTTTTCTGATGAAAAGGGACATCGCATCTTGTTGTCAAGACTTTTAACGTTCAATTGTAGATGCTCAAGTAATACTCCCTACGTCCTAAAAAAATATATCCCAAATATTTCTTTCCGCGCCGATCCCATGGCTGCAGGTCCGTGTCCTCTCCCACCAACGCCGTGTCGTCCGAGCCGCCCCCGCCTCCCCCCCCCCTCTCTCTCTCCTCAGGCTCACGCTGCTCCGGAATCGTCGTACTCGCTCGTAGGCTCCTGGGGCTTCCGGAGAGCCTTAAGCGCGTCTAGAATTGCTCGTAGGCTCATAACTTCAAATCGATTGATTATCCATGGAGAGCTCAAAACACATATTGATGTTTAATTTGTCAATGAGATAGGCAGGCGTCTAGAAATCAAAACACACATTTTGTTGTCATCATACATCAGATATAGGTTACTGCATCCAAAAACTCATGCGGCGCTTTTTGTCTGCCATCACCCTTTCTTCTTCATCCCATCTACAGCAACAATGTTGCTTCATTTTAGCAGATTGACTTTCTGTGCTCGCTCCCGCCAACCGCTGACCAACCTCCTTCCATGCCAGCCTCCTAGGTCCCATCCTGCAAGATACAAACAACATAAGTGTAGCAACCAACGACATAACCACAAGATTAATTACTCCGTAATAGGTAGAAATTCACAAGGACCTAGTCAGATAACACAAGTATCTTGTTTTGTGAGGATTACAAAAATTCAACATGACATGATCTCAAAAATGAACAAAAAAACAGCATGCTGATAGCAGTAGCGTACTCTAAAAGGGAACTGGCCCTTCTTCGCACTCTGGCGCCAGAAGTGCTCACTCATAGCACCTGGGATTGTGGGAATAAACTTGAAAAACTTGCAACAAAATGGTAAACTGGTAACTGATACTACCTGTTTAACAATGCTAGATAGTCGGTCAGACAACTGAGTACACAATGGAGAAACCACTTTGTACAAGAGCATAAGAAATGATGTATAATCGATAGCAGTCCTTATCTGACAACAGACAGCAACGGAACAAGTTGGCAAAATTGTAGCTTGTATTATTAGTCTCATGATTAGTAGGAGAATCATATATATGGTGTATCGATATCTACTCCTAAGTGCTCTTTGTTATAGTATGGACATATGCACATGATGAATCATACTGAACAGCAGTAAATTTATTGTGGTTGTGGTTGTAAGTGATCTAATAGCATCATCGAGTCATGCAAGTGCTTTTTATTATGGACATATGCACATGATGAATCATACTGAACAGCAGTAAATTGATTGTTGTTGTGGTTGTAGGTGATGGCATCATCAAGTCATGCATGACAGCGCGATGACATTTGAAATGTGATTCTAGCAGATTATCAGCCAAAAAAGAAGGAGCCATGTGAGAATTCAAATAGACAAATTACATAGGTGAATGAAAAAACCTCTGTCCCTCACCTTATATCTCAGATTTTGTCCCTGTGAAATTCATCATTGTTGAAATAAACATACAGAAGACTCAGGGCTGATTCTCGTTCTAAAAAATAAACTAACATTGATTTTTCAGCAGTTGAAGAATCATTAATCATATGGAAGATCAGAGCTGCATAGATCAATCAAGCCCAAAAAACTAACCCGTGACTGATCCCCAGAACCATGACTTGAAATTTCACTGCAAGGTTGCAAGCATCGAGAAGATATTCAGATGATAGCAGTGTGATTCAATCGGAGCAACAAAAATTCCAAAATGTCTAGTACACAAGCTAAAATCAAGATCATGGTAATTTAATTCCGACTACTTACTAAGGAATCATCAGAAGTTTGAGTTTGGTAAAAGGAATTTCATTTGCACATTCAGGCACATTCAGGCTGAGTTGAGCTCCTAGCAGAATGTTTGGAAAGATAGTTTCTATTCTATATCCAGGGGGCAATTGGAGCAGATTTAGGTAACAAATGGTCATTGTTGCATAGATTGTATACTTTGAATTTTTATAATAGCACCGATGAAGATAGTGTCAGCATGTATAGTACTCCACATGACCAAATCCCTAAAAGAATGCAAGGATATCTTCAAATATAATGGACGTACCTGCAGGTTATAGCATAGCAGCAATTATGCAGCACTATATGATGCTGTGCTCCATGGTAGGTATGCTGTCCATGGTTTGTGAGATGCGTTTGTTGACACAGGAGATGCGTTCCTGAACTATGTGGAGTTGTTTGAACTATTTTCAGCACATTATCACCTTGCATCGAAATCGAAACCATCTCCAATACAATACAGGCTAGAAGACACACCGTACCTTGCGCTCGGACGGAGATCGATGGGGGAGCTCGCTGCATCTATCGGGCTGCAGGGTGTGCGCCGCTTGGATGAGCTGGTGCTGGAGCGCGACGTGCCTGACGGCGCTCGAGGGAGCGCGGTGGTAGCGACCCTGTTGATGGCGACTAGCGGCCGGTGAAGCACGCGGCACGCGGCGCAAGGAAAGAGGTGGCGCGCGACCGAGGGCATGCAAGGAGTGAGGGAGAGGGCGAGCGCTGGCGAGGACGGGGCTACTAGCTGGAGGCGATGACGGTGGCACGCACGCGAGGGTGAGGGCGGCGACAGCGGCGCGGGTGCGATGGGGAGGGAGAGGACTCCACCACCGTACGTGAGAGCCTTGTGCAAGGGCGGCGCTCGACGGTGAGGTTGAGGACGGCGGCCGGGCTGGCAGGGCGAGGGCGCTGATGGCCTTGTGCCGCGTCCTCCATCCGGCCGGCCGGCACCCTCCGATCCATTCATTAGCTAGCTAGGTTGTGTAGATCTCGAGGGACGACGGAGCCAGAGCACGCCGCGAGCGCGCGCGAGGTCGTACGTACTGCACGCGCACGCAGACGACGCGTTGTTCACTGTGTGCATGCATGCGCGCGATTGGGGATCGATCAGCTTCTTCATCATCTCGCGCGTGGTGTTTCCGTTGGAGGACTCCTCCTGCTGCGCCGTGGTCCTGCTCGGCGGGCTCGGCTGTCGTCGGCAGGAACCACGCGGCCGTCCTCCATATCTCCGATCGTCCTGGCCGTCGTAGAGCTAGACTTGACCTAGCTCGATCTCTAAATGAATGAATCCCCAAAATTGATGAGGAGAGGGCGGCGCGGTACGTGGACGGTAGTCGTGGCAAATTAGATGGGCGGATCGGTAGTAAGTGGTTCCGATATATATAAGCGCACGCGGCCGGGTAGCAGATCGATCAGAATATATACGGTTTCGATTCCGACTCCTCCGATCCTAATATAATTAAATTAACGCTCGCCACGTGGATTGGAGCGCGTCGATCGCGTACGTCGTCCTGCCCCTGCTCGATCTCGATCGGCGCCGCCCTGTTTGCCACGCCTTGGAATCGCTCTTGTAGGATGGAGGGGCTGGCATGGTGGCCCAGAGCGACGACCGAGGAAACAAGCGCGTGGTGAGTTGTTTGACCCAACCCAACCCAACCAGGCTCAAACAGAAACAGCCATCAGAACCCACAGCTAGCGATTGTTGGGATCGGTCGAGCCTGTCAGGATCATCGCCTTTGCTTTGCGGGGCTCGAACCGGACAGGATCCCCTTCCATCTGCTGTGTGGGGCTGGGCCATTTTTTTTTTTGTTCCCTTTTTGCTGGTAATGAAAAAACTTGCACTGCCGTTGTGGAACAAAACCCATTTCTGGTTTTAATAAATAGAATAATAATAATATAAATAAAGGACTTTGTTGCTTTACCACAAATAAATATTATTATTACTGTCACATGGAATTTTAACATGGATCCTTGCCACCAAAATTTTAACCTGTCACTTCGCAAGTTTAGAGCCTAATTAGGAGAGGAGTATTAAACGTAGGCTAATTATAAACCTAATTTAATAAGCTATGGCTAACTCGCAAAGGCGAATCCATGATTTGCCAATATGATGCTAATAGTACAGGAAAAAGTCTAAATAGCCCCTGAACTATTAGACCTGGAATAGTTTAGCCCCTGACCTATAAACGGTCTAATTCACCCTGGACGGTTTTGGGGGTGGTTTTGGCCGATGTGGCAGCCACCGTGGCATTGGGCCCATCTGTCGCCCCCCCTCCTGTTTCCGTCTCCCTCACTCCGCCCCGTGCATCCGCCGTCGACCTTCCCGAGCCTCCTGCGGCTGGAGCTAACAGCAACCATGGCGCCAGCCTTTGTATCGCGACTTCTTGGGCCACCGTTCGCGCAAGACATCGAGCCTTCGCCTCCGCTGCACGGCCGGTGCCACTCGCGGTGACACGTTGCGGTCTTGGATCGACACGACGCCGTCGCCGACCCTCACCATTCGGAGCCCGCACGCCGTCTTGGCGAGCACCGAAGACCTCGGCGCCGCCCGACCTCTCCTCGCCACCGGTGCCACGCCACCGCACCCAATGTCGAAGACCGCGGGCTAGCGTCAAGGCGTTGCGGTGGTGAGGACGTGGAGAGGAGAGGAGGAAAGCCGCGTCAGGTCCATGTGGTTTGACGGGGAAGATTCGGCCGCTCCTCGTCGTCATCGCGTCGCTGCCGTGGCTGGCGCACACGCCGCACAGCAGCTGTTGCGCAACGTGCGGCAAGGCTCGGTGCCGGAGCGAGACGTGTCATGATATACAACCTCACTTTTTTCTTTCACGTTCTAAGGCTTCCATCCATTATATTACCACAGGTTGCGTGTCAAATGTCAAATTTCAAAAGGTGATAAGTATCGAACAAAAGTCGATTATAAACAGCTAGCGAAATTGGCTCTTGAATGGCCCTTGAGAAAATACAATGTCAAAGAGTGCATGTGGGTAACGTTGTGTCTCTTCTTCTGTTCCTTGCAACTTTTATCTAAATGCCATATTACTAAGATGTCCCTTTTTAATTCCAGATGCTTATGCCACTTGAAACGAGTCCAGGCATTTTTAATCCGTTTGTTTTGCATATTTCTAAAAGAACTCTCTGCATATTCTACATGGTGAATACAAGATTCAACCACTAAAAAATATACAGCCAAGATTCTACTCTCCTAAGTAAAGTCATGGAAGCATCATGCCCTTGGTGGAAAGATGATTTAATCCTCTTTGATCATAGAGTTGCAGATGAAGACCAATTTGAGTTAGACTGGTAACTACTTTTCCAATGGAACCTCCTTTTATATTCAACTATATATATATATATATATATATATATATATATATATATATACACACACACACAGTAGTAACAATTTAATGCTTCATCTGGTTATAATGTTCTACTTGCCATGCATTTGTGGAATGGCACAACACTACTACGTAAATCTTAACCGAGGTGGTTATTTTTGATTAACCGAGGCGATTTTTCTAACCGCCTCGAAGATAAGGTCACGGTTAATCGTGGCCTTAACCAAGGCGGTTAAAATATTTACCGAGGCGGTTTTTATAAGAAAACCGCCTCGGTTAATGATTTCATAACGGAGGCGGTTTTCTTATAAAAACCGCCTCGGTAAATAATTTAACCAAGGCGGTTAATATAATAAAACCGCCTACGTCTCATCATTAATGGAGGCGGTTATTATAATATAACCGCCTCTGTTATGATTTTCCAAATTAAAAAAATATTTTTAGGTAATTTATATTAATCATTTAATATTTTACAATATAAGCATTATCAAATATAGCAAATACAGATCATATGGAACACATAAAATAAGCGTTTAAAGGCTGAACATATATTACAAGAGATCTGATGTCAAATATCATTTGAAGTTCCACCATGAAGTTTAAATTACATGCACACAAAGTCACAAAGTCAAACACGTACACATAAGCGACATGAGAAGTTTATCACAAGCTAAACTAGTCGAAGATGCCGGCAACACATAATCCCTCATGTCTAGCATTGTTCTCCATTTGCGTAGGTTCTCATACTTGTCCTCCGTCGCTAGCTCGCTCTCTTCATAGAAGAACTTGCCATCGACATGACAACATTGATCAGTTACAAACTTGCAAACGTCGGATATTGTTTGACGGATGATCATCTTGTCGATCCTGTTCCTCTTCCACCATCCTTTTGATTTCTTGGTGTCGGTAGTTATCATTTGTACTTCCCGCGATGCCCTCGGTACTCACAAGCATAGTATCCACATAGAAGTGATCCTTCGGGTTGTTTAGAGCACTGCATGAACATTATATTCGTAATACGAAATAGTTAAGCCATATGGAGAGTATGATGGACGATGTACTAGCACATATGAAATTGCTGATATATATAGTTACGGGGAATTGTCGCCTCACTTTGAGTACGTGTTTGTACTTCAACTTCTTTTCTCGGACCTCGATCCAAGCAGTTGGGGTCTTCAAAGGTACTTCTGTAAGCCTTTGTATGCAAACCACTCGTGTCAACATCAAAATTGATACGATTTATACGTGTAAATAAATGAATGTGATGTCACACTTACTATCGGACACAGAATTCAAAACCACCGTGGTGAGCCCAAAATCATCTACAACAACCGCCGTCGGCTTTACCCACTGGCACCGGAATATAGGCACCTGCAGGTCTCCACCGTAGTCAAGTTCCCATATCTCTTCGATCTGCCCATAGTATGACATGATCTTCTTCGTCTTGTCATCGATGCCCTCATATCGAACGCCACTATTTTGTGAGGCACTCTTCTTGTCCTTCTCTTTCGTGTGGAACCCGTAACCATTGATGTCATACCCTTGCCATGAGGTGATTTGTGTTCTAGGGCCCGACGCAAACCTTGCTTCATCGGTTTCTCCATATATGCCTTGCTCTTTGATCCACGTCGTGAAATTGATGTTGTCTTTGTTTTACGAACCCATGCCTCACCGCGTCCACCACTAGAAAGGCGGATCTCATCTATGTGCTTCGAACCCGGTCTTCCATGACCACTAAGCGATTGAGCGCGCTATTGTGAGCTTGTTGCGGGGGGTCTCTTCATCTACATCGGTGCGGACTTTTTTCCCGTACATCCCATCCCCGAGGTTTTGCCCTCATGCAAAGGGACAGGCGACCCAATCGCTCTTCCGTCCCTAATGTATTTGGTGCACCGGTTAACGGCCTCCTCCGTTGTGTATGCCTCGATCATAGAGCCCTCCAGGGTAAAGCACGATTATGCACATATCTATTGAGGGTCGACATAAACCGCTCGTATGTCCACATTTAATGAAGGTACAGGGCCTAGTTCCGTATATCGATCAACCATGTGCATCATCGGGTGTGGCATAATATCAAATAAAGATGGTGGGAAGCACATCTCAAGGCGACAAAGAGTTCTCGCGATGAATTGTTTCGAGCCAGGCAGCTCGGCTTCATCGATGACCTTACGTGTAATCTGGTTAAAGAAGTAGCACATGCGTGTTATTACCATCTTAACGTACTCGGGACCGATACATCGATCACAATTGGAAGGAACACCGTAAGCATGACATGGCGGTCATGTGAGTTGAAGTTGGTAAGGCGAGGTCTTTCATAGAGACAAGGCTCTTGATGTTGAAAGAAAAACTAGTCGGCACCTTGACGCCCGAGCCAGCGGCACATAGCCCTCCTCTCATCCAATGTCGGGTTGTAGCTCGCTCCCGGGAGGTCGACTTTTCCATTCTCAAGCGCAGCAGTGTCGGTTGAATTTCGGGCCCGATGCCCATGTTGACCAAATCGACGAGACTTGAGACCATCCTTTGTCTTTTTCTTGATGTCAAGCAGATTCCTATCGTGCTCTCAAACACATTCTTCTCCGGTGCATGCAAGTCGATGGCATGGGGCGTATCTAGTTCCTTCCAAAGTATGATAGGTATTTGAAGAAACAAAATCGCTTCTTGAAAGGAACGGGGGCCATGATAGGCTCGCCTTCATTATTCTTCATCCCTCGCACCCCGCTTTCTCTTTTTTGGTTGGCTTTCCACCATCTTTCCCATCTTTCTTCTTCTTCTTTCCAAACTCGATGTTTATGCCCTTGACCATGTCAAACACCTTTTGCCCGTACCTTGTTCTTTTTCGGCTCGTCGGTTTGAGGTTCGGCCTTGTTGTCAAAGTATTGATTCATCATAGGTCTCCGATAATTGGTGCTTTTTTTACGGAGGAATCGTCTATTCCTCATGTACACCATCTTCTTGGATGCAAAGCAACGTAAGTGTAGTAGGTACCATCAATGCAAACTACACAACCGGTCTTACCTTTAATCTGCCTGCACAACGGTGAAAAAAAGACAGGGGGTGATGCGTTATGGTGACAAATATGATAGCCTTCATAGTGAAATCCTTCTTTAAGAACGCATCCATCATTTTGACCCCCCTTTTCCCATAGAAACTGCATGTCCTCCATAAATGGCTCTAGGAAGACATCTATATCATTTCAGTCGCCGGTCCGGATATAAGCATGGTTAGTAGAAGATACCTGTTATAATAGATATTTGTAAGAGGGCTGTTATTATATAAATTGGTGACAACAACTATCACACACACCGTCCAAGTTCCAAATAAGTACCTGCGCTTGTGACATAGATGGGGAGGTAAGTTGTAGATGGTAAGGATGACCGGCCAGGTGCTGTGCGAGCTACTTAGGTCACCGAACGGATTCATCCCGTCAGTACTTAGCGCGAACCTGACGTTCCTAGTCTCGTCACCAAACTCTGGGAACTTGTCGTTGAAACGCTTCCACCGCTTGCCATCGGAGGGGTGTCGAAGCTTGCCATCACCCTTCGTGCGTTCGGCTGATGCATGCCAAGACATGAGCTTCGCATCATCCGGGTTCCCGAATATCGCACGCAGCCGATCGATCACAGGCAAGTACCAAACGGATAGGGCAGGACTTTTTCTACTCATATAACCCTCTTCTTCCTGGTCCTCTGGAGGTGGGGCCTGCTTCTTTGTCATCTTCATCTTCTTCTTTGCCCCTCTTGAGGTGGGTCCGTCGTCAGCTGCATCCGTCCGACAACTAGCATTCCTCTTGTAACGGCTTGCTCCGCAGCGAGGACAGCTCTGCAAGTTCTCATACTCGCCCCGATATAAAAATACAGTGGTTTGGACGGGCAT
Organism: Chrysopogon serrulatus; assembly: GCA_015844335.1. Classification (NCBI taxonomy): domain Eukaryota; kingdom Viridiplantae; phylum Streptophyta; class Magnoliopsida; order Poales; family Poaceae; genus Chrysopogon; species Chrysopogon serrulatus. Next base: position 405,484 of record JADLZL010003761.1, read on the forward strand.
GGAACTTTTTAAGTTTCATCGCCAGCGGCTTTGATCAAACTTCTTTGCCCGATAGGTATTGGCGGGCACCTTGTTACCCCTCGGGGGAATGTGTCGGTGAGGATACGTAGCGGATCGTTGAAGCTAGAGTCGGACCACCCATGGCGAGCCTTGAGCATCGCATCGAAGATTGAACGTAACGCCGCCCAATGCTTCGGACAACCATTGTCTGCGGGGAGATCAATTGCCGCTGCTTCATCTCCCCGAAGTTCTCTAGCCACTTAGGATTCCCAAATAAGACATCATCCCGATCTTGGCAAGTTAGCGATTCTATCGAAGAGGTCCACATCTTGGGGTCCAACACCTCTGCCGGATTACCACCATCGTCATGCGGTGTCCTCCTCCGCCGCGTAGCGGATCTTCAATCGTGATGTAATCACGATGCACATCATTATTGTCACCCACGGCCGATGCTTTGGCTGGCCGATACTTCAGGGTTGTTCTCCATTTTCTCCGTCAATCACCGCTTTGTCGTTGTTGTCGTCGGCGACTTGTTTTCTCTAGATGAGCAAGTGGTGGCGGCACTCGGATCCGATTCACCGTGGTACTTCCGGACCTTATAATCTTTGACTAAAACCAAACCGCACTAAGTGAGATTGCACCACGCTCTCACCATGTGCCCGGCAAATTCTTACAGCTATTGCACGGACAAATTATGAAATCTCGACCCGCACTCAGACGATGCTTTGTCGCCGCAGGAATGAACTTTCTCTTCACATGATCCAAGAAAGATGGATCTAGCCTCGATCCCTTGTACATCCAATCCCTTGCCATCCGCGACCTTGCACACGTGCCAACAAACATATATAAGGATGGGAGCTAAAAAATGCATGTATTTCAAACTAGATCTAAAGAAAAGAGAGAGAAATAGAGAGAAAGAGAGAGGAAAAGAGAGAATGAACAAAGAGAGAAAAAGAGAGGAAAAGGTGGGGTTTTGGAGAGTAAGAATCAACCTCTTATGGTGCCACCTTTCACAAATCCAAGGGTTCTTTCTCCTTAGGAGATGGTTCTTTTTCTCCTCTACTTAGATCTAGATCTAGATGTAGGGAAAGAGAGGAGAGGAGAGAGGGGAAGAGAGAAGAAAAGTAGGGTTGGAGGGTAAGAATTGAGCTCTTGCGGTGCCCCTTCGCCTATTCAAGAGCAAAACTTCTCCCTAAAAAATATACAATTTTTGCGGTTTTGGAGCTCAAAACCCGCAAAAATAGAGGAGAAGCTTGTGGGGAAGAAGAAGAAGGAGGCTGCTGGTTATATAGAGCGAGAGTTAACCGAGACGGTTATTGTTACAAAAACCGCCTCGGTTAATAGATCATTAACCAAGGCGGTTTGTGCTAAAACAAACGCCTCGGTTAATACATTATCCGAGGCGGTTTTTATAAAAAAACGCCTCGGTTAATTGCCATTAACCGAGGCGGTTTGGTACAAAAACCGCCTCGGTTAATATATTAACCGAGGCGTTGTTATAACACATAACCGCCTCGGTTAATGGGGATTAACCGAGGCGGTTTTTTATAAAAACCGCCTCGGTTAATGCATTAACCGAGGCGGTTCTTTGCGGGCCGGGCATTGCCTCGGTTGGGAATCATTAACCGAGGCGGTTTTTTATTTTTGAAGTGCCTTGCAAAATCTTTTGTGTAGTAGTGCAACGATAGAAACACCCATTTGCACTGTGAGTATTCTTCTCTGTACATTATTTGTACATCATGTGCCCATTTTCAAGTAGAATGCATTTGAAGTGAGGAAGCATGTCTTGCTACACCTACTCACATATACGGGGAACCAAAATGAAGCCAACATACCTGAAGGTGTACGGAGATATCTTCAAAGCTATAAGTCTAGAAACAAATGAATTAATGCTTAATTTTTCTCTATCTAAGTGAAGTTAGTCAACAATATCGTACTAGTTTTTATTTCCAAAAAAGTTTGAATTATTGTTTTAATGTTAATTATTTATTAATGGAATTTTACATACATGCTTGTCTGGTTGTATGTCATGAGTTGTTAGTATTCCCGTAGCAATGCATGAGCACTCAACTAGTATTGCAAAAAGGTGTAAATGGCGCAAGCACGCATCCTTGCAATTGCTCTTCTCCAGGCAAGTGAGTCGTCTATTGCTAGCTAGTATACCCATTCAAGTCGACGCATGGCATGCATGTTAATTAAAGAGTAAATATATATGAAACCATCGTGCATGCGTATTTATTTTCCTATTATACATACATACAAATCGTTGAATATATGCATGATGAATCACACAAACTGATCATTTGAATGTTACAGCATTGCATTGGAGATACTAATAATACTAACAATCTTGTTACAGTATTGCACCCTGTTATTGGGATTGTCATTGTCTGTCTTCTTCCTTCTCCTCGTCTTCCTCCTCCTCCTCCTCCTCGCCTTCTTCTCCTTCCTCCTCCTCGTCTTCTTCTTCTTCTTCCTCCTCCTCGCCCTCCTCCTCCTCATCGTCCGTGGTGGGCAGCTGGTGGCGACAGAGAGGGCAGACGGCGTTGCGATGGAGCCACTGGAAGATGCAGTGCTGGTGGAAGATGTGGGAGCAGGGCATGGCCCGGAGCGTCGATATAGTCGTCGTCTCAGCAGCATCAGCTGCTGCCGCCGCCTTGACTGCGTCCGTCCTTGTCCAGACGATCAGGATGATGAGCCAAAGGCTTGAGGCAGATGGCACAGTCTTGGTCGTCGGTGGTGGTGGTGAGAAGCTGCGGCACCTGCACCTGCTTGAGCCCCAGGATGGCCTTGTTGGAGGCGGGGACACAGGCACGCTTGTTGCTGCGACCAGCCGCAGGGGGAGGAGATGGGGACCGTTGGAATTCGAAGATGATCGTCGTCGGCCGGTACCGGCGGTCACCATAATGGGGATCAACATATGGGCCCAAGGCCAGGGTTACGGGATCATCGTCGTCTTCAGGTCGTCGTTCCTGCCGAGGACGGACGCTGCCCGCCGGGTAGAACGCCGCTGTTGCTGTCCCGTGGAAGTGGAACCAAGTCCCGGCGGCAGCATCTTGCAATTGGCCGTCGTCGAGCTCCATCCCCCCCTTGGCCCTCCCTTGCCGTCTCGTCGAGGGCAGATAGTGGTGGTGGCAAAATTTAGATCGATCGGCGGATGTATCGGTAAGTGGGCGGCCGGGTAGCATATATATATATAGCAGATCAGATGAGAACACAATACGGTTTCGATTCCGATCTCCCCTCCGATCCGTTTTTTTCTTAATTACGTAACCTGCCTCCACGTCCCCTTCTTTTCTCGCGTACAGTAGAGTATTAGATAGGAAGTCTGGACGGTTCCTTTGTTTCACGTACGTGCGCGGCCGCGATTCGCTGGTGGCCGGCGACGGGGTCGAAGAAGCAAGCGGAGCCTGTGTCGTTCTTGAACGACGGCGGTGACGCTGCCCGCGCGTATGCCAGGCTAGGTAACTGGCTCTGGCTGGGTGGACGTCGGCATGCCGTTGCTCGCCGGCCAGCCATATGGCCAGCTAGGCCACCTCGCTCCATGATCGAGTGTGCCTGCGCACACACCCAGACCGCAGGCAGCCAGGGCAGCTAGCTAGCTAGTGGTCTCCGGCCGGTACGGTCTGGGCACTGTGGGCATGCGTGTGGCGCGAGCGCACGGGTCCAGCGGATGGACGCGATGAGCATATATGCAGCTGTGTGCCTGTCAAAATTTCACGTCATTGCTGCGGCGACGTCGTCGTTCCACATGCATGTTCATTGTTGACTGCGAGACAATTTCCATCAGGCATCAGGGAGGGAAACCCAAATACCACGTCGGTGAGCTGACACGCACTTTGAACGTGCGTGACATGAAGCTCTCCCATGGCGACTTTCTCTCGGACCAAGTGGATGTCAAGCTCAGTATGCTTAGTGCGGCGATGAACTAGGTTTCTGGACATATACATGGATGACATGTTGTCACAGAATGCCACAGTCGCCGTCGGCACTTTGCACAAGAGCTCGCTGAGGAGATAATGCAGCCAGGAGCACTCCAAGATGGCGTTGGAGATGGCGCGGTACTCAGCTTCAGCACTTGATCAATCGACAACTTTTATTTATTGATAAATGTATATGTACATATATAGAGTCACAACAAGGGCCTCTGGCCATTACACATGAGAGCAGGTGAGCGGGCTAGCGTGTCTAGCGGCAGGCCGCGAAGACCGGGTGGCACACGTGCGTGCGGCGTGTGAGACGTGGGCGTGGCCAGAGCGCGCATGGCGCGGGCGTGGACGTGGTGACAGCGCAAGGCGCGCAGGCAGTTGATGATCCAAGAATATGGGATCTCTAGCCATTGCTGAGTTTAGGTTACTAACATTGCCCAGCTAAAGGGTCATGCACCTGAATAGTTGCTTCTCCAAAAGCAGACCCAAAACTTCGCTCCTCGCCGGTTTGTGGGCCCACCTCATAGCGCTGGCCGCTCCGCGTCGTGGGCCTACCTCACCGTCATCCGAGGAGGAGCTTGAGGAAGAAGGGAGTGGCTGCCGGCGTTGAGGAAGAAGAGGAGCGGGTCTTGGCGGCGCAGTTCCATGGCCGAATCTACGGCATCCACGGACGGATCCATGGCGGTGCTTCCTTCCTCGGCTTAGATCATGACGGCGACAAATCGAGGCGAGGCCCTTTGTGCCTCCTTCTCGGTGCTCATCCCTCTGCAATGGCCGATGAAGAAGACGAAGGCGCGGTGCCACAAATGCTCTCTCTGGTGTTCATAGGCTCCGACGGCAACGTGCTCTCTCCAAGCCGAGATGGCGGACGACGCATGTCCAGGCTGCGGCCGGCACGGGTGCTTCCTCCGACGCGGTAGCGAGCGGGCCACCTCGGCGGCGTGGAGGTGTGCGCGGGTAGGAGGGGGAGGCGTGCACAGGCGGGAGGCGAGCGGGCCACCACCAGAGTTTGCGTAGCGAGGAGAGAGGCAACGCTTTTCTGCCTATCCATCGAGCTGGTACGCAAAATGGGTTGTTGGTTTGGGTCACCGGTTGGAGGAAGTTTTCGAGAGGCAGAACATTGTTTGTGACGTATTTTTGGGTTTGAGTGTCCTTGTTGGAGACAGTCTAACTACACCGCAACTGCGCGCGCCTCCTCGACCTTGGCAGCACGCGGAGGCAAACTAAATCGCACTCTCTCGGTTTCAAGAACACTGTCTTCTTATGTGATTGCCAACAAGTGGTGGATTTCCTTCATCAGCAGGACCACTCTCATCCTCCAGATTGGTGAATTGAAACCTTCACATCAACTATGTAGCTTCTCGACAGGCAACGATTTTCAAGATTACTAACAGGGAGCTCAATGCCACGACTGATACCTTAGCTAGACAGCGACTTGGTTTCTCTAATTCAACTTCAGATATATGAGCCATGTCCATCAGTGCCCAATAGTGGAAGCACTGTCCTCTGTACATATAGAAGCTGTATCAGTTTCATGCTGCTAATAGAATCTCGTTGTTGTAAAAAATAAGAAAAAAACGAAGAAAAAAAAAAGAAAACGCCGGCCGCACTGTGCTTTGTGGCTGTGGCCGTGCACGGGCTGGGGCTGGGCACAAGCACAAACCGGCCGGCCTTTCGGCGATCAGAAAGGCGGCGGACGGTTGCCTAGGTGGGGCCCGCAGCATAACCGCCTACGCTACGCTTGGCTTCGCTTGGTTTGGCTTTGGCTTCTTCTAGACCTCCCTCCCTCCGATCCCCTCTCGTCAATTTCATTTCAATTTCAATCCCCCGCCCTCCCGTCCCAACAAACCAGCCCCTCCACCCGAAACCTTGGCCGGCCCCCATCCCATGCCGTCGTCGAGGTCGACCACGATGGCGAGCGACCGCCACGGTACCGGTGGCCCCCGTGCGGCGCTCGGGCTCGGCCGCCCCAGCGGCGGCCTCGTCGTCCCACCCCCCCACCGGTGGACGTCGTCAAGACGGGCGCACAGCGAACGGGCACAGCCCTCCAGCCTCCACCGCTCGGCCTCGTCGCGGCGGAGGCGGCGAGCGAGCGCGACGACTCCGGTGCGGCGCTCGGTTGCCACCCCGACCTCCTTGGACCGGTGGACGTCGTCAAGGCCCTCCTGGACCGGGCCCTTGGGGCCCTCCCGTCGCCGCCGGACTCAAGGATTCAGCTGCCTGAGGGCGGCGACTATGACCCATACGCCCTCGACTACTTCCTCTACCGGCGGGCCGCTCCGCCATGGGATAGCGTCTGGGAGAGTTGCCCGCTCGTGCTCCACGACCGGCGGCTCGTGGACGCCCTCGACGGCTTGGTGGTTTTGCCGTGGTTCCTCGCCGGCGACCAGGTGGACGCGGTGACCCAGATTCTTGGTCACCACCCGGGTCCGGTGTCGTCGTTCAGATTCGACTCGTCGGTGTGCCCGGACACGGAGCTGCTCGCGTCCTGGATGGACGCGCTCTCAGAGAAAGGGGTTGTGGAGGTGGTTTTCTTCAATCTGTACCGCGACACCTTCGTCCGCTTCCCGCTGCAGCACCTCATCAGCAGGTCAGCGAGTCTTACCACGTTGGCTATGGGCTTCTTCCGAATCGCGGCGGAGGACCTCACTTGGGACCACAGGTGGCCGTCGTGCTGCGGGAGGCCGCCGCGCTGCAGGAGCTGCACGCAGTGGCGCTCCGACTGCACGCACTCGAAATCCATGGAGACAAGGGGCCTCCGTTCAAGCGTAGGAGAAGGGAATCCCTCCATTATCTCACAACCCTGGGCGTTGCAGTTCACATGTGCTTACCAGATCATGCAACAGGCCTCGTCAATCTTATCAGCTTGCTCCCGGCGCTGTCGGATCTCAGAGTCTCGGTGAGTAGTTAAGCCCTTCCTTAATTGCTCCCATCTTTTGCTTTCTGCTGCTGATTGTACTCCTATCCTAGTATATATAAGTACATACTCTAGTATTAATTGTCTGCCTGCTGCTCTTTTGCTTTCTGCTGATTATGTACTCCTAGTATATGTAACTACATACTCTAGTATTGTCTGTCTGCTGCTTACTCCCTACAGCTAGCGTAACCTCAATTTGTCCAACAAACAAAACATATAACAGTGCCTTTTATAAACAAACATATAACAGTGCCTTCTTCTATATGTGTTAATGTACAGCGTGTCGATGACCTTCCAGTCAGCGGCGATGACGACATGAGTGTATCTCACTCATGGTGCCTCAGTCCTGTACCCCAATGCGTCAAGAAATTGGAGAAGCTTACGATATCAGATTACAGGGGAGGAAGGGCAGAGCTTCAGCTACTTGCAAGTCTACTCAAAGTAGCTCCCCATCTTCTTAGCCTATAGTGTAAACCCCCACGCTTCTGTTGTATCACCACCAGAGAAAACGTTAGCTTCTATCCAGGTGCTCCGGAGGGCATCCAAGCAGTGTCACATCCGGGTTGTAACTGCTTCTTCATGATTGCTAGCATATGAGGAACATAATGTGTTTTGTTTCTGCTTCTTCATGATTGCTAGCCTATGAGGAACATAATGTGTGCTGTTTCTGCTTCTTCATGATTGCTAGCCTATGAGGGACATAATGTGCGCTGTTTGGTAACATCTTAGTAACACAAATGTAATGAAACCAGTTCAATCATATCTCCGGCCAGTAACACTCACAAGCTTAAATCATCTCCATTTGCGTAACCTACGCTAGAACCAAACAAACGATTAACATACATACTTTGTGCTGTTATAGTATCGCCTGAATGATTGATGCAACTTATATTTTCATTGCATCTTGCATTGCCATTACTATCAAAAAAGCACTCTTCATATAGTATTATTATATATCAATCCAAAAACAAATCCAACCCAAAGGGCCAAAACAGAAAAAGGTATCAACTATCAATCAGGTCCATGAGACCATGACACATGGTACAAAATTACCTACGCTATCCATATAATTTAGTAGCTCTGTCAATCCATATATATTGCCCCTATCCTGTCGTCCACATTCTACAACTCAGAGATGAAATCTCCAAATAAAGCCTCTCATTGCTTGCGAGCATGCGGACCCAACCTAATGCGGGAGTTAGGACAACACTACATTCATCCACACTCTACTCCTTCCTTAGCTTTTGTCCAAGTCACAACACTACAGATTCTATAACCGGCATCAGCCAGTAGAAATGTATGCTAATCAGAATCAGAGGCAATGACTAGTATCAATCTTGGTCCAATTGAACGTAGCTGATGTGGTAGTGACATAGACCACAACATCTCTCCCCGCTCAGCTTATCATTATTTGTGCTTCCACCGAGTGAACCAAGCTGCACACAAGGAATCAAATGTTACCATCTTCTAGGGACAAAAGCAGAGGCATTGTAACCAAAATAAATTAGCGATTCAAAGTGTCAGATTCCAATACATTTGGCAGCGGCAAAGTGGTGCTGGTAAAATTGTAGGCATAGCATTGCAATTCAAAACATCTAAGTGACCATATCAAGAAAATGCAGTGTAATGAACAGATAAAAGCAAGAAATGACAACAGAAAAAGAAAATCAGTGAAGACTTCTTCCATACCATCTAAAAGCTGTATTTTTTGTCTCTAGGATAGCTCTACTTCTGAGATACAATTTTGGCATTAGTTAACTCTTCATCAGAGCCACTAATGCTGACATCTCTCCATTTGTCAGAATGGACATCATCACATGTTTGAGGATCTGGCTACCAGGTTAGCAAGACCCATGGCACCATCTCTTTCACTTGACGAACAAGGTTGCAATGTGCTATCATGCCCATTTTCCACCAGGTTTGCTGCTACCGCTAGAGCCCCCAAATCAGCCCCAGAAACTGGCACTTGCTTAGATTGATCATTAGCGAGGTGGTTTTCCACTTCACCAGGACCTGTGTGCTGGAATCAAGAATCTGGTGAGTAGGATCATCTCGGGGAGAATGTTCCCAAAATGACAATCCCAGATCACCAAGGTATCCGGCTTAGAATGGAATTGTAACCTGTGCACCTGTAAGCCCAAATGAGGCATATGTAAGGAGGAAAGCTGTAAGGGAACGGCAACCATGAATTAAGAAGTAAAACTCTATCGTCACCGAGCGATCTGCTGGCTGACCTCGCCTATCTTCCCCTTCTCCATCCCAAATCCCTCTTCTCTGACTCTCCAATCGCCCTGCAGCTGAGCTTCTCTCTCGTCGCTGGTGAGGGAGGCGCTAACACTCTACTCCAGAACTTCTGTCACCATCCACCTGGAATTCACCTCTGCTCCTTGTTCTCCATTGACCAAACCAGATCAACACCACCAGCCTCTGCATCTCCGTTTCTTTCCCATCAATTCAAGCAGCAACTCCACTCCAGTTCTTTCTCACCCAGATAGGCAAAGAATCAGGGTGAGATGCACCCAGATCAAGTCCAACTCTCCCAGTCCGATACAAGCTCTATCCTTCCAATCTCCTTTCTTCTTCCTAATCTGCAGATCGACACCCCAACCACCAACCAACTTCTTTTACACGAAAACCATGGGGGAGTTCCCCAAGGTGATTTTAAACTTTTATATAAAAACTGAACAAAAGGAGTGCAGCCAGAGTTCCAAGGTGCCCCCTTCAAGCCGCTGCACCACTTTATGGCTGGGATGCACCTCTGAGCAGCTGATTGAACCTCAACACTGGAGGAGTGGCAATGTGCAGAGGCGGTGGAGTGGAAGTGCCGAGGGGAAGGAGCAAGGCAGCCGAGAGGAAGTGGATGCATAGCAGGGGCAGGGTGGTGGAAGAAGCAGGTACACTTTTTCTGCAAGCTGCTCGCCAACCACAGCAAGGAGAGTCAGGTTTTTACATATATCAAAAGAAGCAATGGAGAAGCAATGCCCTGAAAAATTTTGCATTTGTGAAGAGAAGCAGCTTTTTTCTGAGAAGCTAAGAAGCACTGTTGCCACACAGGGCTTGTTCCGAAGATGGCGGTCACAGAAAAAGCATGTGCATTAACAAAAAAATATAACATATATGCTGATTTTATGACAAGTAACTCTTAAGCCTAAAGAGTCATCATCTCACAGCTGCAGCATAGAGAATAACTTCTGGTGGCAAATGCTAATAGTTAAACAAACTTTTGGCTTGAACAATATTACAAATGTGTTAGACAGGCAGATGGGCCTAGAGCCTAGTATACACGGGCTTGTGCTGCCGTGGACCCTGAGTCCAGCGTGCACCTATAGGTTGAGTCGAAACAGGCAATGATATTGGTGATCAGTTCAGTATCATGTTCTCCCAAGTCCATCAATCTCACTTTCATTTTTGTCAGGTTTAATAGACATACATTGATGTTGATATATTATCAGAGCAATTGGCCATTTATAAGCAGTCCATTAAGGATCTAAAGCATCCACAGTAATAGTCATACTGCTTACCGGGCACCAAAGATTCACGGAGACAGAATCAGCCACAACTTCAATATCACTATCACTGTCTGCATTATTTGCCTCAAGCAAGGGCATCATCAAAATTTTCACCATCTTGTTCCTTTGGCACCATATTTAGGACCTGCCCACAATCAAAGTTACAAAAAACTACAAACAATAAACATGGAACAGGATTCAAGATTCAGGTGTTTAGCACTTTCTAGGTACCAAACAGCTTGTAGCAGTAGTAGTAATACAACCAGCCAGTTTATAGTCTTCTCCTGCTTTTCTTTTGGTGCGTGGGTGGTCATTATCTGACTAGTTTTTCCACTACAAAACACAAATCCTAGCAAAGACTAAAAGGGAATTGGAATTTTGCTATAACACCAAATGCACAAGTTCCACATAGAATCTTTCTAGGCATATAACATAGCTTTCCTCCCAAGGTGCAAGGCCTCACAATGGAATTCACTCGGAAGATAATCAAAAGTCTAAGACTCCAACCATGGTCAGAATTAAAAAAAAAAAAAAAAAAAAAAGAGAGAAAGCATCTCAATATTTGTGGTTAGATAGAGGGTAAAACTTCTAATATATTGAAAAATCACTGAACATGCCTAAGAACAATAAAAGCCATCTGAAAGTGTTCGGCGATGCCTATCCACTTCCTTAAAAGGCACACATGAAGCACAGCTGATTCACATATCCTTGTGCAGTAAAATACGTGTCTTGAATCTTGAGAGTGTAGTGCTTAAATATGGACTGTATACTAAAAATCCCACCAGCTCTAGAGATCTCCTCTTGTCAATTCTGATACCCAAACTGAAAGTTGAGTCATTTCTCAATAGTGAAATCTTGTTAGGTCCCTCCTTCAGATAATCTGTTAACTGGGAACATAGAAATGTTCAGGATCAAAAAGAGAACACAATAGAAACTGTAGCTGATGAATGCAGGAAGATTATGTTAAAAAAACGTCCAGTGCCTTAGCAGAAAAATAAACAGAATAGCAAGCTTCAAAACAAAAAATACTTACTAGTCGACCATTGTCTCTACCATTGGCCCCCTAACTTTTTGTGTGGGTTGCCTGTTAACCACCCAAACATAAATACCTGACAAAGTAAGAATTACCAACATGAATAGTTAAGATATCGAATAATTGAACTTACTGTAAGAATAGCTCCCAGAGCCTACATCATAACTACAGCTAGAAGGATGTAAAATACTATTTCTGCCAAACTGCAGGTATAAATACAAGTACAAGCACAAGTCATAAAGCATAGACTGAGGTGCATATACGAATCAACCCATAATAACACCTAAGAAAAGGAGAAAAGCATCACTGACTGTGCAATAAAAGATGAATCAGCTGTTATTTGGACTAAATCTGATTCAGACAGGTGTTCAGTTCTGCCTTTTCCTTTTGTTATACAGAAAATAGCACTTGGCATCCAACAAAGAAACACAGCTGCCAGAATCGTAGGTTCAGGCTCCAGCGTCCAAGTAGTGGCAACATAATAAGACCAACCAGGTGTTATACAAGTATCCAAGTATTCAACAATTTACACAACATATCAACTCTTAAAGAAGAATAAAAAATAAAAAGTATCTTCCATTTCCCTGTACACATTCTGAAAAAACAAAAGAGGTGGCACTTAACTAAGTATTTTACTCAATAAACATATACCAAAATCGTATCAGAAGATATGACTCACTATACATAATAAGCCACTGCATATACCGTTAACTTGCATGTCAGAGTGTAAAGGCCAGTGCATCCTAAAAGGTACTTTGTCACTGAGAAGGATACACCAAACCTGCATAAAAAAAAAGCGAGCTTAAGTAAATAACGGATACGTATAGGTTGAACATAGTGGTGGCAAATGAAACCCAAGGTAGGAAATCAATACACACAGGTAGTACAATAGTAACTAAAAAGGAGCATGTGTCGATTATTGCATGATGATCCTAAACAAACCTAATGGTTCAAGGAGAATGGAAAAAAAAAGAAATGGAATTAACCTGAATATCACATTCAGATTGTTGTAGCATTTCTCTATTAGCTCTTGAAAAGCTGAAAGCTTTTTGTGGTATACTGTACAATATATGACCTAGACATAAGCAAGAATCACAAAAGGCTATGCATATTCCTACTTAACTTTTATAACAAAATGAAGCAACTTGTTCAACCATTTTGTTGCTCAGGACTCATATATCAACATTGTTATCCAAAGTACAATTATCTTATATTTTTTCCTCTAAATAACATAAGGAGTAAAGATGACTACAGAAATCAAGTAAGCTACAGCAGCAATACATAATGAATCTATGTCATCCAGCAAACAAAAGTAAAGCTCCATCATTCACATGTATTCATGCATTTAGGTCTGGCTTGTTGGAGAAAGAGTACTCAGATCAAAAAATACTGTCATCACACAAACAGAAGATAAAGCAAATGATTAACAGATAAGGTCTGATGATGACTTGATAAAAAATGTCTTCTAAGAATATTCAGTGATTTCCTTAGCATCGTCATCCTCAATAGAATATGGATATCCATTTCCAAAATTCTGAACATAATTAAGTTGCAACTATAGATAAAATGCCCAATCATGATAAAATACCTTTTTTTCATGTTGTATCGAAGTAAATTTATCAAAGGAAGTTATTTTACTTAATTAGAAAAATAGACAAAATGGGGGTCTAGCAGAGACGTTAACAACCAGAAAGGTTTCAAAAACTAATTCAGAGGACACAAGACAGAACTGATTTGTACCATCCAAAAACATCAATAAGTGTGCTTTGTGATGAAAGAATGAATAACCCACCCATCTGCTGCTACGGTAGAGGGTCCTATTCAGATAGGGAGTAAGAGATGGTTCAAAGTGACTCAAAAATTGCATGTTACAGCAGGAAACTATTATCAGAAATAATAGGTCATCTAATATTAGGACTAAAAGAAAATAATGCTTGATACCTAAACAAGTACAACAAGGAAGGAGACAAAAAGGTTGAAGAAGAACGTTACAAACGATACAGATAGATCAGATTTTAAATTGAGGCAAGGAGATTTTCGTAAGTGATTGATGCCAGAGAATAACCAGCACAGACAAATGGCATAAGGTCACAAACTAAAAGCAGTTAATCACACGATGTGTGCGTGACTCGATCTCTTTGAGTTCAGGACAATATTGAAGTTTAAAAACAACTAACGGATCAGCCCTGCTAAGTCGGCACACTTCACAATTGAAGCAGGAAGGTAATTCAGGAGAAAAATTGTCTGCAGGCTTCTCAGTATCAGGTATGATAACGCAACCAACATGTTGCCATATATTGCATTGTGGATCAATACAATACAAGGAGCAAACAAATGATCAATGAAACAGAAATATGTAGCATCTCATCAAGAACAAAAGGAAGAAAGCTACAAATTACAAAAGTTTCTGAACAAAGCAATTAATGACAAAAGCTACAGGCTTCCAGTATGAAACAGAAAGACTGAGAGTGATCCAGACCATCAAGCTGCTTTGAAGTTTCAGAATAGAAACAGCGAGAAGCTTTGGTGATTCTGAATATGAGTGGCCTGGAACAACAACAAATATCTGAAACCTTTATGTTTTGGCTGCAGGGCATCATGAGAATTTTACCTTAATCATGGAATCATTTGGCTTGGAGTCACCACAAGGGCAACAAACCTTAACTGCCTGAGCAGAATCATCTGGTTTCTTTTTAGGCTTAACACTGTGTCCTGATTCATGGCTCCTTGTGGCTGTTGCAGTATTTGTAGGGTCTTGCATTTTTCTCGAAAAGCAATAGTTTGCCAAGGTTTCATTAGAGCCAATCAGGTAATCTATAGTCACACAGACTAGTCAATGTGAACAAAAGAACTATGGACTGACCGAAATGTGTCCTCCACAATTTTGACCACTGATTTTGCCTTTGGTAAACCATTAGTTTCTGAGGCTACAAGAATAAAGCTGACATTATTTCTCATGCTTGAAAAATAGTAATGGAAAATAATAAGTTTTGGAGACAAAGAATGGAACGTACCTTGATCTTGCTGACTGATCAATACTGTCATAACTCTGTCCACTAGATCCTGCAAACCAAACCGGAAACACCAAGACCAGCTGGGTCATAATAAGTAATAACTTCCAACTCCCCCCAAGAAAGAATACTAAAAGGCACATAGATGATTTTGTTGGTGAATTTCAGCACATGGTTAAGCTATATGTTAAAGATATACCTGCCTGCCTGCCTTCAGAAATCGATTCTATTCAGAAGTTCTAATTGATAAAATAATAGGGAGCACTAGGCAAACGGATGTTGATTGTGAATACAGTATGTAGAGGGGTGCTTGTTTCCTTGCTTTGAAATCCCAAGCTGATGAAGGACATCCTTGAGCTATGAAGTGGCTCAAGTTGTGCTACAATGAAGCATTAGTAGGGGAAATGTTAGCAGTGCACACTATCTCAGGATCAAGAAACAGCCACGTGCTGCAATCAACCAAATCGTTGATGAATCAAGCCGATCGAAGGCTTCAGGTAGCTCAACAAGGGCTAAAGGAGGTGGAAGGGAGTCCGTACCTTGCAAGAGGCGAGCACGGGGTCGTCCGGCGACGCCATGTTGGCAAGGAAGCAGGGCCTTGTTCCTCGAGGTCTGACGAGAGGGCGTGGGGCGGAGTGGAATCGGGTCTTGGAGAGAAGCAGTGGCAGGCCGCCCTACCTAACCTAAACTCGGCAGGAATGGCGGCGGCGGTGTTCTTCTCTGCATGCGTGCAGCGTGCGTCGATTGGACGGACTGAGGAAGAAGACGAATGCTCCGGTAAACGTTATTGGGCTGCTTTAGTTCTGCGGCCCAAATTAGCTTAGCCTCAACCCCCAAGCGGGCCTTGGGCCTGCTGGTGACAGCCCCATCCGATCCATACGGCGGAACCGACTCGAACAAGGATATATTTATTTATTTCCATTATTATTAGGAATTACTCCTTATATTGATTATTAATGAGAAGGAGCCACAGCCAAAGCAGAATTACCTGATTGGCTCACATTCCTGAACAACCGAACGGCCCCTCAGAGACGATAAGCCATCATCGTCTTGCTCTTGCAGCAGACGACAACCGAGCCCGCCGAGCAGGACGGCGACGACGTTTTCATATTACGATGCATCTGGCCAGATGGTGAGGCCAGCCTCGATCTCTTCTCTGTACCCCTCCGGCCATCCCCGTTGGGTAACAATACTAATGCAGTTTTATCCATTAATGTACCAATAATTAATTAAAAAGGATCGAGGTCCACAGAGATTAACTGTAACGCCAAACTCAAAAGAGGCTAAAAGGTTAGGCGTGGGTGAGACATCGAATTCTTTTTGTAGTAATAATAATTAGTGGTGACGAGAGGATACTCAAAATGACAGTATGTACCCTTCTTGAACACTTAGTAAAAGAAATCTCTGATGTTGGCGTGGGATGACCTGGACCTGGACATAAAAATTTGTGACCTTATGGTTACTAGTTGAAATTCTAAATCCACATGAACAAGCGCAAAATTCACAAGAAAGACTATGTAACAAAAAAAAAATACCCCATGAAAGGTTTTTACTGGAACAGCAGAGGTCTATCGGACATTGCTAGATACCATTACGTACCCGAAGCAATAAAAGATCATAACCTTGATTTTGTTGCTATCATGGAAACCAGAAAACACGAGATGTCAAAAGCGAATCTTGCTCGACTCTCTGGAGGGGCGGATTTCGTTTGCCACTGTTTATTACCATCCCGAGGGAGGTCGGTTGGCATCCTAATTGACCAGCTGTTTCTAATTATTAGTCTGTTCGTTTGAGTTAAAAAGCCGTTTCGGCTTATAAGCCAACAGTATTTATTTCTTATATAAAATCAGATGTTTCTACAGTATTTTGGTTTATCAACTGACTTATAAGCAGCGTCGAATAGCAGAACTTATATGCCATCGATAAGCTAAAATACTGTAAAAATATCTGATTTTATATAAGAAGCAAATACTATGGCTTATAAGCAGAAAAAGTCTTTTTAGCTCAAGCGAAGACAATGCAATTTTGAATAATGGATACTCATTGCGGTCTATGGTCTAGCTCTGGAGGAGTTCAAAATGCCTTTCTCGACTGAACTAGTACGCGCTTGCTAGCAAGACCCACTTCCTAGAGGCTTTTACCTGTATACCATTAAAAAACATGCCTCTTATTTACATGTCATTAAAAAGTTCGAGCGCACCTCTGTGCCATCACACTAAATTTTTTTTTATCTCCCAAGCCATTCCGTCCAACTTCCGTTAGAGCATCTCCAGCAGCTCCCCTTTCTCATCCCTCGTCCTCGCAAACCTGCCATATTGCGGGAGATGAGCCAATTTTACTCCTCCAACAGCTCCCTTATATAGTCCCCTTTTATTGGTGATCACCAATATATCTTTCATCTGCCCCTCATATAAAGGGGG
Organism: Chrysopogon serrulatus; assembly: GCA_015844335.1. NCBI lineage: Eukaryota > Viridiplantae > Streptophyta > Magnoliopsida > Poales > Poaceae > Chrysopogon > Chrysopogon serrulatus. Next base: position 422,303 of record JADLZL010003761.1, read on the forward strand.
AGTTGCATCCCCCAATAGCTGGGGTCCACCACTAACTTACACCATCTTCCACACACTGCATGACTATCATTTTTTTTGATAGGTAGACCCTATATATATTGGGGAAGATTATTGGTGATCCGTTGGAGCAACTCCCCTAATAACTTAAAAAATAGTATTGGTGATCATCAATATCACTCTATTAGGGATGAAATTTTGATGAGCTCATGGAGATACTCTCATGTTTTCACCATTTAAGAGCCCTGACATATGGGTTCAGTCAGCGGAAACATCTAAAATACCCTCCTCTCATTCCTATCCTCTCGCTCTCTCCGACTCTCGTACTCATCTCCCCGTGCCCAGGAACAGGCCACGCCGCTCTGGCCCTACCACCACGGAGCCGCCACCGCACCTTCTCTATCACAGTCAAGGCTGGGCTCGCGTTGCCCTACGCAGTGGTCGGGAGCTTGCCTGATCGCCGCCCGCGGTGCTGTGGCGGAGTTTGCCTGCGCACCATCAGGGTGGCCGCAGCAGAGCTCACCCGTGGTGATCGGCCGGGGGAGCTCACTGGCGTGCCGCTCACCATGGCCCCGCGGATGAGCTCGCCCGTGCACCGTCGCCATGGCTAGGCGGCTTCGCCCGCGTGCCGCCCGCCATGGCCGGGGAGCTCACCCGGCGCCGAGGAGCTCGCCCGCCGCCCACCGTGGCCAGGCGGAGCTCTCTGGCTCGCCGGCACCGTGGCTAGGTAGAGCTCGCCGTCGCGCCACCCTCGTGGCCCCAGGACGGAGCTCACACGCACGCCCGACACCGTGGCCGGGCGGAGCTCCGCCACACCGCACTACCTCCGCCTACACCGCCTGGTCCACGCTCGACCTCCTCCATACCGCCCGCCTGGGACGGGGTGGGTCGTCAAGTCCGCGTGCCCCCCCCCCGCCGGCCCTTGCGCCCGTGGAACAGCTGCAGCACTAGGTGAAAGGGCGTCGAGGTGCGGTACAGCACTACGTCAAGACGGTCGTCGAACGCATCGGCCGGTACCCCAGCAGCGTCGGAGAGCACTGGGGACGATGCCAGCGCATAAGTGCAAGTCCTCATGCAGTAGGACGACCGCGCGCCAGAGGAAGTTCTTCAGGGCGTCCATGATGGTCCTAGGAGTCGTCCGACACGGTGGCTATGGAGAAGCGTTGTCGTCTGGTTGGCGGGAACGCAGAGAAGGAGAGGACGGGAACATAGGCGCAATCGCCGATGCGTGCCACGAACTTGGCCTTGCGGCCATCTGTGACCCGTCGAAGATGGCGTCGCAGGGTCGTCGCGAGGTCTTGGCTGCGCCGTGAATCGTGGGCGGGATGAGGGTTTGGGTGGCGGCGGCGGCTGGCAGGGGCAGCGTGAGGGAGGAGAGGGAGAGAGGCACGGAAGATTGGATTAAAGAATTTTCGCCCAATTACTTTTTAATCCAAACTGATCACAATCCTCAATTATTTATAATTCTGAGTGGACTCTAACGGGAAAGTCCTTATCGATAACACGGACTTTCTAATTTTTCTAATATGAATTCTTTAAATAACTAATAATAAAAGGTAACCTAGTGCATTGGAGAGGAGTCAACCGTGGTGGGGCCCGTGGCCCCTCCATCGCCACCAAGGGGGGAGGCGGTGCCCGCCCGCGCGCCCGGGGGGGAGGCGGTGCCCGCCCGCGCCCCTGGGGGTGGCGGCGGCGCTTGCCGGGCCCTAGGGCGGGCCGTGGGGGCCCCGCCTACCGCTTGTCGTCCCCCTTCTGTCCCGTTGTAGGCCTATAGGGCTCGCCAATTGTCACTGTCTTCATCTAACATGTGACAACAAAGTTTGTGATTTTTTTTTCTTTCCAATACATCCTGCAAAGTAAAATAATAAACCATCTAAAAGAACGTCACTCGGTGCTCATCATGCTGTGGGTGAGTTAAAAGCTGAGTGTATATATTGGGGATCGGAGGCATATCAAACACTGGTTTAAGTAGTGTTGTGATGCATAATAGTGAATGGAATTTTTCGTTTCGTTAAACACTAGAAAAACTGGCGCGTCTTTGACGCGCCCTGCTCGAAGCCTGCTTGTGGATGAACTGATGTATGCTTATTTTATATTTCAGTGTTGAGGGTCATTTTATAGATCATAGTACATTTAGCACCATGAGTGGTATTCTATGGAACAGAGACTGATAATTACAAAACTAAGATTTTTGCTTCTTGTTTCCATGTAGAAGTGCATCATTTGAGAATTGCATAGTGATTACTTGGCGTTGTTTGAATGGGGTAAAAAATATAATATGATACCCAATAATAAATAGAAGTCCTATGATACAGCTCATACAACTATTGCCAAGTTTCACTACTGAAAAATGCTATTATTCAAAGATGGGGAAGTTTCAATATTGATAATAATAAGTAGTGGACACTTCTTTTACATTGACCTGTTTGTTAGTTCATCAGCTATTGTTAGTAAACAAATTTAACATCACAAGATAGGAAAAAGGAGTTCAGTAAACACAATTAGTTTACCTTAAACTTTTCATATTAAAAACATATATACTTGCACATTTGGCCTGCTATCACCATTATTAGTTTTGTTCTGATTGTAAACTTCTGTCAATATATTCATGCTGTAACTTGGCTTGCACTTTCCTCGAGGTTTCAGTTAATCTTGAATTCCCTTGCTAAAGGGAACGAGGACCTTTATCTCCTGGATTTTTTTTTTTTTCAGCTTCAGCAATAATGCACCATGGCACAATATTTGACATTCAGCAAATGCAGATTGAAACTAAGCTTTTTCTCTGGAATAGTGCTGAAAGTATCTATATTTTATACCATATAGAGAACCATGATAGTGACTATCTTCCAATTGAAGAGCTCCATTCATATGTATGAACTTGCATTTATTGATTGGACATGGGGCTCGGAGCCATCAACATGGAACCATGCTAGCTCTCTTCTATACCGTGTTTTTATCTGTGGCCATAGGAGATGGATTTGGGAGGAGATCAGAGAGGAACGAGTGGAAAGAGAGGGAGGAGACATGTACAGTACGTCGCCATTCCGCTCTCGTCACGCCCATCGGAGAGGTGAGGTTGGGCCGGTGGAGCACGCACCGGGGGGCTCAAACGCTTATGTGGGCCGTCACCCTCCGTTTCCTGTCGTGCTCGCGTTGACAGTCCGATGGATCGAGAAAGCCTGAGAAATTTCGGGTCTGGGAAGCAGCGGACGGAGACAAGTCATGAGCTGGCCTGATCTGATGGTAAATGGATTAGCAGGCAACATGGCCCGATCTGTTGGCCTGTTCTGGGTTGCAGGATTTCACGATGAGACGCGTGGCCGGGTGGAGAGCTGAATACGTGGCACGATGAGACGCAAGATTTGTTGGTGCAAAATTCGTCTATGTAAAGACTTGTTGTGTTCTTAGGGAAGGATTCTCCCTCAGATCTCGATTCCCTGATGGCGTCTGGCGCTGATCGTGTGGCGGTGGCGTGCGTGGGTGGACAGTGCCTGGACAAAAGGCTGTGTGATCCGCGAACTGAGCGATAGCTCAGCTGGTTAGGTTCCTTGTGGTGGAACCTGCCCACCTGGGTTCAAGTTCTAGACTTGGCACGGGTGCTCGCATTTTTCTGGATTTATCCAAGATTTAACGGCGCTATGCTTTCAGTGGTAGGCGACGTGCCCGTCGACAGCGAGGCGCCTGTGGTGACTTCGTCAATCTCGAGATTTGCCGGTCCATCTCAGTTCTTCGAAAGTGCTCATAGGGGTAGGGTGTGCGAACAGGTGAGTGTGTGCTCGTGTATATGAGTGTCTGAGTCTGTAACTGGGTATTCGCAAAAAAAAAAAAAAGGCTGTGATCCACCATTGTGCAAAATGAGGACAGTGCCTGGACAAGTCCCAGCCGACTGGGCAATGGCTGGTACTTTGAATGGCCTATTTATTCTTTCCAGCATTGCGAGTATTTTAAAATTAAAAAAAAATCATCTTTGTTTCAGTTAGGTTCTTGGCTCAATTTGTAGCGCAGAAATATGCTTCTTGGAAAGTAGTAACTAGTAAAGGAGGATGCTAATGTGTTATATATGGATCTTTGTTATGATTCAGTGCCTGTGCTGCTTCTGCATATACATGTAGCCTGGAAACTTTCGGATTACTTATCACCCCATTCCTCCACTAAACAGTCCCTGCTGCAGGGAATCGGCCGAGGGCAAGGACGTTCGATGCAGGTGCTTGACAGAATTTCATCGAAGATACTACTTCAAATTGCTGTTGCCACAGGTACTACTTCAAATTCCTGACGGCGGATGCCGGATCAAATAAGAAAAAGGACAAGAGATCGAACAAGGAGGGGAGGAAGAAGAACAGGAGATCGAAGGAGGAGACACGTGGCTGTCTGTAAGAAGAGTAAGATGGTGGCCTCGGATGGGAATAATGCGACGGTGGCAGACGACCTCGGATCCAGGGAGGACAGTGAGTATTCATCATGCATGGAGCCGACTGGGAAGCGAATTCGAAGGACGAAGATGGTGACCTGTAGATTGAGCAAGGAGTTCGTCCTGTGCTCGGCGCCCGGGAGTAATAATAATCATCGAGGAGCGAGCATCTCGGAACGGAAAGGGGCCGGGCTGGCACATGCAGTCAACCTGGGTGGGTCCGCCGCCATGCATGCATGGAACGCGCGCGGTTTCCCCTCCGGCCCGTCGTCGCAAGCAAGCCCACACATGACACATCCGCCATGCTTTGTCCGTTGGTGCTGCATGCGATGTCCAAGCAAAGCAAGGCAAGGCCTATCCTCCGTCGTCTACTCCTATCTCAAAATGTCCAAGCAAGCAAGGCGATCAACACCGTACCACTCGCTGCTGACTGAGGAACTCATCATCTGACCGGCCGGACGGACAAAGCACGACCCCTCAACTCGACTGTAGCCACTACTACTACCAATCTGCCAATGCTAGCAGCTGCCTGGATCACGTACGGCTTTCTTCCAATCTGTGTAGCCGCCGGGCCGGGGCCCCCTGCTGCAGCCTCATCTCTGCAGGCTAGGGCTTGGTCAGATCATGCTGGAACGAATGATGCATGCATGGCTTCGCGGGTTACGTTGTTGGGTGACTCTGCACAAGACTGACTCCAACAAAAGGATATTCAAGACCTAATATTCCAATATTTGAGTATTAATAAATGGGTCAAAGACCCAAATTAAACTTTATCCACTCCAACTTGGAGAACACCGCGATACCCAACTGCCTCTTCCCGTCCGCCTACTTTCTCAGCCGAGCGCCGCCGTCGGCTTCGCCCTGCCATGCAAGTTCGTTCTTGTCTCACACCACCGCGCGCGGAACCACTTCAACCGCCGGCGAAGTCCCTCAGCTCTGGCCCACCCTTTCCGCTGGTAGTAGGAGCTAGCGGAGGCGTGCGCGAGCTTGGTGTTGGTTCGTAGCACGCCGACGATCGAGCCGGCCGGGCTGGATGTGACGCGCCGCCTGCAGCCGTACGTGAGTCCCGGCCCGATCGAGACAGTTGTGTGGAAGACGTTGCATGGCGGACAATGAGCATGGCTTGGGCAGACGTACGTGGCGGAGTGTGGTGCCGCGCATGAGGCCGTACAGTACGTGCCATCGTGGTGCGTGCAGTTCGGCTCATCAGGAGCCACGCGTGAACCAGCATGTGCGCCGGCGATGCCTGTGGCGAGCGCCTGGTGTTGCGTCCCCCATGAGCAGCAGCAGCCGCCGCCGTGCGTGGATTATCGGTGGACGGACGTGATGAGTCACCAAACATCCATTCCCTTTACGTTATTATATACTAGTACATGGCGCGCGCCATCGCGCGTGTCGGTTAGCATGTGCAGGTCAAGGCGCTGATGTATATAAGAAATATATATATATTTAATTTATGGATTGGAAAAATGATTAATAATAGTATGCAAATATATACACAGGTGCATATATAGTACATATATGCTGTTTCAAATTGTAAAAGGTAAAGAGCAATATGCATAAGTGTATGTTACATGTTGTTCAGTGGTTTTGTAGCTAAAGAGCAGCACAGCATAGCCAAAAAAATTTTACGATGTCTCTAAAAACGCGACAGGAAAAGAATGAATAGGAGCCTGATGGTGTGCGCCAAGGTGGTTGCAGAGAAGGGCTGGTGCTAGTTATTGTGCTTTGCATCCTCTTTCTATAATGGTTTAGTGATATACACTTACAACCTGGAGCAGAAAGGATAGTGTGAGGTCACGCAATATATATTTCATTCAATTCAATGGTTAAATGAAGCTAGTTTCTATAGTTATGTTAATCACAATGTAGCTATTTTACCTGTAAATTTCCTAGAAACACTAAGAGAACATTTGAAGCCTCTGTAGAATCTCAGCTTATTGCTTGGCCCAGTCAGGTAGAGTTGAATTGAAAAGAAGAAAAGAACGATAGAATTTTGGTTCCGTGTGTTTTCATGAAAAGACAACTTTAGACCTGGTTTGATCGGAGCAGCCAAAGTAGGAGATGTTGATTGGTGATTGTCCGTGGAAAAAACTTGCCTTGAAGGGCCTGATGCCTTCTTCGACTCGCTTGCACAATGGTCCATGCCATGGCAAGTTCTTCCTTCAGCATAACGACCTGCGTAAACATTCATAGTCGATCAACTGAAGAGAGCTTAATGTTTTTTTATTGATAGCATTCGAAAGGCAACATTCAATAAAGACTATGATTCAGACCTAGGAGCAAGAGTATTGAAAACACACATTTTCTGTATGTAACATCTGCTCAAGATAATAAATCACTATCAATCAAATATACCTAAAACACTATGAACATATATTTTGTAGATAGTGAAAAAAGAAAGAGCAAAGATAAGTGACCTAAATACTGACATCAAATATTTTGGATGTGCAAAAATAATAAATTCACTCCTTTTGGTATAAGTCTGTGTTTTTTAATTTTGAAATAGTAAAACACTAATTACAACAATATGATCACCCAAAATTATGTGTACATCTTACATTTCTTCTAGATGGAAGAGCACACATTTCTAATCAACTGTATGTGATAGATCCTTGACATAATGAAAGAGAAAGCACAGTCTTATAGCAACTACATTGTAACAGCACATAAAAGAGGAAGAATTGCAGACAAGGGAGCACTGTGTTCATAAGAAGTTTTAGCATCCTAGCTTGGAAGATTAAGCTATGCCCAACAAAGACACTATCTAGCAACAAATAAGAGAAAGTGCTTGTTCAGAAGGTATGACCCAAAAGTTGCCGAGCTTTGATATAGCTTCAATCTAGTTATGTCAAACTTGAGAGGCAAACATATTTAACAGTAGTAGAATGTATGAAATATTTAGTGGCAGTAGAACGGCATAAAATATGTTTTATTGTTATTCCTCATGGCCTCAAGTATTTTTCATTTATACTAATGTAGTCTTTCAGCTAGAACAAACTGAAGATGTGGTCAGAGCAAAATAAAAAAATGACCCAAGCCGAAGATAACTTTTGGTGGTGCTACAATGAAATTATCACAGCTTTACCCTGATGTGTGAAGTGGCCTCTGCGGCAACAAATCCAAGCTCATGAAAATGATGATTGTGAACCACTAAATGAAAACCCATTAGATACATGTGAGGAGCCACTTTCATGTTATATATACTAAGCAAATATTTAAATCAACAAAGAGTGTAGTTAAAAGAAATTGAATTCCTTATGTTTTTTTGCATTCCTGTCTATTTGGCATAGATAGTTTATATCTGTTTCAACAAAAGACACACTGAAGTAAAGTTAGCTCCAACATGGGTAGAAGCCAGCGGGAATGAACCATGGTATGGTACTACAGGACCTAATTTGATGATTTATCGGAATCCTTATGACACAAGGGACATCAATATTATAATTTTTAGCTTACTAACCAAATTAGCTATTCCAGGAGGAATTGTGCAAAGGGAAAAATAGTGCCTTTGATAATCATGTAAATGGACAACAAACGAACCATGACATGGAATTGCAGGACCTACCTTCATCATTTGTTGGAAACCTGTATAAACAGAGCAGGGGCATATGCTCTTGACAGATCCTAGAATTTGTCACCTGTTAATTCACTCTGAATGCATGGTAAATCCTCTTTCACAACTTACTTGCTATCTGATTGGATGCACCTAAACAAAACAGATGGACAGTCAATAGTGTCTAGACTATGTGCCTACAACAATAATAAGAGAGAATAATGTAAATCACAAGATACGATAATGGGATGGATACTTAATGGGATACTTGGCATGTATAGAGTAATTGGCTTTAAGGCCAAAAGAAAAAAGAGAAGAAAGAACCTAGATAGTAAGCGAAACCAACCTGAATTGAAGAACATAAATTTTGTAGAGCAAACTATAAGATAGCCAACATTTGGATGCCCAAATGAAAGTCACACAATGCCATGTGGGGGTTCTTAGATTGTTTAGCCTTTACCTGACTAAAGAATGTAACAAACCTGTTATATAATAGAACAAAACCGACACCCGAAGAGAATGGGCCTGAACGATATACTAACTTTTTATAAATCCGAGGTAGCAATAGCTAACTGAACATGTAGAAGAACAAAGGACCTGAGCAGCAATTCTGGAAATAAGTGGGAGTAGAATAAACTAAACCTATATATAAATGGTGTTATATCTTTAAAAATATATTGCATGTACATATGTGAAAACACAAGGAAATTAACAGGTGGATTAACAGGTGTTACAGAATGATTTTCCACCTGTAACACAAGGAACCATGATTTATCAGCCGCTTTGCAATTTTCATTCTGAAAATCACCACAACATGGGTGCATCAGATAAGAAATGCAATTTGTACATATGGGCATATCAAATAAAGTGGTCACATGAACCTTAAGATGGAGTCCAATTTCTACACACAAACTTAGTAATGGATCACACTAACATTAAATTAGAATCATTCCCCAGTTCAAGAGAAGCACTTTTGGTAAACTGTGGGTGCTCATGAAGAAGCACATGGAAAGAAGCAACAAAATCAAAAAAGGGATGTAGGTGTATCTTGAGCTGGTTAATGTCAACACCATGTCGTTCAAGATCAATTTGATGGAGTTGGCAGATCTGTACCATCACACCAAGAAGGGAATCACCATTTGCAGCATAAGCAAAGACACATGAACAGTCAAATACTCAGCCGCAGAGCATCCAAGGCAGTGCCAACCAACTTACCCAAAAAAGGGCATGCCAACATTTTTGGGTAGTACTTGCAGAAGTAAAGGAATTAATCCCTTTTTACATTATAACATAGCAGACCAAAAAATGATGTGGCCACGCTGTTCTAGGCTGGCACACCCCAACCATAGCTTAATCCATTGGATGGAATCTAGTTAGCATAAAGGAGGTGTTTTCTGAATACCTTGTTGCTTAGCTGCACCATCTTGGACGCCTCCTCTCGCCAACCACAAAACTCTGCCTGATGCAAATAAATATCAACATGGATAATGCTACCAACCAGTAGATTAGCTTGAAATCCTCGATCGAACTACTGTGTTGTGCAAGGGCAGATCTGAGACAGCAATCTTGAACTCTATGAATTTACAGATTGATTTGGTCTGTATGATCTATGTTATGTCTATTTAGAATTATATATCACTCTCTGTGTACCTTAGAAAAGCAGTTTTTTGTTCAATTACAACAGGCATACCTGAAACAAATTGGTGTTAAGATGACGAAAATGAGAAGTCAGTAATGGGAGTCCAATATCTGAAAATTGCATAGAGACCCTTGATTGAAGAGGCTGGGAACACAAATATGAAACAAACTATGCATGGACAGGAAGCTACAGTACATAGGTATATAAAATATAAATTCCCTCCCTTTTGCTCTCTCTAATTTTGGAGATGAGCAAAGCAACAAGAGGAAGACAATGAGATCTGCATCTCCCAGATTGATTTGCATCTCTCAAACGCACCTACCAACTGTCGTTGCAATGCATAGCTTCTCTATTTCACTGGAGGAGATGACAATGCATAGCTTCTCTATTTTACTGGAGGAGAAAAACCAGGGGAAAACGGAACAAGGATGCAAAGGCATCCACAAATAAAGTCTCCCTTCACAGCATGATTATTGAAGAAGCAATTGTGAATAAAGATTTTTTATTCAGCTAACTAACTGAGGTGAAGTGAGCAAAAAAAATGATCTTCCAAAGACAAGGAAATTAAATACGATTGTGCTCACCAGAGGAACAGAGGCACGAATCAGGACGCCGGGGGACATTTACATTTTTACCATTATAACGGATGTCGCTTATCCGATTCTCACTCTTAGGATGGCACTTACAAAAATAATAAAGCGCCGACCAAGTTTGAGTTACATTTTTACCACTTTGGCCTATGTGGCACGCCACGGTACGTTGACACGCTGGCACACGGTCGGCCAGGGCAGGTAAAAAGGACTCCGCTGCCCCCGCCCATTTTCTCGAAATGCGCCGCGCCCGCCCGCCCCTCCTTCTCTCTCTCCCTCCCTCACTTTCTTTTCCCCACCCCCCGCCGACGCGCCTCTTCCCGCCGCCCGCCGCCGCAAAGAACGGGCGACCAGCACCGCATCCACATCCGGTGAAGTTGGTGGCCACCGATTGACCCCCCGCCCCCTTGACCACGGATTGAAGGTACACGCTCTTACTTCCCTGGTTAAGCAGCCACCCCGCGTGGATTAGGGTTAGGACAGCAGACATCATCTTGATTCATTTATTCTTTCGTAGGCAACTGATGTAGTAGGTCGCAAGCTGTTCTATGGCAATGGGAAGCGGTGAATGCCCTATTTGGTAAGTCCCTAACCAACCGACCTGTGTAGTAGGGAATGTGTGAATAGATTAGGTCCTCATCTGTTTAAATGTTTATGATGATGTCAGGATCGATCCTGGCTCTGCGTTTAGACTAGTTGTTAAGGTTGCTAAATACGCTGCTGATGTTCAGTATGGGCTAGTGGAAATGGCAGAGCAGCAACATGATGTTTGGTTTGATAGAAACTGTCAGTACTCTTTGTCCAAACTGCATGATGATTTATCCACCAAGATTATATGGGGCCCATCTCAAACACTGGATGTCTGGGTTCTTGACCAAGATACAGGGTCTGAGTGGAAGCTAAGAAGGGATGAGCATGTTCACCAGATGATAAAGGACAGATGGAATGAGAGGCTAGCTTTTCTTGCAGTAGATGTTGTGAGGAAAGGTGGTGGTTGTAGTAGTGTCAATGACAGTTCTGCTGCTTCTAAGGCTAGATGTGTTTCAGGTGTGACAAATGAACCAAGTCATATGCCTAATGATGTTGAAGGTACTGGTGAAACTTGTAGCTCCCCATCTCCACCTACTGATGTTCAATTGCCTATAGCAGAAGTTGACTGGAATACTCTAACCATACAAGAAAATCCTGAAGATGATGGTCTAGCTAAGCAGATTGTTGATGAGGACAAGCTATATGAGGCAATGGGATTGAAGCAAGCTGAGACAGCAGATGCAGCAGATGCAGCAGATGCTCCTAGGGAAGAGGTTCCAGTTCCAGTAATGACAGCAGAGATGCAGCAAAATATGGCTGAAGCAGCTGTCAATGTAGATGACACAGCTGATGAGGAGCCCTTGATTGAATGGGATAGGGACAACCCTGATATGAATGTTGGAGTCAGCTATCCTAGTATGCAAGAGTTCAGGCTAGCTGTTAAGCAGCATGCAATAGTGGGGGAGTTTGAGCTAGCTATTGAGCATTCAGACAAAGAAAGGTACAGAGGTTGCTGTGCAGTTCCTGGCTGCCAATGGAAAATTAGAGCTAGAACCTAGTATGATGGCAGTGTCAGGGTATATTTCTTGAATTTTTTTTCCTTCTTTTTTTTCCTATAAACTGTACTGATCTGTGTATGTGTTTTTTTCTTGCATTTAGATGTATACTGATCTTTTGATGTGGTTGAAATATGCAGATACAAATATATGACAAGGAACATACCTGTGCCTCTACACAAAGGGTTGTCGCCAAGATGGCATCAATTGGCTGGGTGGCAGAGAGAGCAATCCCGATGCTAAAGAGGAAGCCAGCCATGGGGCCCAAAGAGGTACATGATGAGTTGTGGTACAAATACAACATTGACATCCCCTACCAGACAGTTTACAATGGTACAGTTAGAGCATCAGAGAAGCTGTTTGGTAAGTGGGATGATTCCTTTGTTTGGCAGTATAGGTTTAAGGCTGAAATTGAATTGAGGTCACCTGGTAGTGTGGTAGAGATAGACACTACTACTGATGAGGATGGCACCATTAGGTTTAGCAGTTTCTTCTGTGCATTCAAAGCTAGTATAGATGGATTTTTGAATGGATGCAGGCCATATATTAGTATAGATTCCACAGCATTGAATGGATTGTGGAATGGTCACATGCCTGCAGCCTTAGCTCTTGATGGTCACAATTGGATGTTCCCACTTGCCTTTGGTTTTTTTGCATCTGAGAGCAAGGAAAATTGGGTATGGTTTATGTCACAACTTAGGAAGGCAATTGGTCCAATGGAGAAGCTAGCCATCTGCACAGATGCATGCAAGGGCCTTGAGTCAGCTGTTAAAGATGTGTTTCCACAAGCAGAGTGGAGAGAGTGTTTCAGGCATCTAATGGACAATATGAAGAAGCATTTCAGTGGTGAGGTGTTTGCAAAGAACATGTGGCCTGCAGCTAGAGCATATTCTCCACACAAGTTCCAGTACTTTTTTGAGAAGGTGCTAGCAGCAAGTCCAGAAGTGCAAGTGTGGCTGGACCAGCACCACCCTTTTCTGTGGGCAAGAAGCAAGTTTTCTCCTGACATCAAGTGTGACTACATCAATAACAACTTAGCAGAAAGTTGGAATGCTTGGATCAAAGAACACAAGGATCTCCCTGTGTATTGCATGGCAGATGTAATTAGGGAGAAGATCATGGTCTTGTTTGCCAAAAGGAGAATAATTGCAACAGCCTTGTCTCCTGGTATTTTGCCTGCTGTGATCCATCAACTAAATGCAGCATCTAGGGGATTGGGACACCTGAAGTTCTCTAAAGGCCATCCCAATCAAGCTGAAGTCACAGAGGTTTACAAGGATGAGGAAGTAAGAAGGCATGTTGTCTATTTGTCTCAGAAAATATGCACCTGCAGACAGTGGCAAGTAACTGGTAAACCTTGTGCTCATGCTTTGACTGTCATAACTAGCATTAGGCAGCCTGACATGGGGTCATTTGTGGACAACTACTACTCAGTGGCAAAGTTTCAAGCAGCTTATGCAGGCATTATTCCTAACATTACTGATAGGAATCAGTGGCCTCAGGTCAACAAAGGCTTTAAAGTTCACCCTCCATGCCAGAAAAAGAGGGCACCTGGTAGGATTAGGAAGAACAGAATCAAATCATCTAGGGAGACAGGAGGAAAGGCTACTAGGCAAGTGAAGTGCCCAAACTGCCAAGAATATGGGCACAGTGGTCGGCAAATTGGAAATGCTCAATAACTGGAACAAAGAAAAGGTGACATCTTCTCACTTATTCAATATTGTCTCAATATTTACATACATGCTAATCATTTCTGTTGCAGGAAGAGAACAAAAAAGACAAGTGTGAAGCCTGGAAGGAAGAAAGGGAAGAAAGGAACAGAGGCTGTTGAGGTATTAACTCCAAGAACAAGAGGTGCACTAGCAAGGGAAGCACCAGCAAAAGCTAGGAGAGAGGTGAAGAAGCAGAACTGAAGGCTGCAGCTGCAAGAGAAGCAGCAGAATTAGCAGCAAGGGCAGAGATGGAGGCTACCAGAAATGAGTTTGCAGCTCATGTGAACCAGCAAGAGGGCCTAGAACTCATGGCTTTACAAGTTGCTGCCCTAGAAACTACAATCACAGCTAGAAGGTGACACCAAAGAACATCACATGAACTGTCCTGTTCTAATTTTTTTCATCATGATCATCTCCCATAAACTGTCAAATATGCCTATAAACTGTATTGTTCTCCATCACAGGTCACTATTCAATGAAGAACATCACATTGAACCTGTCAAGATTATCACACCGAGGAAGAAGCAGCTGGCTTATAAAGTGAAGAAGATGACACCAAAGAAGAAAGGAGGGAAGGGCAAGTGAGCCTGAGCCTGGTTGCTGTTGTCATTTTGTGTAATGTGTATGGCCACAAACTGTCTTTTAGTTGGCCTTTTTATTATGTAATGGATAATGACCATGAACTAGGTTGTTTCAGATTTGGAATGCTGTTGCAGAAACTGTCTTTTGGTAGCTGTTTCAGATTTGGGCAAAGGCCTCAAAACTCTATTTGTAATGGCCCCAGTATGCCCCTATTTCAGTTGTGACAAACAACTCTGAATTCAGTTTATGTCACTCACTCTGTCTTGTGCCATTGTTTTATTTCACTTCTGTGATGCAACAGCAAAGGTCTTGTGCCATTGTTTTATTTCACTTCTGTCATGCAACAGCAAAGATTGTAATGGCCACAAGTTACACAAAATTGAAGTGATAATTGTTTTGTTATCCACTGCTGTGCAAGGTAACAGAGAAAATGCACATGAAAGAAAACTTAACAGCTCTCTTCATGGAATGACCTCCAAATTCCAAAAGAAGTTGATCTACATTAACAAAGGCGCATTTAAAACCACAATATATATTAGTGAAAATACATCAGAAGATCTTAACAGCTCTGATTTCATTACTGCATTGGTAACAAATCACATAGTTCTGATTTTTTTCCCAAACTGATTCCACCACATCCATTACACAAAACAGACTACACCTTCACACTACTACACCTTGCCAACACTACACTAACTACTTAGCTACTATGGCCACTAAAACTAGGATGAGCACCACCAGCACGACAACACAGGCTATCAAGATTGCCTTCATCAAAGTCACCACTTCCTTCAGGCTTTCACCAGGTAGCACTTCCTTCCTCACCAGGCACCTGCTCCTCCAATCTTCTGCTTCCATCAATGCTGTTGATTCATTGATTCCACCACATTGCACCTGAGCTGCAGAGAAACTGCTTCCATCACCTTGCCCAAGAGCTGCAACATCATTGCCTCCACCACCTTGCAGGTATCCATTCTTACGCAGCTCCTTGATGTAGTCCTCTTCCCAGAACCAGAATTGACAGCCGGTGTTGTCGCGCTACAAAAAGGACCCAAAATCAGCAAAGCAAACGACTTTTGCCCATCCAAATTGCTTGCATCGAGCCACTGACCTTGTAGTAGGGGCAGCAGTAGAATACTTCACCTAAGCTCCACTCTTTCTTCGAAACAAGCCTCAACACCACCGCCTTGTGGCACTTTGTGCACTGAACGAGCGGGAGAACCGCTGGACGTCGCGGATCCGAGGCCGTAGCACTGGAGTCGCCGGCCATGGCCTAACCCTAATGTTGAGGACGGCGGCGGCAGGTCCTGGCGACGGGAGGAAGGAGATGGGGATCGATCCAGAAAGGGAGAGAGAAAGAGAGAAAAGGGAGGTTTGTGATGGATGCCGGTGCTTGGTAGCCGCTGGCGCGGGGCGGCGGGCGGCGGGAAGAGGCGCGTCGGTGGCGGGGGGTGGGGAAAGAAACGAGTGAGGGAGAGAGAAGGAGGGGCGGGTGGCGCGGCGCATTTCAGAAAATGGGCGGGGGGCAGCGGAGTCCTTTTACCCGCCCCCGCCGACCGTGGTGCCCCGCCGTGTCAACGCACCGTGGCGTGCCACATAGGCCAAAGTGGTAAAAATGTAACTCAAACTTGGTCGCGCCTGGTATTTTTGTAAGTGCCATCCTAAGAGTGAGAATCGGATAAGCGACATCCGTTATAATGGTAAAAATGTAACAAACCGGACGCCGGTGGCACCGAACGGAAGCTGAACCGGACCTTGGATGCCGGGGCGTTCGCGCTTGGGCAACAAATGGATTGAGCTAGGGTTTGTGTCCTCGGTTCCGCAAGTAAGCAAGGAAGAGGAGTGGGCGTACCTAATGGGTGCTCGTGTCTTGGCTGGGAGGTGGCCACTGCCGGAGCCCGCCCGTGCAGCAGCGCCGTCGCCACACCTGCGTGCAGCAGATTGCGACCTCAAGCACGAGCAGCTAGGGTTTCCTGTAGCACACGGGGAGGGAAGGGAGGAGGAGCGCCTGTGGGGAGCCAAGACGGCAGAAGCCGGCGGGTCCCGGCCGTAGCACCGTGGTCGGGACGGCCACCGCCGGTGGACAGCGGTAGCCGACCAGCCAGCCCAAAGTTGCGCCGAGGGGGGGGGGCTTCGCCCCGTGCCGCCGCGGGGCCACGCCGTCCCAGCGCCACCAAGCCAGCCCCACAACGCCTCATCGAGTGGGGGAGGTCTCCCAGCGCCGCCGCGCCGGTGGGCTGCAGTTGTAACACCCCCTGGTGTTACGTTAACCTAAACCTGCCACATGTCATCATAAGCATGTCATAAGCATTCATAATTAAAGAACCATGATATGTACAACTAAAATGAGTTTACAAATTTCTAGGGTTGTTTGAGCTCCTTTACATTGCATGTGTATGTGTACACCATTTAAATCTCACTTAAGTGCTTAATCAAGTTTATAAAGGTGTTTAACCTAAAAGCAACCTTGGAATGCTTAAGTGTTTGGCTAACTATGTTTAACATTTCAACCATGTTTTACAAGTCAAATGATGTAAAAGAAATAATCAAACTTGAATTGAATCGAATCCCAAACCCTAACCCTAGTTGGCTAAGTGTTGGGATTTATATTTCAGATTCAATTTTGAGGAGCTAACCATAATTAATTTTCTAAATAAAAGTTGTTAATCTTTGGCACCATTTCAAAGTATAAACTTTATACTTTGAAAATGTGCTATTGGTTAAGTTCTAAGATCACTAATTAATCATTAATTAATTGCCCAAAATTTGAATTTGCAATTTCTTTTTAAAACCCTAAAAATTTCAAAAGCTTTTACCCCTTTCTCAATTTCATCTCAAAATATTCAAAATTTGGGAAAACTTCCAAAATACAAATTGTGCATGTCTTTGAGCTCTACAAGTTTGATAAATAAAATTTTTCAAGTTTTTGAATAAAATTTAAACTAATTTCAAAAGTTTAGTAAATTGGAAAATGTGCCCTTTTGCATTTTAAACTCCAATTCAAAATCTATTTAGTTTCATGAAAAACTTTCTAAATAAAAGTTGTAGATCTTGAGAAATGGAACAACTTTTATTGTTGGAGATTTTCATCTTTTATTCAAAATTTGAAAGTAATTTTAAAATCCCAAAAGTTTAAATTTAAACCCTTTTCAAATTTCAAACTGCAAATTCAAAAATATTTGGAATTTTACAAAACTTGTTTAATGGAAGTTGTAGAGTTCATTATTTTGCACAACTTCTATTTTGGTAATTTTTCAAGTTATTACATGATTTTTGAAAGTAATTTGAAAAGGGAAAGGATGAGGTGTCTACGCTTTAAAGAGTGGCCGGGGAGCCAACTCCCTTTTCTCTTCCTCCTCTGCCTTCCCTCGCTGGCACCGGCGTCGCCGTGGTGTTCTCACGCCATCCCCGGCAAATCCGCCCGACCAACCACATCGCCGTGCTCGCGAAGAAGCTGGCCACCTCCTCGACCTTCCTTGCCTTATAAAAGTTAACGACGGCCGTCGTTTCCTCTCTTCCTTCTTCATTGCGCCGGCGTAGCCAACTCCGGCCGCCGAAGCAATTCGTGCTGCTTCTTCCACCAGAGCACCGGCCACCTTGCCAACACTTTCGCAAACCTCTTATGCATCACTCTGGTCCGCTATCGCAAGCTGCAATCACCGGAGAAGCCACTGCGCTGCTTTCTCCCTCACAGCCGGCCGCCGGGCGTCATCGCAACCTCCTCGCCTTGGCCGGATGTTCCAGAGCACCTCCGCCCAAGCCGAGCAGTGATCCAACGCCGTCCTGAGCTCATGGTCACCATCGGCTCATCTCTGAGCTCTCTACCGCGTGGGACGCGTGGGAACGCGACCTCGTCGCCGGTGCACGCTCCGGTTTCCGCCGCCGAGCTTCACCCCGCCCGCGGCCAGACACCTCCGGCTTCCCTCCGGCCAAACCAACTCCACTGATAGATTCGCCTCACTCCAGTGAAGTTCACCACCCCATCCTTTACACCGTTACCGCCTCCTTTGCGTCGGAACAGCACCAAGGCCGCCCAGATCCATCGCGCCGAGCCGCCATGGTCGCCTGGTCCATCTGCTCCAGTCACCCTCTGGCTAAGCCGAGGGCATCAGCAGGTGCGCCTCCGGCCGGAGCCCATTCTAGCCCATGATGCCACCACCGGCAGACCATCCGCCGCCGTTGGCCGGTCCCGGCCAACTCCCGGCCGCCGCCTGCTCGCAGGCCGACGGAGGAGGAAGAAGAGAGGGGCCGGGTCCATTGTCCGAGAGAGGGAGAGAGGGGAAGACAGCCGGCGCGCACGGGCCGGGCCGCTGCTGGGCCTAATGGGCCGTGGCGCCGCCCAAGAAGGAAGAGAGAAGGTTTCCCTTTTTCTGAAATGATTTTTATATCCTAACTTTTGTTATTTTCATAATTCAATAATTTGGGCATGTAAAAATAGAATAAAAATATGTATGTAATCCTTGTGGTGTGTAGTTTCATAGAAAAATATGTTTGCAGCATGTTAGTTACTTTTGTCATGATTAATAATTGCCCCTTCTAACTAATAAGTGGCAAGTCTTTGATTTTTGTAGAGTAATATATTAATCCAAAAATCTTGAAAAATTAGGAGTAAGCTTTTCATGTTAACATTGATCTCCACAAAAATTTATACACTGTTTTGAGCAAGTTTGCTATAAAGCATAATTTTCACCTTGTTTAAAGCCCGTGAAAATGATTAATAAAGTAATTAATTATATGCTTCACTTAGGTTGATTCCCTTTTGGTATGATTTGAAGACCATGAACCATTACCTCCTTAATAATCCATGGCTTGGTTGTGTAGTATTAGTATTAATCATCATCACATGTATAGTAATAGTTAAGTAATTAGTAAGTTTGATTAGCGGCTTTCAACAAACTGTAAAAATGGTTAATAAATTAGTAATTAACCTTAATCACTATTAGGGTTGATTGACTTTGGGATTGAGTGATGACCCTAGGTCATTAACCCCAATGACCTTCGGCAATTCATTTATGTTAATTGTGTTGTGTTATCCAATGTCGCCGTAATTGCTACTGTGATCCCTTGATACAACTATACCGTGAAGGAAAGTTGTACTCAAGATAATGTGAAATTAAGTTGTTTCATCCATGTTGCTATGCATCATGTCATGCATTTCATCATACTTAGAATGCATCATTTATATACGTGTAGTGATCGTGAGAGCAAGGTTCGTGTTGATCAAGTTCGGAGAAGGTTTTCATGGATCAAGCTTCGGAGAATGTTCGTGTTGATCCAAGTCCTGGAGAGAGGAATCCACTGAAGGTGTCACTGTCAAGATTAACAACTAACCCTCTCTACAACACAGGCAAGCCCCGGATGCATTCAAACCCTGCCTTGAATTTTGAAAGTCCTTTATAATTTTATGTGAATGAAATGATGCATTACGTATAGGAATTGTGTGATATCCTAATTGATGCATTTACCGTACCTGGTGATATTATCCTGGATACCTGTTTTGATTTTAAGAAAAGTTTAGTATATGCTTAGTCTTGCTGCTAGCGTAGGTTTTATGAAAATGTTTCAAAAGTTGAGAACAGCACTATCTCCGAGAAAGTATTCAAAACTTGATGTTGCTTGTCGCCTATCCTTCACCTTGGCCAGGTCAGGGGTACGCACAAGAACATGATGAGTAAATCGAGACGCCGGTGGAGTGACTTGCATCAGGATGGGCTAGTGCCTTGGTGTAGTGTCGTCCACTTGTGTCGGTTAAGGACCGTTCGTTGTGGTGATCCTGTGGTCAAGATGGTTATTGGATAGTACTAGTCGCATGCTAATGGCGGTAAGCTCCCTTGTACTATCCTTGACGAGAATGGACAACCGGGACGAGCGTAGCGTGTACCCACCCTACGGGGCGCACCGTGGAAGGGGACCGCGGCGTAGGGAGGTGGTGTACTGTACCCTCGTGGCTAGGACCCGTTCTAGTTGGGAGAAATACAAGCGTTGAGTTGATGTATGTAAGAAGGTCAGTCCTGCATACATCGTGTGGCTAGAAAGCCCCAGCTAGGTATATAAAGCGGTTCGAATCGTCGTTGCTCCACAATATGGGAGACTTGACCAAGCGTCAGCATCGTAGTAATGATGAAAGTTGTTGAGACTAAGAAGTTTTAAAATTGTTACATGGATGATAAGTGTTTGCTATAGAATAGGATAATCAAATTGGAAGTTAAGGATCAACTTTAGTCGCTTTTGGCAAAGGTGTCTTTGATTCTTGCTAAAGCCTCACCTTGATTCCTATTAGCCAGCATTCCTGAGTCTTCTCCCCAATTTTTGGTCGGGTAAGTCCTGTGGAGTACCTTTGTACTCAGGGTTTGTTTGACCACTGTTGCCGGTACTAACTGTTGCTGCTAAGTTCGGTCGTACCAGTGGGCTTAGCATGATCGAATATCTTCCACCTGAGGTGTTCTCCTGCAGGTGTTCTATCTCTTCTTCTTACTTCCGCAAACTCAGTTAAGTTTTGTTTAATTAAACTCTGATCAAGTGTAGTCCTATTCTTTTATAAATCTTCCGCTACTCTGTTGTATTTGAGTAAAAATGATTGTAATACTACAATAAGAATTTGATCCTGGAGGATCGTGGTGTCATCGGGGTTTCACCCGACAGAACATTCTGAGTTATGTGATACACAAGTACGGCTAACAGAGGTCTTAAGGACAATGTAAGGTGCTTGTGGGCCATATAATTTAGAAGGTTTACGCCATGCCGGTGCGCCCTCGCCCGGACGCAACGAGGGTGGGGGGGCTTGCCCCGCGCTGCGTGCAGGCGTGCGGGGAGAAGGCAGCACCGTCGGCCACGACGAAACCCGCCGCCGCCGCACTGTCGCTGCCGCCGCCGATGAGGTCGGGGCGGCACACCTCGTGGCGAGGGACGGCGGCGTCACGGCGCGGCGGCGTCGGCGTGGGCGAGGACAACGGTCCAACGGCGCCCGCCGAGGGAGGGGGCTGGGGGAGGCGCTTCGGCAGGGGGGGGGGTGGCGCTTCGGTGGTGGTGGGGGCAGGGGCGGTCGCGGTGAGGGAGTAGAGAGATGGAGGGGCGGCGGAGAGGATGACGGGAGAGGTACGAGAGGATAAGGATGCCATTTTTCTTTTCTTTTTTTTTTTTTTTCAGCGGAGAGGGGAAACAAAGAGCGAGGGGGTCCGAGAGGCGGCCTAGCTCCACGCGATTGATAAAGAGAAACTACGTATATATATATATATGCTCTGAGAGAGCTAGTAGTAGTGTACTAGGAGGGGAATGAGAATAGACATAAAACATGCTACTAGTATATGTGCTCCCTGTTGGTATTACTTATGCACAATTAAAATATACAGGATACCATAAACGTATAGAAAACCATTGTAGCATTTTACCGGGAGTATTCCAGATATAGTTATTTATATTTTACCACTGGAAAACAATGGATAAAGACATTTATAGTTCACCATCATGTATCTACTAACTTAGTACACCAACTAGACTAGAATAAGGGGTAAATGATAAATGATATGAGTTATGCTTTAAATGACACTGACACACAGAAAAATTCTATGATAAAAGAGTAGATAGCTAAAGTGAGAGGACAACAAGAGAGTTCAAGGTTTCTAAATACTTCTCTATTACTAGAGTTCTATAATAACTGATTCATGGTAGATGTAGCAATCACACAATAGCACTTTAGAGAAGCAGTATCTTTCCAACTCTCGAATAAGACTAGAAAGAAGGTAGTTGGGGAAGGCCGCCAAAAGCTCTACGAAACATCAACCCGAACGTGGTGGAATACGAAGACCGGACAGAGCTATCACCTCTAGGCTACCACAACTAACCATGGGATTGAGTGCAACCTCAGGTAAACTTTAGACTAGACACCACGTCTACACTAAAGATTACTACTCTAATCACATATGATAACCAGAGCACTCAATACGAACAGAGATCCCATGCCAAGATATAACAACTATACTAAACATGATATAAAAGACATAAAGTAAATAAAGAAGATAAATATATTAAAGTATAGGTCTTACAAAAAATAAATACAGACATACCAAGACTCTGAAGATTCTTCCAGAACCGGGACGTAGCGCCGCTCTCCCTAACTCTCAAATAAAACTAATCTACTACATTAGAAAGTCTAGCCCTAATTCTCTAGAGGTGGGAGGTCATCCATTCGAGAGACGCCTCCGCATCTCCATAATAATATGGTACCCTTAGGGAGGGGGGTCTGCCTCTTTATTTATAGCCCCTGTGGGATGAACGTACGCCGTTGAATCAAACCGACTTGGGCAATGGTGGAGATGCAAACCCTAAGGCGGTAGGAGGCCGTCCGTCAAAGCGGGCACCGAATGGGCCCCGGAGGGCGCCGGCAGCCCGGAGGTGGCGCCGGGCGGCGCCACCTTT
Organism: Chrysopogon serrulatus; assembly: GCA_015844335.1. Classification (NCBI taxonomy): domain Eukaryota; kingdom Viridiplantae; phylum Streptophyta; class Magnoliopsida; order Poales; family Poaceae; genus Chrysopogon; species Chrysopogon serrulatus. The sequence continues at coordinate 444,791 of JADLZL010003761.1, forward strand.
GACAGTGGGCCCCGCCGGTCGGTCGCCTTTTCGTGTCTTCTAAAGTCTTCTAGTGTTGGTTTCTCGTGGAATTGATATCGTTTGACTCCGGACTTCAAATAGGGGCAAACCATATGTTGGTTTCGATCGTCTCGACGAGCTCTTCACAATAGTGCACTCCAAATAATCATTTGAGATACTTTTTATTCTGTGCAAAATTAGATATACCTGTAAAACGATCAAGAACAACACAACTCGTGGAACTCGTTAGAATCAAACCCTACAACTATGCTTTATGATTCATTTTATATTAATTCATGCAATAATTGATGGTATAAAATAGACATTAAGGACCATCAACACTCCCTCCTTCTTAAAATAACTTACTCTCTTAATTTTTTAAAAATTGTGTTCCAATATTTATCTTATTTAAAAATTTTATATAAATTATAAAAAATAAATAAATTATTACCAAAATATCTCTAATAATAGAATAAGTTCTAACAAGATACATAATATTCATACAAAATTTTTAAACAAGAAGAATGATCAAATATAGTCTTAAAAAGTAAAAAATATATTTTAAGATAGAGGAAGTACATGCATGTATATAGACATAATTAATATATAAAGGCATACATACATTGTCTCACAAAAGAAAAAAAAAACAGAGCCACTGATATCAGCCTGAATAATGAATATACATACCCCCGCTCACTGCCACCACATCATCAAACACACGGGAATATTCACTACACACAGCTGCAGAAAACTTTCATACCAGCACCAGATGGCCTTAATTAAAGTAGCACCAGCAAAAAAAGGGGGTGGGGGTTGGGGGGGGTGTGGGGGAAGATCGTTGTGCAACTTACAGATATCAATGGGGCTAGAGACTTTTTTTTTTTTTCTTTTCTTTTTTGCGGGGTGGGCTTGAGCAATTTTGGTGGCTACTGTACCTGATACGTACCGTAATGGGCCAATCATTTCGAACTGAGAATTTATTATTTATTTATTATAAAGTAGAATATGGAGTAGTACAATGAAATGAAATTCTAGAGGCATGGGACGGGATGGAAGGCCATCCCCTATCTTGGGCTATCCGCATTCGTTATCCTCTATTTCAATTCTCTAAAAGAAATATTATATTCCCATCAGCAAATTTCTTTCCTCTATATCAATTTCTCCCGCACCTGTCATCTTCTATATCTCATACTTTATATTCTAGTCATTAACATTTATTACTCAAATCTATCCTACCCATCCCATCTACAGCAGCTGATGAGTGGGACCCACGGCCCCACCCTTTTATCTCCCCACCGCCCCCTTCCCTTTGCTCGGTTGCCCTCCATCTCTTTCCTCCGCCCGGCTTTCTTCTCCACTCTCTCTCTCTCTCTCTCTTCCTCGCGGCAGCCGGAGCTCCAACCGGCGGGCGGCCACGGCCTGGCGGGCTAACGCGGCGCGGCTGGCGGGCCAACGCGGCACGGCCGGCAAAGCGCGAGCGGGACGGGCAAGCAGGCAAGCCTCGGGCGCCCCGCGACGGCGGCCTCGAGCGCGTCCCCGGGCGCGGGCGCCGTCTCTCAGCTCCCACGGCGGAGGCCAGCAGGCCCCAACTCGGGCCCGGCGGGCGGGCGTGTCCTCCTCGCACGCTCCACCGACGAGGAGAGGACGAGCGCAGGCCCCGCCCCCACGCCACACGGACGCGTAGCGCACGATCGCTATGACGACAAACTTGACGTGCGAGCGGAGGGACGGTATTTTACCGGAGACGGTGGAGTAGACCGCTGTGGCCGTTTCATCCGGAATATGCGTGTACCGGATGGTTTACAAGCTCCCACTGCAGATAGCCTTACCACTGGTAATATACATTAATTATTGCCAACAACGATTATTGCCAACAACGAAAGGATGTCCATGTACTACTACTGTTCTTCTTCACTGTTGATGCATGTTTTCATGTCGCGTTGCCGTCGGTTTCCACGACGGGCCCCTTAAATTTCCGATGGTTTCTTCCTGTTCATTGCATACTTTATTTTGGTGCTTTCACTCACCAGGTGTACCAACGACGACGAGGTGGGGTCGCGGATTTTCTACAACAAACAAACAGACAAATACAACCGCCTGTGCTGTGCTTGATCGTTGTTCTCTCTGTACTAGTAGTATATAGTAACAGTTTATAATTTAATTATCAAGAAACCTTTACAACTAGCAGGAACCCCGCGCACTTGCGCGGGATGGCAATTTGTAGCATATAATTTTGCTCATTAAAAAACTTGAATACATTTGACACATCAGTATTCTTAGATCCTGGAAACTCTGAGATTTAATCACACTTTACAATTTTCTCATCATAAAATACGATGTGGTTATTCAAAACTAAGAATATCTAAATTGTTGGTCATGCTTAGGCAATCTTGGATATATATTCTACAACAAACTAAAGGAGAAACTGACAGTAACATCTACATACATGAAGGTGACGTCCTGAACCTGTATTCAGGTGAAAGAAAGCAATACTGAGAGCAATTGGGTGGATAATTGACAAAATCAAACATAGTTTAGCAAGCTGGAGAAGGAAAAGAAAATTTCATTAAGTTGTCCACTGGTGTTTGTAAAAACCACAATGCACTGATCCAAATGCAATAATCTATGACCAATTTTTTTTTTAAAAAAAAGGAGGCTTGTGATTATTACTGAAAATGATTAACCCACTTGGCAGGCAAGGGTTGCCTTGATGCCCTGCTTTTGAATGATAAATTACTTATCACTCTGAACCTTTAGAATGCACAACAAATGATTAGGTGGGTAGCTAGTGAATGATCAGCTAAAAATGACAGTGAAAGAAGGAAGTCCTTAGGACTTTCCTGTACTATCAGCAGGCAAGCCACAATTTATTGGACTACTGCCAGCACAACCCTCAATTGAAGTGGCAAATTAGAAAGTTAGAAAATAAAGATCTAGATATTGGATAGATGGAACGGAGGTAAATGTAAGGAAACAAAGAAAACAGAAAGCGGCATTTTATTTTAAGGAAGGAATTTGTTTGCAGACCCTATAAACATATGCATCGCTATTCTGGCATCATAATCTAGAAGTATGGGTTAAGTGTAGAAAAATATTGAACCTAAACTTACAGGATCGACATCTCTGCAAGAACCAATACATAATGAAGTCCTGAGGTAAGTACCATATTGAAATGCAATAATATATGACCATTTTTTATAAAGGGCTTATGAGTACTAAAGACGAATGAATTGCTAATCAAGATGAAAAGCAAGTAAGTTTGGACTAACAGGACGTATCACATGTGTGTAGGCAAAGCAATGTAGTACCTTTTGATGTCATTATTAGCACGATTGGAACATAAGGAAAAGACCATTCCTCTTAGCAGCCTCTCAATGTATGATAAACAAACGAAAATTTACTTGTAGAAATTACTTATAGGGTTCAAATTTCAGAGTCAATTAGCTCAGCTGAATGCATGAAGCATGAATACAGAGGAAGGGCATCCCCTGAATTGGTAAACAGGTAATAGTGCAATTGCATATAGGCATCGAATAGGCAGATGGCTACATGCTTTGAAGAAAAAAAATAGTACACTGCAAAAGAGATTGTGTAGAAAAAAAAAAGGATGGATTTATACCTTCATCCTAGCATCGTCGTTGGGGAACGTCGCTTCAGCAGACCTGATTAATGGATCTGTAGAAAAATCATGAGGAGATAAACATATAAGGTCAGGATTTTCAGTGAATTCAAAAGAAGGAAAGAGAATACAGCATCGAGGAAAATGGACTTCTGACAGGGTGACTGCGTTGGGGGGTGCCGGTGATGTGGCAGGAGAACCGCGATGGACATGAGCAGGAGCACAGAGAAAGTTGGGAACAGGGGATTGAATTGGGGGCGCCGGCGATGTGGCAGGAGAACCACGATGGAGACGGGGCCGCCAATCGCTGGGGCCTGGGGACTGGGTGGCCGCCAGTGGAGGCTCCGAGCTCTAGAAGCAGGAAGCTAGCCGGCTGGGGGCGGAGCAGCGAGGGGGGCACGGCTGTCGCGGGCTGAGACTGGCTGCGCCGCTGCATCTCGACGCACCCGGAAGCGTGGGACGGAGAGAGGTAGGGAGAAGCGGAGGGGGCCAGGGCCACGGCCGGCGCCAAGGCCGCCTGGGCTGCAACGGCAGAGGCAGCAGCGCAGGGTGGCGCCATGTCCCCGCGCACGCCGGGGAGTTCTTTTTTTTTTTCCTGGTTCGTTCTCTTTTTCGTAGGCAGCTGGGGAATTGCTGGAAGCTTCGTGCAGATGGGGATGGTTGGGTTGGGGAGCCTGGAAGCTTCATGGTTGTGGTCATGTGGTGGCCGTCGAAACGAAATCGCAAGGCCAAGAAATACAGGCGACGTGGCTTCTTGAGGAGGCAAAAATTGGTGTACAAAAACAAAGAGAACTATAGATGGCAGGCAGGCGCTCTATGCCATGCAACCGTATCTACCAGAAACTTATGCCACATATCATCATCATGCGACGAACACAAGCCACAAGAAGCATTGTACTTCCTCCATTCTAATTCTATAATAACATATTTGACCACTTGTCTTATTCAAATAAAATATTTATAAAATATCACTTTTCTTATTATGGCTTACTTTATCAATAAATTTTAAAAATAATTTAAATTTAGTTATTTTTATATAATTTTTTAATAAAACAAATAGTTGAACTTGGAGATAAAAAAAAGCCAAACATCCTGTAATTTGAGATTTGAGATGGGAAAGTACACTTATATATAAGTTTCACAATCTCTAAATAGACATACATACAACATGATCAAACCTGCTGCTGCTGGCCTTTCCTTGCCTGAAACAAAATACAAGGACAGAGACTAGTAGTACACTGCTCGGGCACTGCACTGCATCACATGCCGTGATCAGGCAGTCCCCCCACACCCTTAAGCAAGGCCATTCAAATTCCAATTAAAGATGGCAGAACTATGGGGGACATTCAGAACTCAATTCCAATGGAACAGCAATGGCAGGGCATCGGCGACTGACTGTTTCTGCTCCCCAACGACCGGCGGTCCAACATTACAACAGTAAAAGTACATTCAATTACAGTTCCAATTAAACTAGCATTGGGCTGCCAATCAAATCAAGCAGCAGTAACCAGGTGAGGTCTGCCTACTACTAGAAGCGTTGACACAACTGGACGCGCGCGGCAGTAGAGAGACGTGGGCAGTCCAGGTACCTGTAGTGCGCAAAGGCCAAGTCAGACATGCTCTCGTGCGGGTACAGACTGACGCAGGCGAGGTGGGCAGCGGAGCCACCTCCGCACGGCCGGCTCGGTAGCTGTTAAGCTGCAGGTTCCGGAGTGCGTCTCAGAAGCACGCGGGGGCAGGCACCGGCACCGGCAGCAGCTCCAGTTCATCCTCCTCCGCCTCCGCCTCCTCCTCCTCGGTGAGGCAATCGTCTATCCGCTGTACAATAACCGCATCCTCCTCCTCGGTGAGGCAATCGTCTATCCGCTGTACAATAACCAAAAGACTCATTCAGTTAATTTGTCTCTCTGTCCAACCCAGAGCCAAGTAATCAGAAATAGCGAAAGAGGATTCGAGTGCTGCTACAGTATTTACCGTCAGTTCAAGCAATCGCAGCATAGGTAACTCTTTGACAAGATTGAAAAGTTGGGTCCATTCGTGAGACACACTCATCTGTAGCGCCGCTCCTAGTGTATGGACATGGCACAGCGCACCCAAAATAGAAATACTCTGCTCCCAAAACATAACACAGTTGATCGCCTCTAATGTGTTGGCATGCACCAGCTTGATCCGTAGCGGCGGCGTGTCCGGCGCCATGCTCGGCCACATCACCCTATGGTTCTTCACCTCGGGCGACACCACCCCAGCCAAGAGCATCTTCAGACTTGGAGCGTGGAGCAGAGTCAGCGCACATGGCTTGCACTCCATCAGCTCTAGCTCCGACAGCGACTTAGATGAATTAAGACCCTTTTGGAGTTATGTGTATAGAGACAACGAGATAATATTATAGATTACTTTTGGTATTGGTATCTAGAAGTAGTAAGTGCTTAGAACTGCTAGAATTAATTGAACAATGATCCTTTTGGTGCTATGTACATAGATGGGACAAGACAAACATGCTGTCGACAGACACAACAACATTACAAACACTTGAACAATTGTACTAATATTATAGCTTACATTTGGTATTGGTATCCAGAAGTAGTAACAAGTGCCTAGAACTACTAGAATTGAACAATGATCCTTTTGAAGCTATATACATAGATGGGACAAAACATGCTATCAACACACACAACATTGCAAACACATGAACAATTGTACTCCTCTATTTGAATCTAGCTCCTCGCTACTGCCCTCACCGAGATGAGTGTGTGGATGAGATGGTGAGTTCCACATAGAAATAGAACAGGGAGGGAAAATACTAACAATTACCGCTTGCTGAATGCAAGGACCCCTCCTTGGGTTCTATTTATAAGGGATATGGGAAGAGGCATCTTCTTTTCTACCTCTTATGGTTTCTAAATTTACATGAAGGTCCTTGAATCTGCTAGGTGCCAGGCCTTTTACATGGAGGAGGGTATGTCAGCCACCCTACCCCTAACAGTAGCCCTTGGCAACTAGGCTTTGGTTGGTATAACAAAGCCCATTTGCTATAATAACTAGAAAAGGCCCCCCTGTCAATCCTAGGCTTTGATAGGTCGGTGGTGAGGGTCAAAGACCATGATATGATGATAATGTCTTGTTGATTTGTGGAGATTAGTGACCTAGCTCTTGCTTGACTTAGTTGTTGCGAGGGTCTTTGACCTCTTGGGAATTGAGAAGTAGTCATTGTAGTGGAAGTAGCAATTCTAGTGGTCATGGTCTTCAGGTGTAGATAGACATAGGAATAGCCACCGATGGTTGATGATGATGCATATTTTGAGGTAGATGCAGATGGAGTAGTTGTCATAGTTAGCGGGGCTTTGCCTCCTCTGGCACATGAGCAGTAGCTAAGATGTGTCTGTGTGGTGGGCAGCTGGTGATGGCAGAGAGAGAGAGAGCCGGAGGCGTTGCGATGGAACCACAATGAAAGATGCAGTGTTGGTGGAAGATGCGGGAGCTAGGGCATGGCCTAGAGCATCAATCTAGTCATCGTGTTGTCATCTCTGTATGCATCTGCTGATGCTCTTCTACTTTTTTTCTAGGTCTAGACTTCTAGATATACTAGTTGTAGTATCTTGAACTCGACACAACTCACTCACACCACACATACACCCTAAACCATATACACAACATGTGTCCTTTTGGAGCGAAACCACACGGGGTCTTGTAGACGACGAGCATACTATAATCCCATTGTGACACCACGCGATACATCTAGGACCTGTAAGAAATAAATATGGGGATTAAAACTCCTTGGTGCAACACTCGGTGCTGCCCAAGGGAGTTGAATCTGGGTGGGTGCCCTCCAACTGGAGCAACCACCACTGCACTGAATGTGCATCCGCTCCTCCTCTTTCTCCTCATCATCCTGATGATCCTCAAGATCGATGATCAACCAAATTTGGTTTTGTCCTTCGTTACCAACACATCGTTGAGCCCTAGGATGGCCTTGCTGGAAACATATTTGAGCACGCACTGGCAGAACTAGGGGGCCAGTAGGCGCCCTGGCCCTTTCCCCTAAAAACAATGAAATTTATATATATATATATATGAAAAAAATCAAATTTGCATGTCAAAATTCAATTTGACACAAAAAACTATTTTCACCTATTTTTATAATAATATTAGGAATTTTATTATGAACTATATATATATGTAAAATACTATAAAGATATACACTTGTTATATATATATATATTTGTCGGATACACAATGTGTCATCTATTGTTTATCCCCCTTCAATCAAAAGTTCTAGTTCCACCACTACAAGCACGCTTGTTGCTAGGAGTAGCAGCGGCAATATCATCATGTGGGGATGGAGATGAGGGATGGTTGGGGTTAGCCACCCAACTAATCAGATCCACAGGGAAGGGATGAATATGTTTCTAATAATGAACAGACGGTCTGAAAATTTGTGAGAAAACTCTTATATATTAACCTTATTATTGTAATATATAGAAGTGGCATCTATTATTTATAGCCACATGCACTAGTACACAAACCATTTCTCTTGACACTAGCATTTTATTTCTACGAGCGGTTTCTCTTTAAAACAGCGGTAGAAATTATGTATTTTCTATTGGTGGATTTCTTAAGAAATCCGCCCAGTAAATAGTTTAAAATTAATTTTTTGAGTTTTTCAAACTTCTTCGGATGGAGAACTACGAATGAAATATTCAAATTTAAAATTCTAATTTTACAAATGACCTCGGATGGAGAAACACTCTAAATAAAAGTTGTAGATCTCAAAAAATAATGAAACTTTGTATAGTTGAACACTTTTTCATTTGAATTCGCTTAGACCCTAAAATATTGAATTTACCATTGATTTAGGATAATATATGGGAAACCAAAATAGAATATAGATACAAGTGAGTGATGAGTGGAGTGGTAGAGGAGGCTACATGCGAGGGGAGGTTGTGGGTTTGAACCCTCATGGCTGCATAGTGCGTGATTTAACGCAAAAAATGTGCAACTTTGCGACTTCCCCCATTTCAAGAATATATATTTTTTGTCTTTTTAAAAATATTTTTTGCTATTTTCTTCGCATTTTCTAGACAACTTTGCGACTTCCCCCATTTCAAGAATATATATTTTTTGTCTTTTTAAAAATATTTTTTGCTATTTTCTTCACATTTTCTAGACAACGATTTTTACAGGCGGTTTCTTAAGAGAACCATATGTAGAAATCGATTTTTACTGGCGGTTTTCAAACAACCGCCAGTAGAAATCAATTTCTACTGACGGTTGAAACCGCCAATAAAAATAGGCCATTTTCACTGGTCTCTCCTACTGGCGGTTTGAAAAAGAGCCAGTGGAAATGGGTTATGAACTAAAGGATTAGAATTAGATTTAGATTGTAGCTATTCATGAGAGAAGAAATATAATTGGATTAGAATTCCTATTCAAATTTACCTTAAGAAACCCCATATATTCATATTATAAAATATAGGAGGGTGTAAATGTGTTTGGGACGGTTTTCATCATCATGAAGTTAGTTAAGGAAGGACCGGATAAAAAATAGGTGGAGAAAAATTTTACCTTTTTAGTATTAGAGATAGATTAGGTAATAGATAATGCACCGTATATGCCCTAGTTAGACATGGCATGCAATTTGCTTGTCAGCTTGCTTTTGTTTGCTCTCCCTACCTAATATAGCATCCCAAAACTCATGACTTGCGTCTAGCTAGCTAGTTTGTTACATGCAATGGGCATCCATTGCATGTCGACGCACATGCAAGCATGAGTTCTCTGGCAATAAGCCATTAATAGATGGTCCAAATTAAGCGACTACCAAACTACATGCACGCATGCATATCCTCCCTGAAAAAGCCTCGCTCGATCTTCCGCGATCCACTAGCTAGGGCCTCCCTTTCTCTCACACACACCTTTGTTCTCCCATTCTTTGTTCATTCCCCACACACGAACCCACCACCCGTCATCCCTTGCATTGCTTCTAGCGATTGAGCGGCCAATTGCATGCATATAGCAGCAGCAACAAGATGCTAAGCTGGCTCCGACGCTTCCCTAGCGATGCGATCCAAAGGAAGGGCAATGGCAGCACGGGCCGGAGGACCTCCTCCTCCACCTCCTGGAGGAACAAGAGCAACAGCTTCACCGCAAAGATCATCCGTTGTGCCTCCTCCGTCGTCGACACAGCAGGCCGCCGACGCGACGGCGACGACGATGAGGACGATGATCATTGTCGTCTACCGTCGTCGCCTCCTCCTCCAGAAAACAACAGAAACACCAGTGTCGTCATCACGGCCAAAGCCTTCTCGTTCCGCGAGCTAGCTGAGGCCGCCGGAAACTTTCGCCAACACAACTTCCTCGGCGAGGGAGGCTTCGGCCGCGTCTACAAGGCTCGCCTGCGCATCGCTGGTGAGGACGACGACCTTCCGGTGGCCATCAAGCAGCTGGACCGCAATGGTTTCCAGGGCAACAACGAGTTCATCGTGGAGGTGCTGATGCTCAGCATGCTGCACCACCCCAACCTCGTCAGCCTCGTTGGCTACTGCGCCGAGGGCGACCAACGCCTGCTGGTCTACGAGTACATGGCGCTGGGATCCCTCGAGGACCACCTGCTGCGGCGTGGCGATGGCAGCCAGCAGCTGCACGCCCCTTTGCCCTGGCGCACGAGGATGAAGATCGCGCTCGGCGCGGCGCGGGGGTTAGAGTACCTCCATGAGAGCACGGTGATCTACCGAGATCTCAAGTCGTCCAACATCCTCCTCGACGAAGACTACAGTCCCAAGCTCTCCGACTTCGGGCTCGCCAAGCTCCTCCCTGCGCCGCGCGCCTACTCATCCTCCTCGTCCTCCTCCTCCTCGACGTCGTCGTCAGCCTCGTCGACGAGCAGCAGGGTGATGGGCACTTATGGGTACTGTGCGCCGGAGTACCTGCGAACAGGAAAGCTCAGCGTCAAGTCGGACGTGTATAGCTACGGGGTGCTGCTGCTGGAGCTCATCGCCGGCCGACGAACCATCGACGCCAACCGGCCGGACGGCGAGCAGAGCCTCGTGGGATGGGCGGCACAGATATTTGGTGACCCCAAGAGGTACAATGAGTTGGTGGACCCTCGGTTGGTGATGGCAATGCAAGGGCCTACAGCATCAGAGTTGAAGCAGGCCGTGGGTGTGGCATCCATGTGCTTGCAGGAACACTGCGCCCTGCGTCCTGTCATGACCGATGTCGTCATGGCCCTTTCTTTCCTCGCCACTGATTCTCCCCACTCTGCTAGCTGAAAAATCACAATTAATCTCTCTCATTTCTCTGTGTATATATCTAAGTTTCGGTTGTTTCTATGTAAAAAAATTGGGAAGAAGAATTACATCGCAACCTAGTTAGTCTTCATGGATTAGAATGACAAGGCATACGTGCTTGGCTCTTCAAAAATTGAGAATCTAGTGGCATATATATAGAGTAAAGCTGTAAAGGGGGAATTGCCAATTGCTTATATCATCATCTGCACAAGTTATTAGCCTAGTACCATCCTATAGAGTCGTGTGTGCTGGAAAATGTCACATTGAGCAGAGGATTTCAAGTAGTCAGATGATTTCACACACAGGAGAGGAAAGGATTGGTGCACCTGAGAAAAACACAAATAAGCCAAGAAGGGAAATTTGGTAGGTTTAAATTTTGGCTTCAATTGCTCATTCTATTGGAACAAACAAACAAACACATAACTTTTTTGGTGAACGAAAACAAAAGGTTACTAAATACACTTTATACTCTCTCCGTTCTAAATTATAGATCGTTTGATTTTTTTTTACCTCAAGTTTGACCGCTCATCTTATTCAAAAAATTTATGTAAATATAGTCAAATTTAAATGACGTGATATTTGACATAATTTTTTAAATAAGATGAGTGGTCAAACTTAGAATAAAAAAATCAAATGAACTATAATTTAGAACAGAGTTAGTTAGTACTACTTAATATAGAATTTATATACACAAGTGATATATATATATATATATATATATATATATATATATATATATATATATATATATATATATATATATATATAGGGAAATTCCATCCTACTCCTAGGGAGTAGTTACTCCCATCTTCAAAACAATATATTGCGTATGTATTTATACTTGTTTATCACTTTGAGTATGTTTATATACTCATACTAAGATACTTCAAATCTTCCTACGTGAAATTTTTTTAAAGAAACCCATACTTTTTTAATATATTACGAAAATGCCACTCGACTGTAGTATATAAAACAAGTATAACCATATACTCTATGTATGTATGCATACTTGACATATATACTACCATAGATGGTCTAGTATGATTATATACTTCGTGTATATACACTTCGTTTGGTCCTATCCCCCCCTCTCTCCAAGTATAGTCCAAGCCTAGTGGATTTCACGGTGAAATGTAAATGGGTAAACGAACAAATTGAAAGATGATCCAAGATGTGTGTTGATTATTGATTAAACAAATGGAATGTATTCCATATCTACATGTCAAATTTAAAATATTACATCCATACATGGCATAAAAATACTATCATGCATGTGTATATACATAAAAATATGATGCTCCATGGTGGGGGAGAAACATGTCTCTCAATATTCTCATGTCTCTCAAAATTCTCAACTAGCTAGCTAGTAGCAAAATAGCATCATATATGTATATATATTCCTTGCACGCTAGCTATAGTTATTTTAGGTGGAATTTTTGCTCTTTTTTGTGCCTTTGCAGCTGATTTGTACTCTCTCCGTTCCAAATTATAAGTCATTTTAACTTTTTTGGTACATCTATTTTGCTACGTATCTAGATATAATAATATGACTAGATACGTAGCAAATTAGATGAACCAAAAAAATCAAAGCAACTTATAATTTAGAACGGAGGAAGTACTTTACTATGTTTTGTAATCTTTTCAGGTCTTATACACGGCATATGGTGTTTAAGACATATTTTAACTAATTAATTTGTTTGATTTAAGCATTATGTGCACCATTACTACATGTTAACTAACTATCTATATCTATATTTTCTATATTTATATCTATATTTTTATATTAGCAGTCAAATAGTACATGCAATTATAACATCAAAGTTCAGCTAGGCGACGCCTAGGCCGCGCTGGCGCGACTAGGTGCGAAGTCGGAGGGTGTCCGCCCTCGCCTAGGGGGGTAGGCGGACCCCTAGGCGGCTCCAGCTCGTCGGCGGCGCTGGTGGGGGGAGGTGGGAGGGTGCTGCGGCGCCTTGGAAGGACCTTGGCGCGCCCCCGGTGTCCCACGTGCAGATCCGGCGACCCAAGGGCGAGGTGGAGCGCAGAGCGCCCTGGAGGAGGAGGAGGAGGCAGGGACATCGGGCGCCGGCGCGCTGGAAGAGGAGGAGCGTGTGGCGGAGGTTGCCGGTGGGGAGGAGGAGCTTCGGATGCGTGTGGGCGGTGGGGGGGAGGAGGGTAACATCGGGCGGGAGCGGCGACGGCCGGTGGCAAAGGAGGCAACGTCGGGCACCGGCGGCGCGGGCAAGAGGCGGCGCAGCGAGCGGGCGAGCGGCGTTCGGGAGGGAGAGAAACAGGAGCGGCCGAGCAGGGGAGAGGATAAGAGAATAAGGGGTTGGTGTGGTGGGCGAGTTGGGCCGTAAATGGGCCTTTTTTCTCTTTCTCCCAATTTCATGAGCACTGATCTTCTATTTTTTTTCTTTTCTTTTAAGTATATATATATACATGTATTCTTCTCAAAAAATGTATGTGTGTGTGTGTGTGTGTGTGTATATATATATATATATATATATATATATATATATATATATATATATATATATATATATATATATATTAGCCATCGTCTAGCAAAAACGCCTAGAAACGCCTAGGCTCGCCTAGGCCCGCCTAGGCTCTAGGCTATGGGTTGTTGCCTAGATTTCGCCTAGCGCCTACCTGAACTTTGTATAACATTGATCTATTTATATAAGCTATCAACATCTGCCTATTTATATATTTATTTGTCCACATAAACAAGCCATATCTTTCACTAAAATTTATTAGCAATCTCCGTAGCAACACATGAGGTATGCAAGTTTGACTTTAATCTAGCCCTCGTCTGTATTACAGTAGTACCAATCAATGAAGCCTTTCAGCTCTGTGAGGTAACAGTAAGTTGAATTTGTTTTTACTAAGTACTTTGCTGAAAAATAATGCTCCCTCACAGTTCTAAAAGCCATGTATAAAAAAAAGACGATAGAACAATTTACAAATAGGAATGGAAGGAATATCAAGCTTTTCCTATGTTTATCCACCATCCACTGGTTTTCAGCTGCTGGCAAACAACAAACTAGCAGAATCAGCAGCCGCCCAGAAACTCCATCTAGCATACCGAACAGATAGCTGGCACAGAAAGCTGGCCGCCATGCATGTTCTGCAACTGCAACGACGATGCATGTTAGCTAGGATTTATTAACTTGCTTGTGTTCCATGCTTCTGTAAATAAGTAGAGAGTGACATAGTATATTGACCAAACATGCATACAGGCTTGTCTGCTTTTGCCTGGGAAGAGGCAGAGGAAAGAATAAAGCTAGCTCGAACCTTCGTCTTTTAACCCTCAAAAAGCACACTGTTTGTTTTCAATTGGATATGCATCTCTCTCTTACAGTATATGTGCTCTTAGCTAGCTAATACCATATAGCTACAATTAGTGATATCAAAACTATGATTTCATTTCGAGACCTATATATATGTCAAATATATAATACTGCTTGCTCGTAAATGGAGCCATGGAGGTATGAGTAAATTAAAATTGGTTACTATATGCATGTTTGTATCTTTCAGCCACTAAACAATAATACTATACGATAGATCGTTAATTATAAAAAAAGAAATAATACTATGATGGACCAGCTGGAATGAACAACCGATGTTCATGCATGGCGATCCTTAAGGCACTCTTTGGGTCACACGGAATAACTCTTTAGAATAACTTCTAGCTGTTGTTTGCCTAATTTATATAACTTTTACTCAATTAAAACGATTCCTAAGTGAAACCGGGCTAACCAAACAAACCCAATTTGATGTTGGAATTGGGTTCCATCTTATCACTGCAGTACAGTGCAGTCCCAGCTAGCTGGTCACGTCAAGGCTGTTCACATTACCAACGCTTGGGGAGAAAAAAAAAGAAACGGGAGTCAATACAGAAGATCCTTGGTTGGTGAAGAAAACGATCTGGTCGAATAATAACCAAACTAAAAAGCTGCATGAATTAAAAGCTCTTGTAGAACGGCCACTAAGTAAGATCCAAATTGTTGTTTAACACTAGTACTAGTACAGCGCATTAATGCAAGTAATTGGCTGGCAACCGGAGTCATGACGTTGATTTTCCCTCCGGACGTGGACTCCCTTCAAAAGAAGTCATTAGGATAACGACAGTCTTAAAAATATAACTTTAAAATATTTATTAAAAAAATTATATATATAAAAGTATTTTTAAGAAAAATCTCTTTATAAGATTTTCATATTTCTAAACTTAATAATTTAAAAGTTATTTATAATTTATATTTTCAATGTTTAACTCAAACCTTGTTCAAAATAACTTCTTTTTTAATATGGAGGGAGTACAATTCTTCTCATTTGATAGTTAAAAATTTTAAACTTTAGTTATCAATGAAGTAAAAAAAAAAACTTTATTAACTATTAATTTGCAAAAAAATATATAAGTTAATGACATAGGATATATGCTTTAGATTTAGTAAGTAAAAGTACTTTTATATAGTTCATATGTTATGAAACTATATGATCTTTTTTAATTGATGGTTAAAATTAAAAATGTTTGACTTAAGACAAACCTAGTATAAAATATAAAAAACAAATAGAGAGAGTACTCCCTCTATCTGACTGTCACATAGCTTTTCGATGGGATGAAGCCTTTAAACACTGAAAATGCGCAACTCTAAACACTACTGTGTGGACCAATAGCGAAGAGAACAAGATAATAAAAGTCAGTGTAAGAACAGCTCAACTTACGTGTTCACACGCTCTCCTGTGATAGTGATGGTTGACTTGGCTATGCGTCCGAGGGCAGGCCAAGTTTGTTCACATTGTATTTTTCATATGACGTGTATGCTGACGCCAGCGACGTTAATTCTACGGTCTACACTACGTTGCGTTGGTGTTATCCGCCTCGCTCACGTCTTTTGTTAATTTTGTTTTCATCCTAGCACAAGTTGTTGCATATGGTAATATTTGTTAATTTTGTTTTCATTCACGAGACCTTTTACGTGTAGGCTAAAACTTTGTTCTCTTATGTAAAAAAAAAAGGACCTTTCACAGGTAAAAATAACCTTTTTCCACATGTTTAGTTGACCTGGGCTGTATCTGTATATATATGTATATATGTTGCTTAAGATCGCCTTTGCACATCAACCCCTCACTTGTAGCGTATTGATATATAGGGTACTGTTATTTAGGACCACCTAATGTCATTCGCTGTCAATCTTTTCTTTTTCGTGGGTGCCTGGGTGGGTTTGTAGTTTAATCATTTTCTGATAACAAGGTTAATTTAATCATTGGTTTTTTAGACGACAAACACATATAAAACACAAGTCATTTATCACGTGAAAGATTAGTGCATAAACACTTTGCTATAGCTATGAATCTTTTTTTTGGTACGCAGGAATTTATCCTGCATCTTGTCGTAGAAATGGACGGATTCTAGTTAAATTTCTATCTTTATAGGAGGGCTCTAGCTATAATTTTACAGGTGGGTTGGAGTGGAGAGGTGCTCCCTCCATAGGCCATATGGTCCAGCAAAATGGCTAGGAATATATAAGATTGTGGTACAGAATATGACACAACAAAAAATGAATAGATGTTTGGACTTTGGAGTTTAAACTTTTATTACATTTACAAAATGCGATGCAGGAACGAATATGTTTAGTGCGTTGTCGTGGTTCCGAGAAATGCTATGGCCCAAAAGTCAAAATTTCGGTATGTTGCCCGGTAAATTTATCCTTCCTTTTGGCCACTGACAACATATAAGGTTTATTATATTAGCCTTGCTTTTGGTTAGAGCGTTACTTTAATTAAAACCACAAATAAAGTGCCATGACTGAATGGAAAATCACCCACGTGGAGGCGCGGAGCTGTTCAACTCCTCTATGTTCTTATCCAAAGGAAAAAAAACTCAACCAAGTTTTCAATTTTAAAAAAGTAATTATATTAGCTGCATATGCACATACTTAATGAGCCTAGCTGGTGCATTTCTTTACTAAAAACACCTAATAAAGTGCCATGAATGAATGGATGTTAGTAATTATGCATGGGTTGTCTTGGCTTTCATATACTCCCTCCGTTTCAAATTGATTTGTCGCCGTGGGATGCGTGCCACAAGTTTGACTCGATTTATAGAAAATACGAGCAATATTTATATCTCCAAATAATTTTGTTAAAAAACTAGATTCAAAGATCTTTCCGATGATACTAATTATGATACTAATCGATGATATTTAATATTTATAAAAATTGCTGGCATTTCTTTACCAGGAAAGCGGCGGCAGCACATTTTGAAACGGAGGGAGTATGTCCTGTGTGCCAAGGTCTCAAGGACTCGATTTACAATTAGTACCCCTGACCTTGGCGTCCAACAAAAAATTAGAATTAGCTAGCAATAGGAAGACAGTGAACCAAGTAAGTCGTCATTGGGATGCAACATTGAAGAAAATTTTCGAGGGAAGGAACGTACATGGATGCATGGTACACTAGGACTATATACGTATAGAGTTGTTTTTTCTTCTATAAGTAAAAGGAAGATAAAACGTTTTTTTTTTTTTTTTTTGCATAAGAAAAGAATCATGCTGATGATAAGTACAAGGACCAATTGACCATTCAACAGGCAAAGTTTTTTAACGGAAAACAAAAAAGAACTTTCTGTGTTGTGTGCGGCCCTACACGTAGCTACTACATTAGCTAGGAGTTGGAATAGTTTATTTGTGATACTAATGAGGGGATTAGCGAAAAACAACCTCACCTCACCGTCCCCGCCTTTTGAAACGGTGCCTCTGCACTGCTTGCTCCTTGGTCTCCATTTTCTTCTTTCTCATTTTCCATGTGGTCGCTTTGCTTGAGTTAGCAAGCAATTAGCACATCACAGGAGCAAAGTAATTAATTACTAGCAATTAGTAGTATTTATTTATAATTAAGCAGGGAGAAGAACAGCTCAGGAAGTGGAGTCCCACCCATCATCACCTTTGTCTGTCTGTCAGTCTGTCCCCTCGCCTGCATTCCCATTCTCTTCCTCTTCATCTTCCTCTTCCTTTGCTCCCAGTTGTTGTGATATTCTATTCTGTTCCACCATTACTCTACTCCCCTCGAATCTCCTCGTCAAGGTCAAGGCAGCAACGCCTCCCCTTAACGCGGCCTCCACGCGAAATGCCCACCGCGTAGCTGGTTAATTACTACTACTCCAGAGTCCAGTCCAGTCCCGGAAGCATCTCTCCTCTCCACCCAGATCGGATTTTCATTCTCCAATTCCGTTCATTCCTTCCGCGAGCTCAGTTCTTGGCCGCCGGAAGCAGCAGCACCACCAGAGCAGAGGATCCATTCCATCACCCGGCCATGGGCAGCTACGCGTACAAGTACTGCATGTGCTTCACGCGCAAGTTCCGATCCCCCGACGCCCAGCCGCCGCCCGACGTCCGCGCCGCCTACCTCTCTTTCAACTCCGACGTCCACGCACTCCGCCGCTTCCTCTCCCAGGCGCAGGGCGAGGACCCCGCCGAAGTCGACCGCATCCTCGCCTTGCTCACGGCCGCCTCGGGCGGACATGGCATCGCCCGCCTCGTCAACAGGTCGCCGGCGCCGGCGATGCCCACGCTCGACGACTTCTTCGCCTTCCTCTTCTCGCCGGAACTCAACCCGCCCATCGGACAACAGGTTGGTTGCCTTCTCTCCACCACCTAACCAGCAACTATATAATCACTGCTTACTTAATACTGTACCTCCCTTCGTCTTTATCAATCACCATCGATTCTGATTGATTTTGCCTGCTAGAGTAGTTAATTAGATGGCTCCATGCTCATGATTTTCCATTTCCTCTGCTCCTCTACTGTTAAGCTTACAGCTAATGGTTGACTGACTGCAATAGCAGTAACTTCTCCCGAGGTCAACTCCCTCCAAGATTACATTTTTACTTGTCTCTGTCTGTCAATCCATGGAATTGTTGGAGGACATGGGAGCTCAGTTCCCCGAACAAGCTTCAATGCTTCATTCACCCAGTACATGTCACTGTCCTCACCTCATTCAGTCATTGTCTATCTTTTTTTCCCCCTCCAACACCAGTCCTTGCCTGTCACTCTCATCCTCTCTCTGGCGGCATTCTAGGGGCGCTGTCCAATTCCAATTTCGGTAGCCACTGCTGCATTTCCTACTACTTGTTGCCCTCTCTGCCTTCACATTGCAGCCACCAAATAGATAGCTGAGTCGAAATAATAAGGTGAAGCCATCAGTACAGAGTAAAAGACTAGCTCCATGCCTCAACAAATGGTCCAAAAGATGTGCCTTTGGATTACTTACTACTGCTGTCAATTATTGATTTCATTTCAAAGATCCTAAACCAAAACTCTCCGCTCTGTAATGTATTGCCCATTCATACCTGTACATCAGTTTTTGCTTCTTCTCTCACCATTGTCTAAAATCTTTGTTCAGGTTCACCAGGACATGTCTGCCCCATTCTCCCATTATTTCGTATTCACCGGACATAATTCCTACCTAACTGGGAACCAGCTCAATAGCGACTCCAGCGACGTCCCAATTATAAAAGCATTGCAGAGAGGTGTTAGAGTCATTGAACTCGATATGTGGCCAAATTCTTCAAAGACCAATGTTGATATTCTTCATGGAGGGTATGAATTCTGTTTTTGAAAAACACGTTCACTATTTTTATCCCATGGAACTATTGCAACGTAACTGCACGTGAATAAAACTGCTTATGTGTGAGGATGATACTATGGGTGTGGCATTACCAGTATTCAAAGCTCCCAAAACAAGATGGCATTATGGGTACACGTGAAGAAAACACATATTCTGCAAATGTAGCATGATATTCCTAGCATCACCCTTTTTCCAAGAGGAAGGATGTATTCAGTTCTTTTATTCCTTATTATAATAAGAGTACTCTCATAACAATGTAGCAAGAAGCATATTTCCCCTGAAATACCACTGCTTAGTTCTATATTTGTAAAGACCAGTTTGTCCATGCTTCTTGAATTTGCATCCATCCTTTTTATTATCTCTGGCTTTGCAAAAAAATTTCACCCTGACTCTTCTTTTTTCTTGTCATTTTAAAGGACATTGACTGCGCCAGTAGAAATGATCAGGTGTTTGAAGTCCATTAAAGAATATGCCTTCTGTGCATCACCATATCCGCTTGTCATCACTCTTGAGGATCACCTTACACCAGATCTCCAAGCCAAAGTAGCTAAGGTAAAGTTTGCTTAGTATAACAACTCCTTGCACTTTCCTATTTAGACCTCAATTCTGACTTTAAGTTATCATAGATGCTCACTGAAACATTCGGAGATCTACTTTTCGTACCTAGTTCAGACCCAATGAAAGAGTTCCCCTCTCCAGAAGCTCTGATGAAGAGAATAATCATCTCGACTAAGCCCCCACAAGAGTACAAGGAGTTCCTCAAAGTTAAGGATAGCCAAAATGGCAGTGGAAATATAGCTGATCTGCCAGACACAGGAAGCCTAAGAAGAATAGATTCAAATGCTGATAACCAAAATGGCAGTGGAAATCTAGCTGAAGACACTGGAAGCCTAAGAAGAATAGATTCAAATGCTGATGACTCTGATGGAAAGGTCTGCAATATCACTGTCTTGTCTAGACACACACCCATGATTTAACACAAATGAGATAAATAAACTTATTTTTCATAAACAGGATGAACTGGATGAGCAAGATGAGGAAGATTCCGACGAGGATGATCCCAAATTTCAGCAGGACACTGCCTGTGAGTATAGGAAACTAATCACCATCCAAGCTGGCAAACCAAAAGGCCATTTGCGGGATGCACTAAAGGTGGATCCAGAAAAGGTCAGGCGGCTTTCTTTGAGTGAGACACAGTTAGCTAAAGCAACAACTTCTCATGGTGCTGAAGTCATAAGGTAATTTGTGTGATTCATTTCAGTGCACAAGAATACTAGAAGATTCGGTATTGAGTTGTTAGAAGATTGCCTTTGTGGGTTTTATAATCTCTATATTTTGCTTATACCATTGAATCCTATTCCTCTGTTTTAGTCTTTAGGTGCTCAGCAGGTTTATATTGTGGTCTTACAGCGGGAAAAATGATGAGTGGGAGGGGACACATGATTAATTCATTTAAAGGCTGAATTCCATAGCTCCATACAAAAGATAGGAAACACATGCTATCTGTTAGTTGAAAATACAAAATTATTTATCCCTAACACTATCAAATTTAATGAATCGTAACATTGCATCTTCTGGTGGTTACCAAGTCACAAACATGCTGAGACATTTAAATTCTGTTCAGGTTCACCCAAAATAATATACTCCGTGTGTACCCAAAGGGCACGAGGGTTAATTCTTCGAACTATGATCCAATGAATGCCTGGATTCATGGTGCTCAGATGGTTGCATTCAACATGCAGGTGAGATTTCAGTTCTTAACTGTCATGAACCAGTAAGTTACTTTCTTCATGCTTTTACACTTGTGTCGTATTAAGATGTGTGACTGCTTTTACACTTCATGTTGGTCTTTCATTTTTTCAGGGACATGATAAAGCACTCCGGTTGATGCAAGGATTTTTCAGAGCCAATGGGGGTTGTGGATATGTTAAAAAACCTGACTTCTTGCTAAAGACAGGTCCAAACAGGGAAGTATTCGACCCCAAAGGTAGTTTGCCAGTGAAGAAAACTCTCAGGGTAGGTGTATACTTCCCAGACTTTGACAGCTGAGTTTGGAAAGATGTTCCAATCGAGCTTGTCCAGCATATAGCTAAATCTGGTGTGATGTCCAAGCAGGTAAAAGTATATATGGGAGATGGCTGGCGCATGGACTTCAGCAAGACACATTTCGATGCGTTTTCGCCTCCAGATTTCTATACCAGGGTAAGGCAACAAAGATGTTCATTTGCTTTTTTAAGTAAATGTTAATTTGGGTTAGCAGTAGTGACATGAAAATCACATGCTGGGATGATGTAATAGCTAGAGTTCCCAATCGTCATGCTCTCTGAAAACATACAGGTAGGGATCGCGGGAGTGAAGGCAGACACTGTGATGAAGAAGACAAGGGTGATCGAAGACCAGTGGGTGCCGGTGTGGGACGAGGAGTTCACATTCCCTCTGAGGGTGCCGGAGCTGGCCCTCCTGAGGATAGAGGTGCAGGAGTATGACATGTCGGAGAAGCACGACTTTGGGGGACAGACATGCCTGCCGGTGTGGGAGCTGAAGCAGGGCATCCGTGCTGTGCCCCTGCACGACCGCAAGGGCAACAGGTACAAGTCCGTCAGGCTCCTCATGCGCTTCGATTTTGTCTAGGTAGCAGCAGCCCTGCACAGCAAACATTCAGATTCAGTCAGTCAGCCATTCAGTCAGGCAGAAGTGTTCTTCTCTTCTTTTGCATCTACTTGTGTGTGTGTTTGTGTTTATTACAGGGAAATCAAGCTAGTATGTATGAGTTAGCAGTAGTGTGTGTATGTACGTATGGTATAGACTAGAGTGCATCCATTATATTCCTGCCTCACGCCCAATTCTTGCGTATATGAATCAATGTGTATGTATGTACTGATTTTGTCTGAATAAAAGCTGTATGGAAAGAAGGAGCAGATCGACCAAGCAAGTCTTTCGTGTGTTGGAATTTGATTTTTGTTCTCTCCCCCTGAAATTCTGAAATTGTTGCTCGGTACGGGTGATTGTGATACACTGGTTGTTACTGTTACTGTGGGAATTCTGGAGATCATTTTGCTACCCCACACGAATAAAGCTTTGGTTGGGTTCAGAGTTCAGACTGAACTTTTTTTTTTTTAAAATAATTTTCTTTAGAACTGGACTAGGACACGTATGTGGGCCCATTTTATCTACTGTAGCATCGGTCAACTTTGATGCATTATATTGCATGCATCGTCGTCACTACAAGCTCACCAGGTGCTCCAGTGTGGTGTCCTGCTCTGCATTTCCAACGTCTGCAGTAAGTAGATTGATGGTCTGTAAGTGTGAACAAGGCATTTGCATGGTTTACCATATGGCACCAACTGGGGAATCACCAAAGTATAAAAAAATCCTATTCAAATGCCGAAGGCTGAAATGTCCGTTTTTATGTCATGTTTATTTCATTTTGCACAGCTTACTGAACTTCTTCAATTTCGTGTATACAATACAGTTTACAGTTACAGCATAAAAAAATCTGTTCTGATATTATCCATTATTTTACTAAAGTATATCACCAATTCTCAATTCTCTGCAGCTACTTATTTGTTTTAGTAGTAGGCAGGCTAGAAAGTTGATTAATCAAATCCATTTCCGTGTCTGTGTGACTGTCATTTCGAGGCATGGCTTAGGTAGGTTTGTGGACAGGAGGAATTTTGCTTGGAAGCTAGCAAACGGATGAGCAGGAGGACGACTGGAGTGGCTGGTGCTGGTCTGTTGAGTCCCAACTTGTTGATGTGAGTTCATTCTTTCCTTTCTGAAAGAGCCACTTGACTGGGACTCCCTCCGTCCTAACAAAAATGTAGCTATAGAATTTGTGACAAATCAAACTCAGTTTAAGTTTCACCAATTTTATGATGAATAATATTGACAATTATGTCTTCAAGTAGGGAGTATTTTTTTTTATTTTATAAAAACTTTGATCAAAAGTCAAATTACTTGACTCATCAAAAAGTAAGAATTGTATTTGTTTTGCGTAGGGAGTACTAGTATTCTTTATGTAAAATTTATATTATCAAGATTAATGTTAGCCTAGTCGCAAAAAAGAAAAGGATTAATGTTAGCCTTTTTTATTGATTGGCCGATAGCCTTGCATTCATTTTACCGCAACAATCAATTTTGACGCGTGCATCCTTGTAACAGCAATTATCATCATGGGTGCCGCTTCTAATGAATCAATTGATAGTGCATAATAAGCATCAAATTATTTCTAATGTAATAATGTTTTGTCCATGTCTTTATACACGTATAAATTTTTTAAAAACAAGCTCTCCTAATGAAGCTCTTAAATATGATCTTTACATTTTTTTCTCAGAAAAAAATTATTTTTGTCACAAATTTTTCTGCGGCCAATTGGGTAGCCTGACAAAAAAAATGCTCAAGTTAAAAAGTATTTAGAAAATTTCTAAAACTTCTCTTAAAAATACACTATATTTTCTTAAAAAATAAAAGGAAGCACATTCTCCCAGTTTATTCTGGACAGAAACAAATGACAAAAAAAGGAGATCTATCTGAATATGGATCGTAATCCATTTCATTCCCCTGAGAAATTAATTTAATTCTGCAGTTTCCTCAATTTTCATGGTCTCGGCTCGCCGCTTCTCCACCTCCCGTTCTCGTCTGCTACAGCTCCACTTCGGCCCTCTCCTCCTCGTCACCACCGGCCACGGCCAGCCTCCGCCGCCGCCTGCCCACCGCTCGCTACTCTCGTCTCTACCACACGCTGGAAGAAGAAACCCGGCTGTCGCCCACTCAGAGCTCTCTGACTCTGAGTGAGTGAGTGAGGCGGGCCTCACTCGCGTCGCTGCTATGCCTTCCTCACCGCTCGCCGGAGTCCACCGCCACCGGACAGGAACCACCACCTAGTGCCTGTCCCTGATGCACATGGCGCCCGACCGCCCCTTAGAGGCCTTCATCACCGCCGCCCGTGGCGCCATCGCGCACCTTCACCTTCCCGTCATCCACGTCCCCGGATCCAATTCCGGTCCCAATCCCAACCCCAAGCAGCAGGAGGAACTCGAGGCCGACTGCCTGCTCCACCTCCACGTCGTCGTCACCAACTTCCTCCACACGCCCCTCAAGTCATTCGCCAGGTGCTTCAAGCCCAAGCGACGGGCAGGGGCAGGCAAACACTCCCCGTCGCGCCACTGGGATCACAGCAATGGCGCCACCCCGCAGAGGCAACTGGAGCTCCTGCTCTGCATTGCGTTCGACGCCTTCGCCCACAACCTGCACTTGCTGGAGGATGCCTGCAGGCAGAAAGGTCAAGAATTTGGTATGGCTACCCGACAGTTGGAGCAATTTGTGCTTCTCAGGAAGGTGGTCGATGGGAAGAGGGCCGATTTCGATGGGTTCCTCTCCAACCTGGGCTTTGCAAAGGTTGGGGCGCCGCCGCGAGCAAGGATCATGGGTGGTGCGTCCCCTGTCCCAGCACCAGCGCCAGTAAGCGACCAGGAGGATGGTCCTGGAATTGGGGACGACGAGGAGGTGGACAAAGCTAGCGGTACACAACATCAAGCACAGAAATTGCCTGCCCGGCTGCTTAACATTCCTCTGTCCAATGTGGAGCGTCTGCGGTCCACGCTGTCTGCAGTTTCACTGACGGAGCTCATCGAGTTAGTCCCGCAGCTGGTGAGCAGATCATCAACATCAGTGGATGGACATCCTGATAAGAAGAAGCTTTTCTCAGTGCAGGACTTCTTCAGATATGCAGAAATTGAAGGTAACATCGTTTTTCATTTTCCAACAGAGAGGTAGAGGTGTCCTCAATTCTACTTCTTCAATGTGTAGGCTAAAGGTCTACATTGATAATTTTACCTGGCACCAGTAGGTAAATCACCAAATTAGATCAGTCACTGTTAGTCCTCTACAGAAGGCTCAAATGCCAGTATTAGAGTCAAAGTAATTATATTATGACACTTTAATCACTAGACTTCTTCAAATATTCAGATTGTGGATATGCCATTCGTATCTACAATTTACAGCATAAAATCTGTTCTGATGTTATCTGTTATTTTACCACTGTCTAGAAAATTTAGGTGAGCTACTATCAAACATATGCCTATTAGACATTTTAATTGACCCATGCAACAACAGGGCGGTACCATCCTATTATTTTTCCTGTTAGTACATTTTTAGTCAAGCTACTCTCTATCCATCATACGATTTTCAAACTACGGTTCTAACTGGTACCTCAGGTCCTCAGCAATTCAGCACTCTGCATAACATAATGTAATGATACTTATGAAAGGTTGCTGTTTTTATTTTATGTATTTTAGTTGGATCGTGAGGTGATATTTGTAACTGATGTTATGCTGCTGCAGGAAAGCGATTCTTTGAAGAGTTAGACAGAGATGGTGATGGCCAAGTCACTCTAGAAGATCTCGAAATTGCAATGAGGAAGAGGCGGTTACCAAGGAGGTATGCTCGAGACTTGTTCCGGCATACAAGAAACAACTTCTTTTCGAAATCAATTGGGTGGAAGCAATTTTCATCCTTGATGGAACAGAAGGAGGCAACCATTCTCCGAGCATATACCACGTTGTGTTTGAGCAAGTCTGGAACACTTCACAAGAATCAAATTTTGACTTCCTTGAAAGGTGCTGGACTTCCAGCCAATGAAGATAATGCTGCTGCCATGCTACGGTATCTAAATGCCGATGCGGAAGGATCAATCTCATATGGCCATTTCCGCAACTTCATGCTTCTACTTCCTTCAGAGCGCCTTGAGGATGATCCTCGGTATGTATGATGTATCCTGTTCCTGTTAGAATAAACCTGCGGTTGAATTGGCTTTAGTGAATAGTGACTCTGCAATTATCACCAATTCGGACTATATTTCATCGTTATATGGTGCTCTCTTTGCTATCTTACTTTTCTTCACATACAAATGAATTCTTTTTTTTTTTTTTTTTTGGGAACACATACAAATGAATTCAGGAACATTTGGTTTGAAGCTGCTACTGTTGTTGCTGTCCCCCCACCTATAGAAATATCCACAGGAAGTGTTTTGAAGTCTGCTTTAGCTGGAGGTCTTGCAAGTGCGCTCTCTACCTCTCTGCTGCATCCTATTGATTCAATGAAGGTACAGTAGCATGCTTGTTTATACTGTTTTAGTTTGCATGCTTCTTTATACCATTTTAGTTCAAACAACTGATTCAATAAAGCACAGGATATTGAATTAAGAGCTTTCTATGTATAGCATCCCATTTGAGATCTTACTTTATTATGACTATGAATGCCCATCACAAATCAATATGCATGCGGTATGCCAAAGCATTATATGTGACCTCATTGGTTAAATAGGATGACAGAAGTTTAGTCTGCCAACAAAAGTACTCAAAATGCAAATGCTTTATCTTTTTTGCTGTATCAGACACGTGTCCAAGCATCTACGCTCTCATTTCCAGAGCTCATTTCAAAGCTTCCACAAATTGGGATTCGAGGATTGTATCGAGGTTCTATCCCAGCAATTCTTGGCCAGTTTTCAAGGTATGTGGCATTTCATAGGTTTATATGCAAATCTTTTGTAGGATATAAAATGCAAACCCTGTCATTTGCAGCCATGGTCTGCGGACAGGAATCTTTGAAGCAAGCAAGCTTGTATTAATCAATGTCGCTCCAACACTTCCAGAGATTCAGGTATGATTTACTACTCCAGTACTTCTTGTCTTGTGCAAACTCTGCATTCTCTACAATAAAGGGACTTCCTGCCAGTCTGGACTCTGGAGCTCACCTTGTAAATCCCATGAAGTCGATGGATTTTTTTTAGAACTTAGTAGTGGTAATAGAAACTTTCTGGTTCTCTGTAATAATTATTGTGCTTTGTGGAATTGTTTGATGATATGTTTTTTGTTCCATAGGTGCAATCAATTGCGTCCTTCTGTAGCACAGTCCTAGGAACTGCAGTCCGAATCCCTTGTGAGGTTCTTAAGCAACGTTTGCAAGCAGGAATATTCAACAATGTAGGGGAGGCGATTGTTGGCACCATGCGACAAGACGGCCCAAAGGGGTTTTTTCGTGGCACTGGGGCTACACTCTGTCGTGAGGTTCCTTTCTATGTTGCTGGAATGTGCCTCTATGCAGAAGCTAAGAAGGTATCCTTAATTTATCTGTTACGATATTATCACTATGCCTTGCATATTGACACATCTAATAATGCTCGTCTTCATTTTGCAGGTAGCACAACATGTTTTGAAGAGAGACTTGGAAGCATGGGAAATAGTGACAGTTGGAGCATTGTCTGGAGGACTTGCGGCAATAGTGACCACTCCCTTTGATGTGATGAAGACTAGGATGATGACTGCCCCTCCAGGCACGCCAGTGTCTATGCAGATGATAATCTTCTCCATCCTTCGAAACGAGGGTCCACTTGGGCTCTTTAAGGGTGCGATCCCCCGCTTCTTTTGGATTGCTCCTCTTGGAGCAATGAACTTTGCAGGATATGAGCTTGCCAAAAAGGCGATGATCAAAGATGAGAGCAAGTCAAGGGAGTCAACACAAGAGAACTTGTCAAGAAAGTAGTGAAAAGAATGTAGTGATCAAAGATGAGAGTGAATCCAGGGCAGGGGAAGATCATAGTGGGTTACAGAGGATAATCTACCGTTTACCTGGTTAACATCTACTATGGTGCAAAAAAACTGAAACCATCCAACAATTTTTTTTCCTGTCCACTTTGCAGAGAAGCAATAGAACATCTGCCCTGTTCATATTTGAGTCCAATTTTAGGTCCACGATTTTTGCCCCTTTGGGAAATTTGCCCAATGTCCATTCCCATAGGCCTTAAGATGGCTGTATAGTACAGGAGATGAGAAAGTACTAGAGGATAGAGGTACATGCTGGAGCTGTTTTTCTTTTGCTGGATATAGGACAGCTCCCTTCTTGTTTGTTATTTAACGATGATCCATGGCCTTCCTTATTAAACATGATGTAAATTTGCTGTTATACTTACACTGATAGCATTTGCCTTTGACCCAATTGTTTTGGTGTAATGATGGACTAATAAATTGATGAGGAAAATAAAGAACAAAGTATATTGCAATGTTGAAGATAGTCCTTGCATTGTTGGAGAGAACACACTGGTCATCTCAGAAAAACTATGTATGCCAGAAACTTATTGCACAATAAGTTCTGGAAGATGGGGTGATTGTCCTAGTGAACAGCCCTTCCATGAAAAGGAAGGTGAACCACGTTATGGAGAGGGACTCGCCCATAGTAAGCATCTTCTTCATCGTAGTAATCCTCGTCCTCATCATCATCGTAGTCGTCGTCATCATCCTCATTATCATACCTGATGATATTGCGTTCCTCCCACAGTGGGCAGGTGCAGGTTGCTTTCTTCTCCTTCCATTCACTCCCACATGTGTAGCAGAATTCATAACCGCACCTGCAGCAACCAATGTGTGCAGCAGCAGACATGTCAGCAAGATTTTATAAAAAGCAAACCTAAGCGTTTCCTCAAAAGAAAAAGAAACATAAGCAGCAACATATTGATTGGCATCAAGACCAGATATAACAAATGGGCAGCATAAATAAACAGGAATAAAGACTTACACACAAGTCATATGGTAGCAGCCCTCTGCGAATTCAATCATGTGCCTGCATCTCACACATTGTCGCCACAGCAGCTGCTGTGCAAGGTTCTGTAGCTTTGCATCTTCTGGATGGCCATGCGGGTACCTTCTCTTGTAGTCATTGCAAGTCATCCTATCATGCCAGGGGACCTTACATCTGAAGCAAAAAGAGCCTCTGCATTTCACACACTTCCTCAGTGACGGCATCAGCGACAGTGTACTTTGAGCAAGTTCCTTGCATTGGCTTCATCAGCTCACTCAGGGACATCAAGGCAGAACACTTGGGATAAGGGCAGTAAATCTTTTGAGTTGGAGGGATTTGCTCTTCCCCGATACGCTGTACCATGATCTCTAATAGTTGAGGTGACAGGAATACCTTGGAACCCTCCACAGTTAGCTTGGAAGTGCAGCCATCTTGAAGATGGGAGTGTTCCATGGAGCAGCTTAACTCTCACATGTTCCTTCATGCACGACATGCAAAAGCGATGTGCACAGCCTTCAACAGCATGAATCTTAGAAACTCCAGTGTCTTCCAAGCAGATGTTGCATCTCTCGCTTCTCTCAGCAAGAGCCTTGGCGATCTGAGCATCTATGAAATCTCTTGCTAATTTGAACACATAGCTGACCTCGCTGTGCTCGACAAGTGTTATGTGACATCTGTCAAAAAATTGCCTTCGCAATGACATAACCTGATCGATCATGTCTGCCAGCTTCTTCTTTGGACGCCAAAATCCAAGCATCTGCAATCCCAATGATATCATCTCAGCAACAATCATAAGAACTTTTTTTAATTATATTTTGACAAGCGGATGAGTGGATAAGTCACTGCAAGACTAGTAGAAAAGAAGAGATTCAAAACTTGACAGCTGAATTTACATGATTGTAAACCAAATATGCACGATGTACAACTAACAGCACTAACAGTGGCGCCTGAAACTCAACATGTGTAACTATAATATATATCAGCCTCATCCCTCAAGGTCTACAGCTCTCGCAGAACAAAGAATGATATTCAGGACATCATAAGACTGTCTTACTACAGATGCACTGCTTTAATCTTTGACCTGCAAAGAAGTGTTTATCAACTGAACAAGAGCAGTTTCTGTTTTTTTTTTTATTTATAACTGAGCATTTTGTGTTGAGCAAAAGAGAAGTTCTTGTTCAATTTCTAGTGAAAAAAAATATGATCTGACCAGTCCAAATAGCTTTGTACATCTAATCTAATGGGCAAATATGTGGACGTTTAACCTCTGTATCACAGAAAAATTGATGGTCAAAAAGTGCAGCAAGCAAAAACAAGTGATGAACTCAAAATTGAAGTAGAGATCATGCTGCCATGGAACAACAAATGACCTCCCACATCCCACCAGTTGCCGTCCTGCATACCAAATGGTGCATTTATCCTCTCCACTTCTCTCCTCTTTTTTTTTCGCGACCGGGTTTAACGCCCGTTTTTCATTAAGAGGGAAGCAAGACGGGTACAACCAGATCACGAAAGCACGACGTGGGCGAGAGGCCTACACGTGCGGGACAACCACCTAGACTACTGGATGCAGAGATAGTTGATTACAAAATGTTAACGTTTTGCGACCAGATGAGCTCAAGCGCTTGCAACGGAGCGTAACCGACAGCTGCCCAGTCCGCTGCCTCGCGCAAGATCGCGGCAATGACCTCCGGAACCGAAGACGAGTGGCGTCCGAACACCCTGGCGTTACGCTCTTTCCAGAGGCACCATGAGACCAGCAGCAACAAGGAGTCGAAGATGGGTCTGGAGGCAGAGTCGACTCGCCGTCGCTGGGACGTCCACCAGGTGCCTAGGTCCCCCGCGTCGAGTGGCATCAAGGACTCCAGGTGCAATGGAGCAAGCAGGCCGAACCAAACCTGCCTAGCGAACACGCAGTCCAGCAGCAGGTGTGTCACCGTCTCGGGTAGCTGCTCGCAGAGCGCGCAGGCGTCGTTCTGCTGGAGCTCGTGCTTCATGCGGCGAGCCAACGTCCAGAGCCGGCGGTGAAGGGCCAACCAGAAAAACATTTTGACCTTCGGCGGAGCCTTGGTCCTCCAGAGTTCGGTTGCGCCCAGAAGCTTGGTGGAGCCGGCGAAGAACGTGCGATATGTGGAGGAGGAAGTGTATTTGCTGGAGGACGACCACTTCCAGATGAAGCGGTCGGGTGTGCCCGGCTGGAGGTGGACATCCTGCATTACTCTCCAAACCTTGAAGTATTCACAGACCACCAGAGTGGTGATAGCCCCGGTGATGTCGGTGACCCAGCGGTTGCCCAGCTTGGCGTCGCGAAGAGTTCTTCGCCTACCTGCCGCCGACGTAGCCTTGTAGAGAGCCGGGGCGACATCGCGCAAGATACCCACAACAGCCCATCTGTCTGTCCACATCCTTGCCAAACCCCCGTCGCCTACATCGATTGTCAGGCTCGCCGCGAACATAGCTGCAACGCAGCGTTCAGAGCGCGCCGGGAGGGCCGCCCAACAGCGATCAGGCTCAGTGCGGGCCAACCACTCCCAGCGCAGCCGCAGAGCGTAGCCAAGGAACCTGAGGTCGACGATGCCAAGGCCGCCAAGCTCCGTTGGCCTGTAGACGGAGGGCCATGCGACGCGACATTTTCCACCCATGCAAGATACCTCACCAGTCTAGACGAACGCGCGGCGGCATTTGTCAATCTGCCCGATGGCCCAGGGAGACAAGCAGCAAGCAATGCTCATGTGCACGGGTATGGCGGAGAGGGTGGCTTTGGTGAGAGTTACTCTACCCGCGTTCGTGAGCAGCCCTGCCTTCCATGTCGGTATTCTGGCCGCGATGGCATCCACGACCGGCTGTTCCTCCACTCGCCGGAGCCGCCGCACCGACAAAGGTATGCCCAGATATTTGGTAGGGAAGTGAGCGATGACGAACGGGAACACGGCGCGGGCCGCCAGAACAGCCTCCTCGGGGTAGCAGATGGGCGAAGCGACACATTTGTCTTGGTTGGTGACCAGCCCTGAAGCCTCTGCGAATAGGTCCAAGATTTGTGAGAGGCAAAGCAAGTCTGGCAGTTCCGGGGCAATGAACACGACGATGTCGTCCGCGTACAGAGAGGCGCGGTGTGAGCTGATCCTGGTGGGCAGCGGAGTGAGCGCAGCGTGACGGTCTGCCTCTCTAATCAAGGAGTTGAGGACCTCCATGACGAGGACAAACAACATCAGAGAGATGGGGTCGCCTTGCCTGAGGCCCCCGGCATGGATGATACGACGCCCACCTCTACCATTAACGAGGACCCTTGTGCTCGCCGAGGATAAAAGCATTGAGATCCAGTTGCGCCATCGACGGGGAGAAACCCAGGTGTTGAAGAACCTCAATGAGGAACGGCCAGCCCACGGAATCAAAGGCCTTCGCGATATCAATCTTTAATAACAATGATGGAAACTTCTTGGCGCTGAGAAATCTGCAAGAGAGCTGGACCATTCTGAAGTTGTCATGGATAGCTCTACCAACGATGAACGCGCTCTGGTTTGGCGCCACCATGTCGCCCAGGCGCGGTGCCAGTCTGCGCGCAAGGCATTTAGCAAACAACTTGCCAAAGCTATGGATCGCAATCGGGCGGTAGTCGCGAAGTGTAGAAGGTGCACTTCGTTCTTCCCGAGCAAAATGAGCAAAGCATCGTTCAGTAGGTGCAGGCTTCGACCGTCAAGAGCCTGTAGCGCATGGATCGCGCTCATGACGTCTCGCTTGATCACAAGGCCGGGCCACACGGTAGAAAAGGCCGTTGAATCCGTCGGGGTCGGGGCGCGGTCGACGGCATGGACCTGATCGTGTCCCAAACCTCCCGCTCGGTGAAGCAAACGCCCAAGCTTGATAAGTCGAAATGAGGGAGCAGGTCGCCCAAAGCACAATGGAGTGTTCCGGTTGAACGGCTTGCCGAAGATGCCGTTGAAGTATTCAAAGACAGCGTCCGCCTTGGCATGGTCCTCGGAGAGCCACGCACCATCGTGCAAGATCGCCGGGATAACATTCTTGCGGTTCCGATGGCAGGCCTGTAAGTGAAAGAACTTCGTGTTCGCATCCCCTTCTTGCGGTATCGAA
Source organism: Chrysopogon serrulatus (assembly GCA_015844335.1). Lineage (NCBI taxonomy): Eukaryota > Viridiplantae > Streptophyta > Magnoliopsida > Poales > Poaceae > Chrysopogon > Chrysopogon serrulatus. The sequence continues at coordinate 477,986 of JADLZL010003761.1, forward strand.
TCCGAGCGCTGTCGCTAATGGTGCGTGATAGCGATTTTAAAGGCCCGTGCTCATAAGCTTGAGTTGGCCGTGCAACGCCGCCGGAGGTGGGAGAGCCCGCGACTCCTAGGCCTTGTCAAATTGGGCAATGAGTTCCCGCGCCATGAACATTTTGCGGCGCACACTCCCAATGGTCCTCATACTCCACGGATCGCAACGCCTTTCTTTGTTTCACGCAGTTTGAAATCTAACGGACCTGCATGGGTCAGCACCGGAAGTTCCACGTTCCGGGCATCGGCGACCACTTGCTGGAAGTCATCGAACTTCACCCGTAAAGCTTCAAAGCGGCGGGGGGCTTAGCCCACCGTAATGTGCGAGCTGGAGCAACAGAGGTGAGTGATCGAGCAGCCGAGGAGAGGCGGCGCAGGTGATGCGAGGGGAAAGCTTCCAGCCATTGGGCACAAGGCGAACGCGATCGATCCGCTCGAGAGTCGGCAAGCTGCGCCCGGTTAGACCAGGTGTACAATCGGCCGTGAAGGTAGAGCTCCTGGACGTGGATGTCATCGAGGAGCCTTCTAAAGCGACGCATGCAACGGAGGTTTAGACGGTCGTTGTTCTTGTCTTGGGCTCTGTAAATCTGGTTAAAATCACCGCAAAAGAGAATGGGGCCGGCCGACTGCGCACGGATCAGGCGAAGCTCCTCAAGGAATGCCGGCTTGAGGTCATCAAGGACTGGACCGTAGACAACGGCCAAAGTCCAGGCATCCAGAGGCGACGACACCGGTGCGATATCAATCGTGATCGACGCATCGCGACATAGCTGCGAAGACACCAGCCAGTCGGCGCTTCGCCAGGCAACGACAATACCTCCAGACAAACCCACAGCCGGCAAACACACATAATCAAAGCCAATTCCCATTAAGTCTGTGGCCATAGAGGCGAGAGACCATCAATCTTAGTTTCTACCAGGCAAAGCACGGACACGCGTTCCTGCAGTAGGAATTCGCGAACGACTTATCTACGTGCCCGCGAACCGATGCCACGCACGTTCCAGATTAACACATTGGCGTTCGACATAGCGACAAATGAAGCGACTACGAGCAGCGTCTTTGTTCGGCGGCGCGGCTCGCGCGAGCGCGGCTGCTTCCCTGCTCATGAACGAGCTTGCACCGCCTCTGCTTGGACGGCGACAGAGGGCTGGCAATGGCCACATGGAACTCCTCGAACGAAGCTTCGGCAGGCAGTTCGGTGGGGCAGATCAAAGCCGAGCTTTCTCATCATGACCTTGCGGGCTTGAGCCTCGGGCCTCGGCTCCCGGTATCTGCTCTTGGCCGCAAGTCGAGCGCTTCTTTTTGGGATGAACGTGGCGACGTCCACGCTTTCTTCGACGTGCGACGCAGGCTGCGACTGGCGTAGGAGGGGAGTGGACAGCAGCGGCGGGACGATATCCTTGCGGAATGACGCCACAAACTCACGATCCGGCAGCTGCTGGGATGGCACAACAACATCGCCGTCGATGAAGTCAGTCGGGATGTCATCGGCCACAGGGCGGAGGCGCTCAGGGGTGTCACTGGGCAGTGGCCGAGTGGGCTCTGGCGAAGAGGACCCAGAGCTCCGGCAATCTTCCGGCCCCGACAGGAGAAGCTCATCAAACGTACAGTGAGGCAGAGGCCGCAACGTGCTGGGCTCGAACAGGAACCGTGGGCCTTCAAGGTGGGCCGCGCGACGCAGTGGACGGTCCAGGGAGGCGGCGACGTCGACATCAAAGGCCGCCCGTCCGCGCTCACGTGACGGCAACACGGAGGCACGCCGCATCACTGGGTCCCGGTCGATGGAGTGCACAGGCACGACCTGTAGCGTCGTGGATGCCAGCGGAGGAGTAGGGCAGAGAATCTCGACATGCATGGGGTCGCCGCCCGTGAATCGCCGGGGGGGATAGCACGCGATCGGTGAGGCAGCACGCGATCAGAAGCTGAGGTCATGGCCCTGTCCGGGGAGAACTGGAGGCGCGGCATTCCCGTCCGAGAATCTCCCGCCGGCCGGGCGAGCGCGCCGCCGAGGGGCATGGTGGGGCCAACGGGGCAGAGTAGCTGGCCCACCACGACACCAGGATGGCGCTGACGTGGCTGGAACGAGGGACCGTAGCCCACGCCAAGCCGGGTCGCTCGCCGCCGCAGCGCGTCGTGCGGCGGCCGCGCCGCCGCCGCCGGACTCACCGGCACCAGGCCGCAGCCCGTTGAAGATTCTTGCCGCCGCTGTCCGGAGTCGTCGTCGAGGCGTCCGGGGAAATCGTCGTCGTCATCGGACGGCGGCGGTGTATGCTGATCTGGAACTTCGACCCAGCGCATTCGCACGAAGGTACTGGAGCCGGCAGCTCGTCGTGGATAATCTCCCAGGGGCGGAGGAAGAGGGGAGGACCGCCCGTCATGTTCCTCTTCAGGGTCGGGGATGGCGAGGATCTTCTCATCAGGGATGAGGTCGGGGTGGGCGCACCACACGGCGGCGAAGAGCTCTCGTTCGTCGTCTGGGTCGTCGACGGCATCGGGGTTGGCAATGTCCACCTTAGCACCGGACGAGCCCAACAGCTGCTGCACGACTTCCTCGGAGCGAGCATGCGAGGGGATGCCTCTCATCCCAACGAGGGCGCGGTATCTCAGCGCACACTGGATCGATTCTGAGCCTATGCCGGCGCCGCTGAGCACGAAGGGGGCATCAGGCGGCACCGGCGAGCTCAGAACACGCTCGAGGTCCTCCTGTCTGGCAAAACGAACAATGAAGTCATCAGGATGAGTACGACGGACCGAGACGTGAGCTCCATCCACCCCGTAGTGCACCAACATGTGCTCCAGCATCATGGCGGGGGTGACTGGCGGCCGCGTCCCTAGGGACGAGCGCCCGGGAGCGCCGGGGAGAGGGCGTCCTCGGCCTCTCGAATGGCCGCGGAACGTGGGACAACGACCCGTTCGAGCGAGCGGCGGCCTCGGCCCCGGGGTCGGGGCGACTTGGGGGGGCACAAGGGCACGCTGAAGGAGCTTGCTTGCGGGTAGCCGCCGTGGTGGTTGGGCGGGCTTGAGAAGGGCCAGCGTCGCCATGCACCGAGGACCCGCCCCGGGCAGGAGCACCACCCTCGGACCAACCAATGCCCCGGGCGCCGCTTATCGCCGCCGGCGAGAACCGCGGGCCCACCAGCCAAGGTGTGGCCGGGCAGCGCCACCGGGGCAGCGGTGGTGGTGGCCTCCGGCGTCGGGGGAGCGCAGCATGGGGGGACCGACGGCGACCTCCCGGTGAGAGCACGAGGCCGCAGAGATGGTGGCGCCAGGGGACGCGCGACAAGAGGGGCCGAGGCGGCGGCGAGGGCGGTCACGCCTGCGTTGCGGGGCCCCGGCGACCTAGCCCGCTTGGCGACATCGACGGGCCGGGCGAGGCAGGGAGGGGCCACGCCTCACGGGTGGCCCGCTGAGGCAACGGAAGCACCGGGCGACATCCGGGCAGTCAGCCTTTGACGTGGCTCTCGACAAACAATTGAAGCATTTGCCGACGAGATGTGGCGGGACCGCCAACAGGCTCGGAGAGCGCCGCCGCCGCCAGCCCTCCGAACCAGGCGGAAGCCGCCCCGCATCCGGCTGCACCAACATGCGCGTGGGGTGGACGACGACGGAAGCGAGGCGTTGGTGTGCCACCGGGCGAGGCGCTGGGAGCGGGCAAGCACGGTGACGGCGACGACGACGACGACGCTACCGCCTAGACCGACGCGAAGGGGCAGCGGCCGGCGCAGCGCAGCGAAGCCATCCGGGCCACTGAGCGAAGCCTCCGAAGTCGAGCGAGCTGGCCGCAGCCCCCCCGGAGAGCGCCACGAAGGGCTCGGCGTCGGGGTTGAGTGAGCTGCTCTCCGGGCACAGGCGGCGAGGCTGCGGCGAAACGGGCGGGGAGCGGGGTACTCCAGGGGGGGGGGAGGCCTCCTCGGCCTCAGCCTCATCCGCCCACGACCACCTCGGCAGGAGCCAGGGGTCCATGGTTGCAAGGAGGGAAGACCGGAGAGTGGTGAGGTGGGCCGCCCCGGGGCCGGAGTGGCCACCGGCGGTGGGGCGCCCGGGGCCGGGGTGGCCACCGGCGAGAGGGCTCAGGTGCTCCTCACTCTCCTAGCCCCCCCACGCTCGGTTGCTCCCACTTCTCTCCTCTCGGACGAAGTTTATGAGCGAGAACTCGTTCACAACTCTTCCACCTCCCCGGCCCCCGACAGGCGACTTCGGGGCCTCCCGCCGGCGCCCAGGGACCACCGCCTCCACTCCGGCCGCCGCCGCTGCCCTCCACGCGGCGGCGGTGGCGGCGGCACCCCTCCGTTTTCGGTGCCGTCTCGCAGCCCTTCTCCCTCCTCCCACCTCCCTCTCCCTCCTCCCCCTCCACTGACCATCTTCCTTCTCGGCCCGAGCTGGACGGTGGGCTGGCGGATCCGCGGCCTTTGGGTTTGGATCTGGTGCCTCCACACTCCTTGCGCCCCTCCTAAATCGACTCGCGCTTCCGTCACGTCTGGTGGGCTAGACGGCGGCGGTGGCGGCGGCGCTGCTGGAGCCGTTGCTCCGGCCCGAAAAGGCGCGGCGTGGTCGCTGGATCCCGGCCCCTGGCCCCGGATCTGGCCTCCTCCCCCCCCCCACGGGATCCGGCGCCCCTGCCCGGCCAGGGTGGCCGGCTGCCACACCCATCCCCGCGGCGTCTGGCCCCGCGGCGGGCGGCAGGGGATCCGCCCCGGCGGTCGGGATCCGGCCTCGGGCGGTGCTGGCGGCGGCTCGGCCCCTTCCATCTGTGGGTGGCCGGCTCCTTCTCGACGGGCGGCGGCGGGGTTGGTGGCTCCTCCTCGACAGGGGTGGCGGCGGGGGCTCGCAGACTTGGCTTCCGGCCGTGGCGCGGGCCACCCCATGCTCGCCGTTGGTAGCGTGACGCGCTAGTGGTGGTGCTTCGGTGTCGTCGTGGTGGCGTCACCGGTGGCGGTGGTGGCGTGGCGAAGCTCGCCATGGTGGCATGGCCGGTGGCGCCCGCCGCTCCCTGCACCGTTCTCCGCTCTTGGTCATGCTCCAGTCGTCAACCTCATGGCCCTTCCGATGACGGACTTGGGTGATTCGTCGCCCTCGGTCCATCGTCGGAGCTCGTTGAGGCAAGCTTGGGGATGAAAATTCCTGGATGCTATCTGCAGCGCGGCCGGGCGTCCGCGGATGTCGGTTCCTTCTTGAAGGCTTCGTTGATGCTCGTTGCTTGCCTCCTTCGTGCGGTCTCTCCCGCCTGCCGCCTCCCGTCGGTCCCCGTGGATGCTGGCTGAGCCTTTTTCGTGCTTCATGCTTCTCATCACCTTGTTTTGTCTAGCTGTTGGTAGTGGTAGCCGTAGTCATCTATTTGGGCGGATGCTTTGCCGCCGGTGTTTCTCAGGTAGGTCCTCCTCGCCGTGGTCCTGAGGGCGGTGGCCCTAAGTGACTCGGAGGAGCGCTTGGAGGGCGGGTTGGGTCGCCAAATTAGCGTTCCGGCGGATGCTTTGCCGCCGAGGTCATTTGTCTTTCCGGTGGATGCTTTGCCACCGAGGTGTTGGCCAGTGGATGCTTTGCCACTGTTGTCGTCGTCTATTCCGGCAGATACTTTGCTGCCGTGGTTGCATGGACGGATGCTTTGCCGTCTTGAGCTGTAGCGGATGCTTTGCCATTTGTTTCTCCTACGGCTCCTATCACCGGCTGGTGCTACCTAGGTGTTGAGATATCTCTTTTATTGGGCTTAGTTGCTGGGGATTGTTAGGTGGAGGGTCCCCCACCTCCATGTTCTTGCTTCGTTTATGTGTTGAGGACTTCGTTGGTAATCCCTGGATTACTTTACTAACCCTCTTGTATCAACTATGTGTAGGTCTATTGACCACTCTCTTCTTCTTAATGAAATACAGGCTATATGCCTGCTCTCGAAGTTTATGAACTGAACAAGAGCATGCGTTTTTGTGTTGGATGGGGCAACTAAAAAGACAAGAGCCTCATTACGTACATGGTTGTAGAGGAGCATGTAGTCGGGAGAAAATTGCAAAAATAGGACTCCAAACATGTGGCTTCGCTAAAATAGGATTTCTATCGTCGGCTTCGCTAAAACGACACTCCAAACATTGGCTTCTTGTTTTCCATGACATTTTGATCATTTTCTGCATTTTGTAGCATTCGTTCATGTATTTGTGACCTGGAGGGACGGTTTTACCCCTGTGGCCATTTGCTTGTTACGTACAGAACGTTCTGCCCCTGTTTCATTTGTTCCGAAGGCTTCTGTACGTACGTAACATGGGCAGTAAGGCAAGAGCTGCCGCCGCCTGGCCTGGAAGGCTGGGTGCCGCCGCCGCCGCCTGGGCAAGCAGTGCCGCCGCCGCCTGGCCAAGTAGGCTGGCCACCGCCGCTGCCGCTGGAGAAAAATTATAGAATAATAGCAGACAAATATAAATTTTGTAACATTGAACACAATAAAATTCTAAGCATAAAAATTCTTGGCATACGATACAATACAATAATCATGAGTTCATCTCACAAATCCACAAATTTAGCCTAAACAAGTTCATCTCGCAAAACCATAAATTTTTTTCTAAACGAGTTCCATCACATATCTAATAAAAATTCTAGATACATCTCATCCAATATGTAGCCTTCTCTTTGGTGTCATCTTTTTCGGTGCAGTGGTAGCAGGCATCCTGACAGAAGTAGTAATGGTGTTGATTTGTGAAGAGGTGCCCTTTCCTAACAAGAATGCAAGCCGGCTGCACAGAAAATATTGTATACCAATTAGATTTAAATAAACAATTATTATATAGTAAATGTGTTAATACTCTTTACCTTCTAGTGACTCTTCCTGGACTATCTCGTAGTATTTCTTCTCTAGTTGGCCTCTGTGGTGTGCTAAGTTCTCGTGGCGCAGCTTTCGTAACATTCTTCCTAGGTTGCCTACGTTTTCTACAAGTAAAATAAAAACATTAATAATGACATGTTCATTCATGTTTTTGATAAAGCAAATCAATAATTACCTTTTTTTTTTTTGGCTGTTCCATTGAGCGGGCACTTGGCACTAGCTTGCCTGTGACCTTGTTCTCCGCATTTTTTGCAAGTCATAGGACCTCTGATCATCTTCTTTCCCTTTGCATTTGTTGGAACAGTATCATTCTCACATGTGTTGGCACCTCCACCCTCATTGGTAAAATTACCATCTTTGGAACCTTTCTTCTTGTGTCCACCTTCATCCCAAGCCTTCATTCTTTTCTTCCTAATTCTTCCAACAGGTAATTTTGCAAGAGGTGCACCAACTAAAAATGGTAGGCTCACTTTTGGCCATTGTGTTTTATCTGTCATGGGCTCAATCTCTCTTCCATAAGCAACTCTAAATCAATTCACCGAGTAGTACTCATGCATAAACTGTTCTAGGTCAACTCCCCTTTGGCGGGTTACATAGGCCAATACATGTTGACATGGCTTACCAGTGTGCTGCCACTCAAGACATGTACATGTCCTTTGCTGTAACTTCACAATATGCCGTACAGAAATGGTGTTGCTATGGTCCCACACCTCTGCACTCCAATTGGAACATGTTACAATTTTCAAGTGTCCCAAACCTCTAGTATTTGCCTTGAGCTGTACCATAATAGCTGGTAGTATCCTGCCCTCGGGTAGCCTGTATGCAATAATTCTTCTCTTGCTCCAGAGTACCATGATCTTTTCTCTTATCTTATCAGCAAGGTCAGCAACAGGTAAGTCCTTGTGCTCTCTAATCCAGTTATTAAATGACTCAGCAATATTACTAGTTATGTAGTCACACTTAATTTCTGGATTGAAAGCACACCTATACCATAAAAGCTTATGATTGGTCTGTAACCATTGCACTGTTTCTGCTGATTCACTTACCATTTTTGCTAGATTGTCATAGAAAATATCCTCTCTGTAAGCCCTTGCAGCATGATATATCTGGCCAAACCCTCTAAATCTCTTCTTGAAATTTCGGACAAGATGATGAAAGCATTCCCTTTGCTCTGCATTTGGGAATACATTCTTCACTGCATTCTCCAAGCCCTTGCAGGCATCAGAACAGACCGCAAGAAGTGGAGGATCACCTATAGCCTTCTTTAACTGTTCCATGAACCAAGTCCAGTTCTCTGTTGTTTCAGAAGCGATGAAGCCATAAGCGACTGGATAAATCCAATTATGACCATCAACTCCTACAGCTACGGCCAAGTGACCATTCCACCTTCCATTAAGTGATGTACCATCTATGCTCAAATGAGGCCTACAACCTTCCAAGAAACCATCAATGCATGGTTTAAGGGCATAGAAGAAACGGTGAAAATAAATCTGGCCATCCACCTCAAGTACATCAATCTCAACGACACTCCCGGGGCTCCGCTTCATCACCTCGGCCTTCCACCTAAACAACAGCTCAAAACTATCTGACCATTTGCCATAAACCTTATCAAGAGCTCTTTCTTTTCCCCGCCATACAGTATCATATGCAATTTTACACTCATGAGCTATCTCCAACCTATTTTGCAATTCCTTAGCACCAATTATTGGTTCAACTCTAAGAATACTCACAGCCTTGCTAGCGACCCACTTCAAACTTGGAGTTGTACATATCTGCCTAGCGCTAGAGTAACATGTATGGTCTTCGACTAAGACGGTTACCTGCAAAAAAAAAAAAAAATCTATGAGATAAAAAAATTACATATCAGCAAGGATTAATGAAATAAAAAAGTTCAAAGTATTCAACTCCACTGATGCTTGGCCTTCCATTTTTCTGCCATTTATCCTCCAAGGGCAAGGGCAACCTTCATCACCAGACTTACAAAAGGCCCTATATATTGTCTTACATGACTTCTCCATTCCTAAATGGAATTCCGTCTTGATGGCAAATTGCCGAACTGCCAGCTTGAACTCCTCCATTGTTGGGTACATTGCCCCTACCTTCATTGATGGGTTGTTCTTATCATATGAAATGACCATCTCACCGAGTACATCATCATTAGTAGGAATGGCAGCCCCATCAGTATCTTGCCCAACCTCATTGTCATTCACTTGTTCATGCATTTGGCAATCAAAACCTTCTCTAGGTGCATCTACTGTGCCGTCCTCTGTCAAGCCTAAAATCTCACATATCTGACTCTCACTCATAAGTTCAATCCTCCCTTCATCATCATGTGTCTCTACTATGCGTATGGTATCCCAATCAACTCTTTCTATATTTCCCACATCATTTACTTGGGACCTATAAACAAGAGAAATATAGTTTAACTACTGTCTACTACTATACTTATAACAAATAAAAAGCCAAGTACAGCCAATACCTTTCAGCTTGAACAACAGGAACGTTGCACTCTATTGCCGGATGAGGAACAGTAGGTAGTAGTGCTCTTGCTATGGCTTCTGCAGTGCTGTCGACAGCAAGCTCTGGCCGACAATCGGCTGCCGAGGCCAGGCCGCCGGGCGCCGCTGCCAGGTCGCCGGGAGCCGCGGCCACCAGGGCACCATGCAGAGACGTGGCTGGGGCACAGCCCGAGCTTGCTGCAGCGTCCATGGCGTGCGTTCCTCCGTCAGCACCTTCGGGCCGAGGTTCTCCATCCATGGAGAACGGAGGTGTGGGGAGGGCTCGATCTCCGAGAGGGAGAGATCTCGGGGAGGGAAGGATGGGTGCTGGGCGACGGGCGGCGGCTTGCCCTAGAGTCGCGTCGCCGTCTCGCGATCGCGAATGAAAACGTCGGGCAAGTGTCGTACGTGAGATGCAGAAGGGCAGCATGGTCAATACGAGAAAATACATGTATTTAGGATGATTAATATGATTTAAATGACCAAAATGTCATGGAAAACAAGAAGCCAATGTTTGGAGTGTCGTTTTAGCGAAGCCGACGATAGAAATCCTATTTTAGCGAAGCCATATGTTTGGAGTCCTATTTTTGCAATTTTCTCTGTAGTCGGTGAGGATGGTGACGTTCGGGATGCCGAGCCTGAGCGCGGCGTGGAGGCCCTCCATGAGCGCCATCACCTCGATCGTCTTGCGGCCTCCTACGAACCCCGGCACCGGCTTCTGGGTCATGAAAAGCACGTGCCCAAGCGGGTCGATGACTGCCGCCGCGAGCACCGCCACGCCGGGGTCCGGATCGCTCGGCCCCACCACCTCCTTGCTCGTCATTCCCTTGAAGAGGATGCGGAATTGCAGGACGGGGGCGGCGGCTTGCGACGATGACGGCGAAGAGGAGGTCGAGGCGGCGGCGCTGCGGGAAGGTCCGGGATGTAGGGGAGGCTTGGAGGGCCTCGGCTACCTGGAGTCGGTAGGCGAGGTCGGCGTCGGGAGTGGAGGCTCGCCTGGCGGCGGAGGAGAGCGGCGAGGCGGCCGTCGCGCGCCGGCCATCATCGCTGGGATCGATCTGCTTTGTGATTCGGGCAGGATGGATTGGAGTAAACCCCTTCCTCTGTTTTTTCAGTTTTCTCTTCAATTAATTATTATTATGATGTCTTTAATCTTTTTTTTTTCTTCTTTCGAGTTTTTTTTCTTGTCACACTGTGTTGTTATTAGATGCGAATTGGACAAATATTTTTTTTGTTTTTTTTATTATAGACATTTCTTCTTCTATAAATATTAAGAGCAATATATTATATAAATGGAATTACAAGAATAAAAAGACAACTAATATTTATTAAGGAAAAAAAAGTTGTCATCGAGAACAATGTGTAAGAGCACGGAAAGCGGCGGCCTCCGTCCCTAAAAGAGATGACGACGCATCAATGTGTTGTGCTCGTGGCGCGCCGGCGTCGTCGTCCGTCCAGACCGCATCGCCTTGAGCGATCGACAGACAGAGGCGTTCCTTTTTTTTGCAAAATATAAAATAAATATCACAAAGAAAACGCGCGCACACACACACACGAGACGATGGAGCTGAAATTAAATAGTATATAGAGTAGAAAACCATGAGATATATTTGTTTTACAGTTTGATCGACAAGTAAGGGTGCAGGATGCACAAGAAATCTTGTAAATCAAATGGAAACAAAAACCTTAATAATTCCATACAGCTCACACAGAATCCTCAGTGAAGAGTGAAGATTTCAATGAACAACAACAACAACAACAACTAATAATAATAATAATAACAACCACACGAAGCTACTACTTTTTATTCAACAGAACTGCACGCATAGTATAACTGACATAGCAAGCATTAATTCAATTTGGAAGAATTGGATACATCGGATGCAAGCACCACCTGTGAGTTCCAGCCGAGACACCATCTGCCAGTCAGTATAAACAAATTAGAGAATATATTAGATATAATATCTGATCAAAATAAAAGACAAGCGGGAACTAATTAATATATATGCTCACGTTGGTCGGTTATATTCGACGACTAGACTCTATGTCTTCTTGAGAAGTAGGCCCCTCCGCTGTAGGCTCCCCCGCCATACGCCTTGTGCTTGCGTTTTGACGGAATACACCATTCTTCATGTATATCATCATAAGGCTAATGACGGTCATGATCTCACCACCATCCATCAGGTGTTTGGCATGGTAATTCTCGTTGCACAAGTTGGCCGTGTAGCACAGCATCTCCGCCCACACCTCAATTACCATGTTTACAACGACTTTGACTTTGATTTTGTTGTAGTCTTGACCTTTAACTGTGAATGTCGTTTCTGTTTGTCCCCCCCGCATGTCTGTGATGTGGATCAGCTTTGCCGCAAGCTGACATGCTTTGTCCAGTGTAGTATTATTCATGGAAGTAGAAAATGCAGTTTCTTCCAGTCGAAGTGGAGTTCCTTCCACCAAATCCTTCTCCTGTTTCTGTATGGCCTTGAGCAGGCCCCATGGGGTGCAGCGCCTCCTCATATGAGCGACGGCATCGGAGCACAACTTTTTATACCCGTCGCGATTAACAGGGTAAGGCAGCATGTACGGACGAGCAGCCAGCAGGGAAAACATGTAGGACGCGAGAGCCTCTATTACTTTTGCCTCGTCCCACTGCCCAGGGAAAACATGTAGCTCGTGAAAACATATAGCTCTGTACCACCAGTAGTAGACAAGAGTAGCGATGTGCCACACAAGGATTCTCTGCTTCACTCCCATCTCCTCATCCCCCGTCCAGATAAAGGTGATGAGCTCTTCGCTGTTATTCAAACTTCTCCCTACGGCATTCTTGCCCCATGATGTCATGATTTCATTCGTAGTTGTGGACGACAACAGTTTCAGCACCTTTGTAATGGCAAGGTCTGGGACCTCGATGGAGTAGGAGTAGACGGTGGAGTCCCACAAGTCCTCCACCCCCATCCATCTTGCCATCTTGCTTCCTATACTGATGTTACTTCTACCAGACACGTCAAAAAAGCGGAGTTGCTGCATGCTGCCCGACCAGTCGTATGATCCGCTTCCTAAAAGGGCCTTCATTGTTGCAGTGACCTTAGATTCAACTAAAAAAACTTTGTCGCCAATGGTATTCCAACCGCTACCATACAGAAGGACAGCTGTCCACTTGGAGAAGATGGCCCTCAGCACTGATACGAACTCCAGGACGACTGCACCGGTGAGCAAAACAATGGTGACAGCGACATCTGCTCTTTTGTAGTCCAAACCGGCGGCAGCAGCAGCAGCAGCGTCCCTGCTGTCGCCGCCGTGGCTCATCGATGATGAACGGAGGAACAGCACGAGCGCGGTGACGGTCAAAGGCAGCGAGAAGAAGACACGGCTGCCCAAGCCGTACCATGTGTGCACCACAGCAGCCTTGGTGTACAACAGGTCGTACATCATCGACAGCTGCATGCCCACCACACGAAACATATACTCTGCTTCCTCCTTATCCAATTCCTCAAATATCAGTCTCTTAAATACCCTCTTATCCTGTCTGTTAATTTCCACGTGGCTTGTTGGCCCCTCGAACATTTTCTTGGCAACATCCAACAGTGAGTAAGCTACGATCAGGTCCCTGTTCCTCTCGTTGATCGCTCTTGCTAAGCAGCTCGCCTGCTGATGATCACCACCAGCAGCAGCAGCAGCAGTGCGAGAACCCGAGCCCTTGCTGTCATAGCTCGAGCGAGATAGGCTGCTGCTGGCACAAGAGTTGGCGTGGAAAAGTGCCCATATCCTTTCCCCGTACTTGAGGAACCCAACCAAAAGCATCAGGATGGCGGCCGACCGGAGCTTGGACGGGTGGGAGAGGGAGACGATGGAAGACGCGTACAACACGTAGACAGCTGCTGCGACCTGCAGCGCGAAAGTCTGCAAGTGACGCAGCCACAGCCGGTTGTCCTCGATGGCGTACGCCGTGATGTTGTCCTGCCCTCCCAGCTGCACCAGCAGCAACGGCGCCCAGAGAGCCATCAGGTGGTGCTCAGGGGACCAGCTGCGCACCGCCGACATGTGGCCCAGGGCGTATATGGCCGTCGTGTCCGCCAGCATGTACGCCGACCAGATGAGCCACTTTAGCCACGCAGAGCCATTACGTCAACGGAGGTCGGACAACAACAGCAGCGTCACCTGCACCGCGAAGCTCACCAGCACCGTAAAATGGATCCCCCATGCATTCCAGAACACCACTACTGGCTTCAATCCTGCTGCCATTTTATCTCTCTCTCCCAATTTAAACTGCATGTATGTAGAGAGAGATAAGGTACTACGGTGAGTTTAAGCGATTCATTCATCAAGTACAAATGGGAGAAAACAAAAGAGAGGATATATCTGCAACAAAGTTAATAGTAATATGCAGCAGTACTGATGGGCACAACAAGATAAATAAAGAGAACAAAATGTGCACAAGAAAAGAGGAAGGTGGGCTCAGCTATAGGGACCTTTAGCTTTTCAACCTGACAATGTAGGCGCGAGCGGGTGTGTTTACTTTGAGGGGGGAAAATTTTTAGGGTGTCACATCGCATATTTCGTGCGATGTCAGAAATAAAAAAACTGATTACACAGCTCGTCTGGAAACCGCGAGACGAATCTTTTAAGCCTAATTAAACCATCATTAGCACATATGGGTTACTGTAGCACTTAAGGCTAATCATGGACTAATTAGGCTTAAAAGATTCGGCTCGATATTTCCAACCCAACTGTACAATTAGTTTTTTATTTCGTCTACATTTAGTACTCATGCATGTGCCGCAAGATTCGATGTGACGGATACTAAGGGCCAAATATGCAAAAGGGGATAATTTGGAGTATTGCAGACGGATATCATGATTTGGGAGGATCCGAGGATAGCTAATAATGGGGTCAATAGGAGACTCATTACTCCAAGAGATCGCACCATCCTAACACGGTAGCAGAACTGCTACACCCTGAATCGGAGATGTGGGATGAAGAATTGGTACGTGATGTGTTCTGGAAGGAAGACGTGCGATACATACTAGCAACCCCCACCAATGTAGGCCATGAGGACGCTTTAGCTTGGCACTTTGACTGTAAAGGGCTTTTCTCGGTGAAGTAAAAATTACGTCATTTTTATTACTAATCACTTTGCTCTAGTATTTTGTAGAGTTTTAAATTAGGCTATTCACCCCCTCTCTTAGTTAATTAGGACCTTTCAGGCTCCCGCTGCTAGTGTCGGCGCTCCAATTTTCGTAGCTACCCCCAACCCGCGCTGAACCAAGCTCCTCCGTTCGCCCCCAACCAGCACCAAGACGCCTTCTAGCTAGCAAAACACCATAGGAACATGTCATCGGATATGACAATGACATTGGAGCAGTTAGGGTTGGACTGCACCTAGGTTTGGGGCTAGGGTCTCGGCTGGGGCAAAGCAAGAGGCTTGCTAGGATGGCACTGGCCAGTCTCGGGGTGGACCCGGGCTAGGGCAAATAGATCTTGAGGACGACACCCACTAGGGGCAGTGAAGTGCTTGGGGATGATTGTCTAGACTAGGGATGATATGGATATCGGACTCATTTGAGGCCAATGTCTTGGGCGGTAGGTGGCGATGATGTGGACTTGTTCTGGGGCAATGTTTGGGGTAGTGGCATCGGCTCCCCATCGGACGAGACCAATAGCATGAACACGCGTGAGATAGGGATGGAATTAAACGGATGGAATTAAAATATCATAGGGGCAAGAACATGATTCTAGCTATGGTTATTTGGATGAGAATAACTAGAAGATGCCCAAAATATTTGAAAATGGCATTTCATAGGGCATGAGCCCTTTCATAAGGCCATTTTGGTGAAACCCATAACTTTGATGGCATTTGGATGAAACTTACTTGTCATGAGAGCAAAATTCCAATTTTCTTCCACCGCATGCCATGTTGTTTGAGCCGTTTGTTTACATGCAAGATGAGGAGTTGAAGGGGGTTGATGAGGATTTTGACTTATAGGGGATTAAATCTCTTCCAATCCTCTTGATTTTGGGCTGCATACAATTGTCACCTATTTACATATCAAAATCTAACCTAATTGTCACCTATTTAATTACATGCCGAGATCAGACTTTGTTTCACCTGCCATTTAACATGGGTTTTAGGATTTATATGATTTTAATAACTGAATAAAATTAGATCAAGCCTTATTAAAATCCAACATCAAGATCCGTAACACAACAAAACTTCTTATCTTCAAACTGAATTGAGCAAAAACATGAAAATCCATTTCCATATTTATGCTGTGCATCAACTATTACTTAGAACCGATAGAACACCACCCACTAGAGGCATTAGAAAGTCCAAAGTAGTATGCAGCTCTAGCAATTGTAGCAGTACGCTGTGATTTCGACAAGTATCTACGGAGTATGTGGAAATATTGAAATCCAGCGACGACCCCACTTTACGATGTCAAAGCGACGGCCTCTCTCTGCGTGCTGGTGTGTGAACGCCCGCCCTCCACTGTCACGACTCACGAAGCGCCGCGCCCACGAGCATGCATGTGCGTAACCGGCGACTCCTGCTTCGCGCACGTGCAGGTCGAGTATTTTCCCGTGCCCTAGAGGCCGTGTAAATTGCCGTTGCATGCAGAGCTAACCTCGTCGGAGCAAGATTTTTAATAATTATAACCGGCTGCTTGTGGTAAGAGCATCTCCAGCAGCTCCCCAATAACTCATCGCCAATATGATGATATTGGTGGTCACCAATATTGACTTTTGGGTTTACCAGAGAAGTTGCTGCAGCAGATCCCCAATATCTCATCCCCAATATGTGATTTTGGCCCATGTCATGAATTCAGGCTGCTTTGGCCCATATCACGAATTCAGATGGGATGAAAATCTCTGCAATGCTACCTACAGAGTGCTGCCTACAAAGGAGTACGTGAACCGAGCATTGGGATTCAAAAGTTTAGACTTCATTTAAAAATTAACAAAGCTAAAACTTTGTCTTTGTGAAACCATAGCTACCGGACTTCATTTAAATTCAAAACCATTGCATCACGAGTTCCCAGAGAAGCTACGGAATGCTATTCCCAGAAAAGCTCAAGTGCACAAGTAAAAAATCTGGTACTTTATCTTAGTGAAACCACAGCTAGGGGACAGCACGCAAGCATGCTCACATTCAAACTGTTAAAAAAAAGCAAAGAGGATTTGCAAATCTCAATGCAAGAGTTCAACTTGTTCATTTACTAAGCTAAAAGAGTGCACGTGCCATTCCTTGGCACTACTTTTAACTAGAATCAGCTGCAAGTAGGCAAGGTTCAGTAACCGTTCACAAACTGTAGGCAAAAGATGTACTACTAGAATTCTAAACCGAAGACAGAAACAATAGGCAAAAGATAACATGACTGAATTATTGCCCATGTAACTGCCACAAATGCTCTATTAAGTCATCTCGAAGTTGGTTATGCCCCTCACGATCTTCAATCTTCCGAAGCACTTCCAGAAATTTATTGATTCGATCATTATCCCTCTGAGGCTGCACAGGTGGAACATAATTGAACTCAGTGTCATAATTGAAGTCCTCCGGTTGTCCTCGTTCATCCTCAATTATCATGTTGTGCATGATCACACATGCTGTCATTATGCGCCACAAAGTCTTTTCATCCCAATATCTAGCAGGTCTACGAACAATCGCGAACTGAGATTGCAACACTCCAAATGCACGCTCAACGTCCTTTCTACATGCTTCTTGACACTGGGCAAATTGAGATTCCTTGTTAGATTGAGGGTTTGAAATTGTCTTCACAAATGTAGCCCATGAAGGATATATGCGATCAGCAAGATAATATCCCATTGTGTAGTGGTGACCATTAACATCAAAATCCACAGGAGGTGCTTCCCCAGCAGCTAGCCTAGCAAACAAAGGAGATCTTTGCAACACATTAATGTCATTGTGAGATCCAGGCAGCCCAAAGTATGCATGCCAAAACCACAGGTCACTCGATGCAACAGCTTCAAGAATTACTGTTGGATCATGAAAATGTCCAGTGAATTGCCCATGCCATGACACAGGACAGTTCTTCCACTTCCAATGCATGCAATCGATGGATCCAAGCATACCCGGGAAGCCATTTGATGCACCCATCTCCAAAAGTCTTGCAGTGTCCTCTCCATTAGGTGCTCGCAGATATCTCTCTCCGAAGATCTCTACCACAGACATGACAAACTTCTTCACACTCTTAATGACAGTGCTCTCAGCAATATGAATCCAATCATCGAGGGAATCAGCTGGACAACCATATGCTAGCACACGGACTGATGCAGCAATCTTCTTCAAAGCACTATGACCAAGTTGTCCACTTGCATTTCTTCTCTGCACAAAGTATGGACAATGAGCTTCCACAGCATTTGCAATGCGCAAGAATAAATCCCGTGACATTCTGAACCGCCGTCTAAAAGTAGCTGGACCAAAGATCGGTTCATCTACAAAGTAATCCTCCATAAGTTTAACATGGCCAGCTTGCTTATTCCGATGAACCACAGCACGCCCATGCACAGAACCACCATGCTTTGGCCTCTTGCTGCACACAGAGTCAGCATATAGAGCAGTTACCATCTCTAAATCGTCGTCATCGTCTGATGAAGAGTCGTCGAAAAATGACTGAACCAATGAGTCCATCTGCAAGTGCATTCAAGAGAGGAATCAACAAGTTTTAAGTTTTACATCTCATTTTTTTTCAACAAATTAGTATAGCTGCTAATAATACAAGTTAAAATATCTGAACATAAACAATCTGCTCATTTCTTCAACAATGACAGGAAAGGCAAATCACAGAACACAGTACTACAATAATCAACTCATTTTCGACTAAAAAACAATCCATTCATGCTGATGCTAGTAGTATTGATTGGTCATGCCGTGAAGCAGATTGGTCAATGCAAAGCTTTATATAATCATGCAAACCAGTGCAGCTACAAGAAGGACGAGCAGAACTGTCAGAGAGGATGGAATCGCTGGATCTATTGGCTTGCCACTCTCCCGCAATAGGAAATCGGAGGAGGAAGTGCAGCAAAGAGCGATGTTGAGCGAATCGAGTACCTTGTACTTCCCTGGTCGCTGAGTTGCAGTTGGTGGTGTTCGTCTTCCCCCCGACGGCCTGGACCCAGCCACCGACGCGTCGGTCTCGCCCCTGCCCCTAGATCCAATCCCCACCGCTGGCCACTTCCCTGGCCCCTCCTCCGCCGCCCGGTTGCCGCTGCCACACTCGCACCACGCAGCGCCGCGGCCGCCGCCGCAGTCTACGTGCCCTTTTTTTCGCGGTACGAAGCGAAAGCAAGCGGCTGCGCTCTCGAACAAGAGTTTGGGTGGGGAAGAAGGTGGCGCACCTGGGGTGGTGGCGATGGCGGCGGTGTGGACTGGGTGGGGAACGGGGAACGAGAAGTCACGGCGGCGGGAGAGAAGACGAGGATTGGATTGGGCGGGCAACGAGAGGCGCGACGGCGGGAGAGAAGACGAGGATATTCAGCGTTCGCGCCAACAGAAAGGAAGTATTGGGGACTTGCATCTTCCCCTTTATTTGAGGGGAGATGAGGTGATTTTTGGTGATCACCAAAAATAGGGGAGCTTATTGGGGAACCTTTGGAGCAAGAAATTTGATGCACCATCCCCAATATTATAATTTTATGGGGATAGGGGAGACTATTGGGGAACTGGTGGAGATGCTCTAAGGTTGTTTGTATCCTTATCTCAGCCCATCCATATAACAGTTAGATCTTCACTATTTGTAATATATAATTTACTTATCTTCATAAAGTTTCTTGATTTAGGTGCGTAAGCAGTTCGTTTCTCTTCTCTCTCCGCCACCTCAGTATTTAGCCTGTTTAGACTAATCTTTTAATGGGAGTTTTATAAAATTTTATTAGAATTTAATATGCTGACATGTCACTTTATTTATAAAGAAATAGATGATAAGATTCTAATGGAAGTAGAGAGGGTTTTATGATGATGAAACCCTTCAATGTTGTTTGCAACATATAAGAGTGTTAGAAACTTAGTTATGAAACTTGTATTGAGACTGACCTTATAACCTATATATTATTATACTTGCTCTTGGATGCGGACAAGGATCGATTGGGTGTGTGCGTCATAGACTCATATTTGCTATTAATATTACTCTTTCACAAAATAAATGGACGTCATGTTTCTCCGAGCAGTCATTTTTTCTTAAATTTAACTAAAAATATAGAATATGCGATACTATAGCTAAAATAAATGTAATGGCTACAGAACCATTTCCCTTGTGCAGTATTTGATGACCTTGAATCGCATTGCTCATTAACTTATTATTATTATTATTATTATGTGATCATTTATAAGCCACCCTCCGTAATCTATTATAAGGCGTAGGTAGATTTCTTAGTTCTGATCTTTTGTAGGCGCCGCGAGTACATGCGGATAGGTAAAAGATTTTTAAAGTTCAAGCGACGTCCTACCGAATGCTACTCAGCCCTCTAATCAAGGCATTAGTTTGCATATATATATATATATTATATATATATATATATATATATATATATATATATATATATATATATATATATATATGGAAATTATTTCGTACTCCTAGCGAAAGTAGCTACTCCCGTATGAGAGTGCACGCAAACGAGCGTCCAGCCAGTCTCGCTCGCGAACGTAGGTAACGGCTCGATGACGTCGTTCCACCATCGCCGTCCTTGCGGGCCAGTCCTCATCTACTGAATCGCGTAGGGTCTTATCGGGTTTACCCGTTAGATGCCATACAGGGCGTCCCGCATCTGGTAGCCGCCGCCGCTCACCAACAAACGCGCCCCTCTGGTAGCCGCCGCCGCCGCCGCTTCCTCTTCCCATCCTCCTCCCGATCTTCAGGCTCCGCCAGAACTGCGAGCGCCTCCTTCGTCCAGCGGGCTGCACAAGAACGACGGGACTCCGAGCTCCATCCCTGTTGAGCAGGTCCGTGCCGGAGTCTGGCTTCATTCCTCAAGATCTGGCGCCGCCTACATTGCCACCGCCACCGCACCGCCTCGATCTCCTGCGCGCTCGCATCTTCCGAACAACTCTCGTTGGTAGACGCGGCCGCCACCGCCTATGCTTCCTCTTCCCTTACTCTCGATCTTCAGGCTACACTGGAACTGCGGGCGCTTCCTCCGTCGAGGCGGGCTGCACGTACGAGTGTGACAGAGTCCGAGCTCCGACCCTGCCGAGCAGCTCCGCGCCAGATTCCATCGTTGCCCCTCCGCTCAAGATCCGGCGCCGGCCCGCCTCTAATGATCCCTGCGCGGTCGTGTATTTGCCGAACAATCCACGTGCGCCGCCTCCAGGCCACGTCTCGTCCAAGCCCGAGTGCACCGGCTCCATCGAGCAAGGCCGGTGAATCCAGGTATGGTTGAGACACAACCAAATCTTCCTGTTGGATCGATATGGTGAGACGCTCCCAAATCTTCCTATGAGGATGATGCCTGGCCACGACGTTGTTCATAACACTGAAATTGAGCATATGCATTAACATCATATTGGTTTTTTATGCCTTACTCTCGTGTGCCTGGGTACCTTTTCATCTGCTCATCCTGCTTGGCTAATAGTTTGTTTTTTTCCTGGAGGGAAGATGGACACTAGCAGCCGTGTTAACGATCTCTGCAAATGTTTTCAGAAAAAATCATCTCTACCAACGGTTTCAGAAAAGAGTATGTTTGTATACCTTTTCAGATAAGAGTATGCTTGCATACCTTTTTTAGATTATAGTACCTTGTGATACTTCCGATGTTTATAGTATCACTTGATACTTTCAAGACTGTGGTATCTCCTGGTACTTGTAGTATCTCCTTATTCTTTTCACTAGATACTTTTTCATTGCAAGTATGGTCAGATAGAATCAGCAGATCCACTCCTTGTCGCCTTCATTTCTTGAAGTCTGAGTGTGGTTGCCCATCGCTTCTCTGTTTATTCTGCACTGCTTGTAGTTTAGGTTTTTGATAAAATGCCTATCGCAAATTAGGTCCTTTCTCTTGTGACTTTATATTCTTTGTTAGAATCAAGAATTAAGTGCACTTACATACTTTTTTTTTCAAATAAGAGTATGTTTAGATACTTCTTCAAATAAGAGTATGTATGCATACTGTTCTTTGACTAGAGTATCATTTGATAATTTTCATATTAAAGTATAACTTGATATCTTTTTCCAGGTCGCAGTATAGCAAATGTCGGCATAAGAGGTAGTCCTATGGCATCGAGGTTCTTGAATATATTTTTTTCTGATTGGTTTGGAATGATGATGTTCAGGAAGGGCTCGACTATTTAGGGGATGAGTATGGCATGTTCAAAGCTAGCTCAACTGCTAATGTTTTGTCAGTATTTAGGTGCAGCAGAATTGCACATCATTTTGCCTGTACTTACTGCAATGAAGTTGAGAATGCTTACTCTTGTAAATGTTGTATTTCACTTTTCGAACCAATCTTGAAATAAAAAGTGAGTATGTGCATAGCAAAGGAAATATGTACCTTTAATTTCCATTTAAAAGATGTATATATACGTAATTTATCTTGTAAAAGCAGTATCTATACATATTCTCTTGTCAAAAAAGTATGAATGCATACTTCACGTTGGTGTTCATACCCACCTTAATTAACTAGTAGATCCGTTTATGTTAATACTCATTTCTACTACTATATTAATATTAACTCTACAATAATTCATTGAGTCGAACAACCAATTCAGAAAAAATATTATAATATATCTCTCGAGTATATATACATATACTCCTAGAGTATGTGTACGTACCTATGCATATGCGTATGCATATATACTAGCGACAAAGTATATATCCGGTCTTACCCTCCCTCGAGTCCGATCTCGGGAGGGCGCTTTGGCAGGTCCTGTTTCCCTGTTGACTCGGTCTTTCCTTAAGGGTATAGCTCTGTCAATCATTTCATTTCCGTGGTAGAATAGAAGAGAATAGTTGGTGCTGCTGCACATGCAGCCATGCTCTATCAAAGAGCGCCAGCGTACGTGCTCGAAAGCGTTAGTCAACTAGCTACTTGTCCTTGGTTTTCTCTAGTGTGCCCCTTCATTCAATCTCTAACTCAATGTCTACCGAGATGGAGGTAAGATTTGAACGACCAGGTACAGCATCACATTTGACACCTGAGGAAGGTACAGCCCAACTATGAGGTACATCAGCGGGTGAAGTGATTGCGACAACTACGAAGAAACGACGAATCCCAACTACGGATATAAAAGCAGGAAAGTAGCAGTTCTGGGACAGAGAGAAAGCATGAGGCATAGGAATGTAGTTCAACTTATTATACATCCATTCTCGACTTCCAAGACACTGTCCTCGCTCTAGTCCTAGCTGCTCTAGCCAGGGCTATTCCGTACCATTTCGCTTGGTTGTAGCGCCGCCTGTGGTACTGAAGCATGAAGGCAACTACTATGACCAATTCCGTGCTCTATTTTGTACTATGACCGCTCTATTTGGTGTTGAGAGGAAGGTGAGTCCGATCAATCAGGCAGTGCTTACTCTTGTTGCAAGGTCTATGCCATTAACAGCTTCTACGGGACTAGCAGTGCTTATTTTCCGGTAGTTCAGAGAGGTTGAGAAGAAGACAATGAAGTAGCTGTAGCTCCGACCATGTCAACTATGATGCTCTCGCTGCTGCCAGTCCTTTCACCAGTGAATGCTGTCATGCGCTACTTCCCGAACCTCCGTGTCTAGGTCCTGCCGAAAAAGACTGCAAATGATTCCGATCCATCCCTTGTTTGCCGATTGAAGAAAGCCTTATATGGTCTCAAACAAGCACCCAGAGCGTCGGTTTGTACAGCTACTTTGGTTTTGGTATAGTTACAACAGTACATACGCATGCAAGCGACATTCTGGGGGCTGTGTTGCCGACGTCATCTCCCAATTGGAGTGTACCCAAACCCGTTAGGGAATCTAATGGGCCGTGTCCCGACGTCTGCTGTTGCCTGTGCGGTCAACTCCTGTCTGCCGTTGCATTCCTGCGGTAGACGGCGTATACTCTCGGGTGAGAGTAGATACTCCCGGGAGTACAGAAAACTCACCCTATATATATATATATATACCACTAGACACAAAAATAATATAAATATATAAGGGATGTGGTATGCAGGAATATGGAATTCAAATTCCGAGAATATTGGTGCTATTCAAAATATGCGGTTACTATTAAATTCGGAATATGAATAGTATGCTCGGTTCAGGCGCCGACACTCTTCTTATTATATGCTCAGGACTATGCCCTGAAAGCGACTTCTTGAATATTATATGCAACCGTGCGTGAGTGATCAGAGTGAGTCTGATTTAAATATTCCGATATGAAAGCGACGTATGATTAATTAGCGTATAAGAGAGTGATTAGCTAATATAATATTCACGGATGAAAGCGACGTGCGTGTGATCGAGAGGATATGCGGAATATAATATATGCGTGTGATTCTTTCTTCTTCAGGATCTTGGCGTGGCCGCGAGACCAAGGTTTCTCGCCGGTCGTGTGGCTACTTTGCTTGTGTGCGTCCTACTCGGTACTCACCGTATGCATCGCAAGCCGCTAGTGAACCGGGCTAACCGCTTTGCTCTCCCAAGCTATCCCAAAGAACACTCATACGGGGCTCGGGCTCTATCGTCTCCCCAGGCGGTTCCACCCGAAGGGAACACTTCTCCGCGCCAACATGGTTCTCTACAAACGCCGCTACGGGCTAGAACGAGAACAACAACACACGCGGAGATTTCTCCTATAGGGTCCCTAGCATAGAGACGTCCTCCCATATGAACGAGCTTAAAGGAAAGCGAGGGATTAAAAGCAGAAAAGCTTAGTTCATTTTTCACAGAGCGAAGCTTACATACGGCTTTTCCCTTTCGGGAAACCCCAAGCACCTAGTACAAACCTTAGTTTACCTTACAAGCGGCAGGAAGTGAGGCCTTCCTTTATTCTCTAATTTACAGTGGTGGTGGAGTAGTATACAGTGGAGTGGTGGAGTGTGGAGGCTCTCGGCGTCCGATGGCACCCGATGTGCTCCACTCGTCGCCGATGGTTCGTCGATTGATTTCTCGATGTCCAATGCAAAGGCGCAGGCCGTCTCCCTTTATAGCCTTGGGCGTCTTTCGGAGGCGTCCTCCATGCTTATCGCCTGGCGTCCTTCATGCTTATCGCCCTTCGTGATTAGGTGGACGGTCTTTCGGCGAAGTCTTCGGATATATCTCTTCTTGTTTCGGACGGTGGGCGCCCCGTGGTCATTGTCATCACGTGGTCATTTATCCCGTCATCACTTGATGATTAATGCTCTTGATAATTATGCAAATGCATGCGGTGGCATTGCATGCATACAGAGAATATATTAATGGATATGTATGGGTAGGTCTTTCACGCCCCGAAAGATTGATGTTGCAAAACATCAATCTAGAAATCTGGCATGGTTATATATCTTTCCCCGGGCCGAATTGTTGATAACACCTTATCAACACAGGGAATATATATATTCTTAATCAATATCTTCTTCATAGTCTGGTTATTAGTATTCTGGGTGTTACCCATGACCAGCAATGTCTAGCATTGGGTCATCATTTTCTACATCAGAGGTATTAAAATTCATTTTTGACTCGTAGTCTTTCTTTATATATTCTTCATAATCTTTCTTTATATTGTCTTTATAATCAGATCTTATTTCTTGCAAGACTTCTTCTTTTATATTATTCTTCAATTGAGGAAGAATTGATTCAAGTCTTTCTTTTATTTTTCTCTCGATGTATTCTTCCTTCAAGGGTTCAGTATCTTTTTTCACAATATCTTTGTATGTAAGTGAGCTTGATGATCCCTCTTCCCTTGTTCTTGGTTACGCATTTTTAGGTTTGCCTTTTGGTATTTCTCGGATATAGTCTTTGGCTGGTGGGTCTATAAAATAATTTACTCCTATCATATTTCTTGCATAAGAGAGTGCTTCATCAATTCCATATATTTTTTCCAAGATAAACTACCTCCTTCACTTTCTCTTTCCATTTTTTGGGATATAACTTCTTCATAATTTATATATACTTTCCTTTACGGGTGGGGGGGAGAGGGTGGGGGAAAGAAAAAACAAAACCCAAAAAAAAAAAAGAAAAAAACAAAAACCAAAAAAAGGGCAAATTGGAAAATGAGGAGTGAACAGTACATTCCCGGGTTAACAGTACTATCCCGGTTCTTTTTTGGGGGTGTTTGGTTCGGGGGGATCCATAGCGGGATAAAAACACCGTGGATGAACAGTAAAATGTGAGGGGATCCTGATGTGATGAGCAGTGCGAGGAACAGTGAAATCGGTTCACCACGTTTAAAGTATCTTTATAGATTCATATGGTTTACTCCTTGGTATATTACATATAAGGGTTTCTTCCATATAGAAGGATCTTTTGGTTGAATCCTTCTATTGATCATATGAAAATATTCACTAAACTATTTAATATAGCCAGCATATAACCTTTGTCTTCTCTCTTATTATTATATTGAAACCAGAAATTATCTAGAATGCATCTCTGCACTTCATCTAGAATAATATGGTCTCTTGGCTTGAAATTATAGGTATTTGGTGAGAATATTCTTAGCTTATTTTCCCGCTCCAAAATTAAAACATTCACCCCCATTGGGGTTTGATCTTTTCTTCATTCCCGCAAAAACAGATGATCGTGAAAATATATCGGGAAGAGTATTATCTTTTTCTTTTATATGCTCAAATATTACTTTATAACCATTTCCAGTAATAATATCTTCAAATAAAACCCATCTTCTAGTAGAACTTTTCTTACTATTAATTTTATTATAATATTTACATATAGCTTCGCTTAACTGTTCTAACTGTAAATTCTTTGAAGCCCAAATATAACCTAAAAGCATTTATTGCATAAATAACAGCTAAAATTTTTCTCTATCTGTGTTATTCAAGTACTTTTAATTTATAATTTCTGAAGCATATCTACATATCTTTTCTTCTGATTTTGGTGAGTACTTATGAGGTTTTTGTTTTAATATAGCACCCCAACCTATCTTTGATGCATCTGTCTCTATTATGAAATAATTATCATCTAAGGGTAATTCTAAAGGTTTTAAGTTTTTAACTTTTTTCTTTAATAACTCTTACTAACTTTTTATCTTCTCGAGTTGAAATATTTTTGCCCGTTCTTTCTTAATTTTGCATATAAAGGGCCAGCTAATTTGGCTAAATTTTCAATATGATTTCTAGCATAATTTACTAATCCTAAAAATTGTTGCAAGATCTTTTTATCACTCATATCATCGGGAAATTTAGGATTTTCTTTTGCAATATGGTCTTGTAGATGTATTTTCCCTTCTCCAATTTCATGACCTAGAAAATTTATTTTTTCTTTGCATAATTCCATCTTTCTTTTAGAAAGTATTAATCCATTTTGTTCAACCTTTCTGAAAAAGGTTTTCAAGTGGGCTATATGCTCTTTATAAGATTTTGAAAAGACCAAAAGATCATCTATATAGACTAATATAAACTCTTGATTTTCATTAAAAATATTTTGCATCTTTCTTTGAAAGAGGGCAGGAGCATTTTTTAATCCTAATGGCATTACTAACCATTCAAAATGTCCTTGAGGACATGTGAATGCAGTCCATTCTATTGATTCTTTACGCCATTTTTACTTGCCCAAATCCAGCTTTTTAAATCAAATTTTGAGAAATATTTGCTTCCTTGTATTCTATTTATCCATTCTTGCTTATTTGGAATATTATAACCATCATCTATAGTGTTATCATTTAATCTTTTATAATTAATAACCATTCTTGACTTTCCTCTAGCTATTTCAAAGCATGATTTGTAACTATAAATGCTGCTGATCCGTGAGGACTTTTACTTTCTCTTATAGCACCTAGCTTTAGTAATTCTTCAATATGCATTTTGAATTCTTTTTTATATCATTAGGTGTTGCTTCTATAGGACTTGTCTTAATTATATAATTAGGATTTATTATATTAATTTTACAAATTATACCATTCTTATCCCAATGTTTCATTGGTATTTCTCCTATTATTTGAATATCTTCTAATCTTTGTACTATTTTGTCTATATCTTTTTTAGACTTTATATCTCTATACCAATTTGGGGCTAATGACTGTAAATTTATACCTTCTATACTGGTATTTACTATATAAAAATCTTCTATAAATTCACCTAACTCTTCTTTCATATATGTATCTAGGTTGTTGTTATTAGATCCTTCAAGTTCAAGGTTAGTCTTTCCTGAATTAGAACTTATAGCTTTTCTAACTTCTGTTATGTAAGGGATATTATCTTGACGAGGAATAAATGTAATTCCTTGCTCATGTATGATTGTTGTTTGTAAAGAGAATTGTAAAAATCTTAATCCTAACATCATATCATCATGTATCATGGATAAATCTCTTATAGTAACTTCATCTATTATGTATTTTGTATTATTCATATGCATTTCAATATTATAAGCTAACTGATTATGAATTCTTCTTGTTCCAGACATATCTGTAGATGTATCAGCTTTATCTGGTTCTATAGTATGGACTATTTCAGGGCATCTTGCAAAATATTTATCATGTATAATATTTTTTGTACATCCTGTATCTATTAATGCTAATATTTTATAAGTGATAGTAGGTGTTAACTTTAATTTTACCGGTATTCTTATTCCTACTATTTCTTTAAATGGCATTTTGACTATATATTTGCTACCAAAATTTATTATGGCATCTTTTAATTGGGTATCTTTATCACTTTTTCTACTTATAGTTATTTGTTCTTGCAGTTCAGTATTACCTCTAAATGGTTCTTGTGTCTTATTAATTTCTATCTTATCTTTTAACTCTTCCAATTCTACTTCTAAATTATTTAATCTATTTTCTAGATTTCTAACTCGCTTGCTAATATTTTATCTTCGTGGTTACGTATCTTCTTCTTGCCTCCATTTTTGATTATTAGCTTTTAAGCATGATGCACATGCTTGTTTTAAACATACATTGCATGTAAATCTATCTTCTTAACTAGGATAATATATATAAAAAGCACATTTTATATTGTAATCACCTCTTTCTTTTATCCAGTCATGCTCACAGTTTCCTTGATCCATTAGTTCAGATTTATCTAAACTATTATTCTCATATATTATGTCTAAACCTTCCATAGCATTGTCTAAATTATGTAACTCTTCATCATCTAAAGAGTCTATAAAATCTTTATAACTTTGAGCATTATTTTCTTCTTCTTCATAGCTTTCTAATAATAACATATTATTAATTTCCCATTGCTCTTCTTCACTTATATCATTATCCATATTACTATCCTGTATGACCTTTTTATTGATGTATTCATTATTTTCTCTTTCAAATTCCTTTTTCTTAAGTTCATTATCTTTCATTTTATTCTTCAGATAAGCTATTTTTCTAATATAAAAGATTTCTTTTTCTCTAATTTCATTCCATTTGCTTATCATAGAGGTATTATATTCTTCTGGTATTTTATTTAGTTCTTTCTCATAATATTTTATTTCTTGATTTATATCGAGTTTTTCCATAATTTCACTAAATATTTTATAATGTATCCTTTCAATTTTAATTAAACTTTTAATTAAACTTTTTAATTTTAGATTTAAGCTTAAACCAACCTGGACCTGATACCACTAGACACAAAAATATTAAATATATATGGGATGTGGTATGCAGGAATATGGAATTCAAATTCCGAGAATATTGGTGCTATTCAAAATATGCGGTTACTATTAAATTCGGAATATGAATAGTATGCTCGGCTCAGGCGCCGACACTCTTCTTATTATATGCTCAGGACTATGCCCTGAAAGCGACTTCTTGAATATTATATACAACCGTGCGTGAGTGATCAGAGTGAGTCTGATTTAAATATTCCGATATGAAAGCGACGTATGATTAATTAGCGTACAAGAGAGTGATTAGCTAATATAATATTCACGGATGAAAGCGACGTGCGTGTGATCAGAGGATATGCGGAATATAATATATGCGTGTGATTCTTTCTTCTTCAGGATCTTGGCGTGGCTGGCGAGACCAAGGTTTCTGCCGGTCGTGTGGCTACTGCTTGTGTGCGTCCTACTCGGTACTCACCGTATGCATCGCTGGCTTCGCTAGTGAACTAGGCTAACCGCTGCTCTCCCAAGCTATCCCCAGCAACACTCATACAGGGCTCAGGCTCTATCGTCTCCCCAGGCAGTTCCACCCGAAGGGAACACTTCTCCGCGCCAACAGGGTTCTCTACAAACGCCGCTACCTGGGCTAGAACGAGAACAACAACACACGCGGAGGTTTCTCCTATAGGGTCCCTAGCATAGAGACGTCCTCCCATATGAACGAGCTTAAAGGAAAGCAGGGATTAAAACAGGAAAGCTTAGTTCATTTTCACAGAGCGAGCTTACATACGGCTTTCCCTTTCGGGAAACCCCAAGCACCTAGTACAAACCTTAGTTTACCTTACAAGCGCAGGAAGTGAGGCCTTCCTTTATTCTCTAATTTACAGTGGTGGTGGAGTAGTATACAGTGGAGTGGTGGAGTGTGGAGGCTCTCGGCGTCCGTCTGCACCCGATGTGCTCCACTCGTCGTCGATGGTTCGTCGATTGATTTCTCGATGTCCAATGCAGTGCGCAGGCGTCTCCCTTTATAGCCTTGGCAGCGTCTTCTGGAGCGTCCTTCGTGCTTATCGCCTGGCGTCCTTCATGCTTATCGTCCTTCGTGATTAGGTGGACGGTCTTCTGGCGAAGTCTTCAGATATATCTCTTACTGTTGCCTGGACAGCTGGGCGTCCTGGCTACAGTGCCTTCACGTGGTCATTTATCCCGTCATCACTTGATGATTAATGCTCTTGATAATTATGCAAATGCATGCAGTGGCATTGCATGCATGCAGAGAATATATTAATGGATATGTATGGGTAGGTCTTCCACGCCCGAAAGATTGATGTTGCAAAACATCAATCTAGAAATCTGGCATGGTTATATATCTTTCCCATATATAGCCCAGGTCCTGAGGTGCTGCATTTGGCGTTTGGCGTTCGTTTTCGTTGGGCGCTGATGCATGCAGCTGGCAACGACGGAGTATATAAAACTAGCGCAGATGTGCCGTCGCCTACTTCCTATGGAGTACTTGTCTATATATGCCTGACCGTTTTATGAAAACTGGAAAAATAACAATATTACCGCGGCGAAAGAAAACCAACCCTATTTGAGATTGTACAATATGCCTGACCGTGGAGAGGACAATTAATTAAGGAGGCGCCAGCCGGCAGCTGCAGCGCTTGGCCTCTTGCATTGCACACAGGCCGCGGCCAGCAGGGGGGAAGAAAAATGGTGTGGTGGCGGCGGCCGGAGGGCGCGTGAGGGTGCGTGGTCATTGGTCAGCTGGTAAGGCGAGCAGCGAGCAGGCGCCGGCCGGGTGACATGCAGGAGAGGGGATGGAGAGAAGAACGTAACGGGGCGCCCTCAGCTCGCGCGCAGCCGGCGGCCGAGGCAACCATCTACCGCGGAAGCAGAAGAGAAAAAGGAGGGACTGGAGAGACTCGACTCCGTGCCGCCAGAAGTAGCCAGTAGTCCCGAGCAAGAAGGAGCGAGGAAGTGGATGAGGCGGGGTAGTGTGTGAGTGTGTCTACCTAGCGTACTCGAAAACATCGTATGATAACGATGACTGACACGAATTACGAACCACTAGACGATCAGAATCTTCTTCTTTCTTTCTTTCTTTTTTTTAAAGAAACCGATAAGAATCCAATGCCAAGTGGTGTTCTTTTACTCGATCGATGTCTGCTGTGATGTGAGGCGTACAAGGCTTACCGTTGACTATGGATGTGGATACATAGAGCGTTCTCTTCGTAACGAATCTCGGGTGTAAGCTTGCTCAGGCACCTGATTTAGCCACGTCGCCCGTTAGCCCATAACCATAGAATCCGGCCAAGCAATTGTTCGATCGGGTCGTCGCGGGTCTTGAAACCCGTCCCGCACGGCCGCACCTCCCTCCTCCTCCCGGCACAGGCGGCCGGGGTGCAGGATCCCATATCGCTGCGCGGGCCACCCCGGCGCGGGCGGGTGCGAGCGCGGGCAGGGGCCGCCTCTCCCGCCACCCTCTGGGCTCTGCTCGTCGCCGTGGTCGCAAACTCATTGCCCCACTGCCAGAAGCGCACTGCCCATGGAGGCACAGGGCGATAGACAGGCCCCACGGACGGGCGGGCGCCCAACTGCTGGGATCCCGCGACGTACCGTTGATGATGGCCGGCGCAGAATGTCAGCCCCCTGCCTCGCTCTCCACAGCGGCAGCTGCCGAGGCGATCGCAGCCCCCGCCGTGATGACGGATGAGCATCAGCTATAAGGCCCTGGCAGTGGTATCATGGTGGGAGAAAGAAGCGAGAGATGAACACAAAAGATCTCTCTCTGGAGGACAACGTGCGTGCTAGCTAACTGCCACAGAGCTGGACGACTGCCACTGCAAAATCGACGGGGAAGAAGAGGTTGGCGTAGCCCGGTATGTGCCGTTGCTGCCGGTGACCATGTGCACTTGCATGCATCTCCTACTGCTATATGAATGGAAGAGTACAAGGTAGAAAAATCAACATGCTTCCAAGGCAGGATAACCAGAAAAGGTACAGTGGGAGAACAAAACTCTCATATTCCCTTCTCCCCTGTCATTTGTTTGCAGTTAACTTCCTGCTGGTATAATAGAAATTAGATTGCTACAGCTGGTACCCTTAAGATCCAAAAACACATAAATTCTATCACATGATTAATTTCTGCAAATGTTTCTTGCGTACTAATTGCTAGAGAAAATGCCTTGATGCAATATATGAATTCGAAGCCTCAGACTCTATTTAAGAAACAAACTGAATCAATGAAGCTTGCTCTATCAACAAGTCTTGACATGTTTTCAGAATGGTGATGGTTGATATATTTATCTTTTAGTTGATCTACCTCTGTTTGCGTT
This sequence comes from Chrysopogon serrulatus, assembly GCA_015844335.1. NCBI lineage: Eukaryota > Viridiplantae > Streptophyta > Magnoliopsida > Poales > Poaceae > Chrysopogon > Chrysopogon serrulatus. The sequence continues at coordinate 510,293 of JADLZL010003761.1, forward strand.
TCCACGATTTTGTTACCAAACAAATACACTGATTATCACTTAACAATGGATACTCATGTTTCAAGTTTCAACTATCACTTCTCTTTGCCTTCCCTTTTTTATATCTGAACTGGATAGTCAATTTTAAAATCCAGAGGCCAAGATATACCCAACACGTCCGGCAGAACAATATATGTATTTTCCATACCATTAGACAAAGCTTTACTTTACACAATTAGGAATATGCAGTATTTCCATTTTTTCTGTCAAAATGTACTATGTACTCCTATCTTGCTGAAATGATATGGCCATTGCAATGTGACTATCACTCTTTCAAATTCATTGAACTCACCCCAAATAAATTGAAGTTGTTTTTTTACAGCTAAGGAGTTGCACAGTGTAAAAATTCTCAGTGAAATTCTCTGATTTGTTATAGCAGCCATCTTTTTCTCAGATTTAACACACTAAAAAGTTTAAATTTCATATCAGATTTTGATGACCGGGAGAAATCTGCTGGTGTTCCTGATTCCTTGTTTTTAGCTTGCCTTGCCACAACCAGCAGACAGCCATGGATGTCGAAGTCCCATTAGCTGCATGCCTGCGCCTATGCAGGGGCCCTCACACGACACTGGTGGGAGGGGTTCATGGCACCTGCTGGCTCCTCAGCTCAACCGGCCACCCCTGTCGGCCTTGACAAGAGCGCCCCCAAGCTGCCTGCACTCCTGGACGGGGCAGAAGTGCAGATTTTGCCTGTTGGCGAACAATTCTGGCCATGCTGCTGCAGCAAAAGTTCATGGTCATCGGCGTTGAGCTGGTGCTTTGATTCAAGCATGCGAACACAAGGTTCATACTTGTGGTTCAGTTGTGATGATGAGTGATTGATTCAACTACTAGCATCTCGGATGGGGTGCTACTGATGGTGGTGAAAGCCACGAGTTCCACATGTGCCTTGGCTTGTGTTGTGCAGGTGTCGAGCATGGAGGCGGTGGCCGACGGCGAGGTGAAGGTCAAGTGATGGCGGGCCGCGCCGAATGGACCGGGAGTGGTGAAAGGGCGGACGCATCGAGACTTGGACTGAGGGACCCGGAATCGCCGGGCGGGATCGCGTTGCTGGCACTTGGCTTCGACAAGTGCAAGGACATGGGCCGGTTTGTTGGTTTGGGCCTCAAAACCAACGGTGGAGGGTTTCGGTGGTTTGGGCCTCAAAACCACCCGGGTTTTTCGGGTTGAGCCACAAAAAACCACGGGCGGAGGTCCCGAGGCGGACGGACGGCACGTGGCGGCATCGGGGAGTTCGCGTCGAGGCGAAGCTACCGGTGAGAAGGCGCGGTGGCCGTCGGATCGAAGATTGCATCGAGTCGGTTCGAGTTGGACCGCAATGTCCCTAGGGCTAGGCGGTTTGCTCGGGAGTTGTATCGGGGAGCAAAACCGGAAAATGAAATAAGCCCCGGTCGATAAGTAAGGTGGAGGGAGCCCCATCTCCCTCACCTCTCCCATTTTGCATTTTCTCATTTAGGGTTTTCTTCCTCTAGTTGCTTGTGAGTGAGAGAGAGGTCCACTAATCCTTCATTAGTGTAATCGAACTCGTGTGAAGGGAATGGAGGTCCCGAATCCTCCATGTTTCCTCGTGGAGTCGATCATTGAGTTGCTTGCATTGATTCGCGTTTTGTTCTTCGCGTTCTTCGTTTTTCCTCTCTTTCCCTTCTTCGCGTTCTTAGCGATTTCTCGGGCTGTGATCCATCTCTTTTGCGAACCACTTGTTTCTACTTGATCTTGGTCGTGGGTTGATCCTTTCCAATCGAAGGATTTCATCCAATTCCTCACGAATCCACAGATCGGGTCGAATCGAAGTTTCTCGGGAAAACTTGCTCTTGAATTGGATTTCGTTGATTTTTGGACTTGCAGTGTGTTTGGGGTTGTGATCTTCATGGAGTAGCCTTAGAACTACCTTGTGAACCCCCTTGCTAAATCTCAGGTCAATCCAAGTTGATTCGGTCGAGTTTTGGGCTTGAAATCGATTTTTCCAGAAATCTGCTCGTCCATACCGGACATGTCCGATACGGGTACCGGACAAGTCCGGTAGGAAGAACTATGGAGTTTTGAGCTCAAATTTTGTGGAGACCTTCTCTTAGGTGTCTAGATCCTAGGGTTAAAATTTCACGATTTTTGGACACCGTTTGGGTAGGTTTTTGCTTTTTGTCCCGAAGTTCTTTGTGGGCTGAAATCCATACTTGGACATGTCCGATATGGGTACGGACAAGTCCGGTATTGAGCTGAGTTTCGAGGTTGGCACCGGACAAGTCCGATAGAGTACCGGACATGTCCGATATGAGCGCCCCGAGATCATTTTCATCGCTGTTTTGTTTGGTTCTTGGTCGTTCGGATTCGATTCGAGTTCCGCTTTGTTGCGTTGGGTTTCTAGCATCACGTGCCGTTCCTAAGTACTCTTGTCATAAGTTGGCTTGAGTATTTTGGATTGGCCACTCTCTCCTTTTCCATAGGAATTGAGTGCGTCGCTTTTGGAGTTTCGTCGAGTGCTCGTCGCCGATCTTCCTCGGTTGATCCGCTGTACCTCTTGGACATCTCCAAGGGTATCCACCTACCTGTTAGGTCGTGATCTTACCGCTTCGATTGTGGTTGTGCTTTTGGGGTTCGATTTTGGGCTAGCGGTCGAAAGTTTTGAAAGAAATTTGAGGCTCCCATTCACCCCCTCCGTCGCCGTTTTTCGGTCCTTCAATTGGTATCGAGCAGATTAAGGATCATTCCACCTTAACCGGTTCTTGATCCGCAGAAGGCGACATGGCTCGTGGTTCGAGGGAAGCCACCGTTTTTCGATGGAACCAATTACCCGTCTTCGAAGATTCGGATGTACGCATATCTCCGCAGTCTCGGTGCGAGGGTATGAGAAATTTGTGAGAATGAGGCTTACGTTGTTCTCCCCGCTCGTGTTGGTCGGGAGCAAATGGAACAACACGATGCCAATAGCGAGGCACGTAATGCTCTCTTCTCGAGTCTTTTCGAAGTCGAGTTTGAGCGTGTCGGACACTTGACTACTTGCTAGAGAGATGCGGGTGAAGCTACTGAGCTATCACGAGGGGACTCCCCAAATTAAGACGAGACTCTTTGACACATACAAGCGGGGAGTATGAGAGTTTCCGGCAGCTTGATGACGAGACCATCGATTCTATGTTCTCACGCTTTTGGACCATTGTCAACAAGATGCGTGCGAACAAGCCAAACTTTGCCCTATGACGATCATGAGAGAGCTTTGAAGTTGTTACATGCTCTTGATCGGAGGGTTTGGGATGCGAAGGTGCAAGCTCTTCTCGAGTCGCGAGAACTACGAGACCCTCACCGTGGGACGAGCTCTTGATGAAGCTGAAGTCCGGTGAGATCGACCACGGATCCAGGCCAAACTTCACAACCCCTCCGCTTTCCGACTATGGCGGTGTGTCGTATAGCGGTGTCACTAGTTCTTCACCTAACCCCTCCTCTGCGATGTTTGCCTTGTCTTCGTTGATCAAAGGATGGAGGAGCGGTTGGGACGTGCTCGAAGACGATGAGTGGCCCTCGTCATCGGCCGGTTCTCGCGGTTCCACAACAACCGCTTGAATCGTCGGCGAGGTGGACCGAAGGATGGATGCTATGGATGCGGCGACCCGACCACTTCGCCGCCAATCGCCCCAAAGCGAAACAAGCACTCCTTCGGCAAGTCCACCTCCGACAAGCACAAGGAGAAGCGCGAGTACACCTCCGGCAAGTACAAGTCCAAGGGAGGCTTTGACAAGGAAGCGATGAAGCGCAAGTTCATGAAGAAGTTCAAGGCAAGAGAGCGCCTTCCTCGCCTCCCTCGGCGACCTCGACTCCGACAACGAGCATGCTTCCTCCTCTTCGAGTGACGACGAGTCCGAGAGGAAGGTCGAGGACAAGCTGAACGGACTCGCTTCCTCGCCGACTCCACCCACGGAGGCTTCGCACCGGCACTTGGTGACGAGGTGGAGAGCGGCAACGGCGATGCTCCGGCGGCGGCGGCGGCGACCCATCTAAGGTATCACCTTCCGCCGATGCTCTTGTCGCCGAGGTTGATGACTTGACCGCCACTTTGCTTCGTCAAGATAAGTTGCTTAAGCATCTTCGCTAGGGATAGAAAAGAGTAGAAGGCTAAGCTAGAAGATGCGCTTAAGGAGCTTGAGCTAGTTAAGAACACTCCCATAGTGTCGACGAGCCGAGTGTGAGTTTTGTAGCGTTTACATGGTGATCTTGCTAGTCTGCAAATTCAAGCACGCTAAGTTGGTTGATGATTTTGATAGTGTGCATGCTTCACTGTTCTATTGAGTGCGTGCAAGTCTTGTTCGGACTTGCAATCGAGTTGGCGAGAGAAGAATGCCAAACTTGCTTTGTTTGAAAAGGCCAACTCGGATAGCACTAGTGTGGCTAAGTGTGCTCTTTGTGAGGGTTTAGAGCTTGAACTTGTAAATTGTCGGCATGACAAGGTGCGCACCGAGGAGGAAAAACACATACCTTCGGACCATCTTGAGTTGGGTGTCTTGCGGTGAGCCGCAACCAGCATGATGGTCAACCAATTCAGGAGGGGAATTGGTGGACCGGGATTAGGCTTTGCTTTTAGGTGGGAAGGGTGATGATCTTTATGGCAAAGTTGGTGAGTTTAGTGGTGTGCCTCCGAGTAAAAACCTTCCACTACTCCCAAGCTACTTAAAATCACTCCACCTAAGCCACTTGTGCCTCCCACCAAAGATGGAGTGTTTGAAGAACCTCCAAGAGCTCCACCCCAGAAACAAGTGTGGATTCCAAAACCGAACCACCTAAGGAACCCACTTGACACACTCCCTTCCATCTCTGAGGAACCCCTTCCCAAAGCCAAGCCACCTCCAAGAGTGAACCATACCCACAAGAAAGTGAGCCAAACACCTAAGAGAGAGGTGTACCATTGTGAGTATTGTCATAGGGATGGTCACTTGGTTGAGTTTTGCTTTAGGAGGAAGAGAGATGAGAAGCGTGAGTTTGAGTTGAACAA
>JADLZL010003762.1:0-72444 GCA_015844335.1 Chrysopogon serrulatus
CCAGGTCGTCCGTGGAAAATTTGTTATCGCCTCACCACCTGCTCCAGCTGAAACTGCCCGGCCGAGGGAGCAGAAGACGGGACAGCAGATTTGCCTGCCTGCCGCCCCGGCCCCCGGCCGCACCACGCACGGCACGGCACGGCGCATATGCCAGGGCACCCACCTCACCCCCACCGCAGTGGCTCTTTTCTTGGCGTCGTGGTCGTCGAATCGCCAGCGGCAGCACTAGACGCCTCAGCGTGCGGACCGCAGGTTTTACTCCGATCATCCCGTGAAGGTGCAATCGGCCAATGTCTCTTTCTCCACTTCTGAACCCAACTCAAGCCGTCCTGACGAGAAGAAAGTAATGGCATGAATGCCGGTCCTCCGATTCCGTTGCCCGTTGCATCGCTTTCATCAGCTACTGCCGTTGCTATTGTTGTCTTTGATTATTCGTCGGTTGCATTGCCTAGATAAAGATAGCAAATTTCCAAGATCACTCATATAGACGAAAAACTAACAATTGGATTTTATTTGTTTTCATTAATTTGTAATTGTTGATTCTCCCTCTCCTTGCACCTCACAACATCTATACGCACGTACTGCATATAGCTATCATCGACCAATTCCTTATCTCAAAGCTTGTCTTCCTCTTCTCTTTTTTCCAATCACTCCTTATTATTTTTTATGTTAGTCACTCCCTATCTTGTGACTATAATCTATGTCGAGGTCAAATTAAGTTAGCTTTCGGTTTCTCTTAATGAGCTTCATTTCTCGATAAAACTATTGCCCAAATCTCTCACAAATTGTTTAGGCGTTAGCCCTCTTGTAAGTTTAAAACTTGGATCATAGCACACCATCTCTTGTGGGTTTGTTATTACCTCCTCCCACCACCCCTCTCTCTCCCTCTAAATTGTCGTCCCACTCATCATAACAAGTAGAGAAGGATAACAAGTCAACTCCTTGCATCGTTAGGATAACAAGTGGCTCGGCTCGTTAAATAAAAGAGCTCTAACAACTCGGCTAGGCTCTCGTTTAGCTTGCAAGCTAGCTCGTTTGGCTCACGAACCAACTTATTGACTGTGTCAACCAATGTAAAAATCAATAGTTACTAATTATTTTATGAATAGATTAAGATAATCAAAGAAATAAATATGTCTAATGTTACTAGTTTTGATTGTTGGACTATGAAATATTTGGCTTATTTATCTTTGAGTTAACTCATTAATTTAATGAGCTAAAATCCTAGCTTGGCACTTTAAGTAATTAAATAAGCCAAATCGAGCCGAGTTAGTAGCGAGCGACAAGAATTTCATTGATCCCTTAAGAATGCTAATGTGTATTCTAGACGACCCCTTAAGAATGCTAATGTATTCTAGAGCCACTATATATTTTCCTCAAGCAGCTACTTTTGGCTTAGTCCTATCATTGTCCCAACACCCATCGTCACCGCCTTAGGCTATCCGCACTCTTTATCCTCTATATCTATCCTCTAAAAAGAATATTCTGTCTTGGTCATCAAGATTCTCTCCTCTATACTTAATTCTTCCGCACCCATCCATCCTCCATATTATCCTCTATCTACTATGGGTCCACTTGTCACTTTATCTAAATATATCCATGTGACATCTTATTTTGAAGGATTTATTGAAATAAATTTAATGATGTAATCATAATTTAATTTGGGTTTTTGGTTTGTGAATTATAACATTTTTTGGAGATTAAATTAGTGGGTCCGCTGCTACATTCTCTCACCTCTCTCTCCTCTTTCTCTCCCGCGTGCATAGCGTATGTTTTCGTACCTCCGTCATATCTACAAGTTGAAAGCTGCAGGTCCCGCTGCAGCACTTTTTACTGTAAATCAGTTCTGCAGTAACGTTTCCAAGGAGCAGTGCAGATAGCCTCAGGCCCTTAAAGGAACTAGCCACTTGTGCCCGCGCTTCGCTGCGGGTGATCTACTTGATAGATAAAACTTTAGAGACCATGTATATATGGTACTCGAAAGTATCTCAATGGAAGCTAATTGGTTTTTGTATTACCATGTTGTCGAAGACGACCTTCTTGGTATATCAAATCTTAGGGATCATATGTACGCTGTACTAAAAATATCTCAACAAAGCTAATATGTATTTTCCATCATAGTGTTATGTAATAGAATGATTGGCATGTTGGTGTAGAGAAATGTTTGCTCAAGTGAAATTCAAACAACTAACATCATCATTAAATTTAAAGCACAACACCATGTGGAATTACATTGCTGGTGGAAATAAAAAGTACTACGGTGTGGGTTCTTGAGGGACCCTTTTTCCACTTAGATCAGGTGGAATTCAAACAACTAACATTATTAAACCCAAAGCACAACACCATATGCTATTACATTATTGGTGGAAATAATAAGCACTACAGTGACGGTTCTTGAGGGACCCTTTTTCCACTTAGATCATTCTTCGTAGCTTGGGAAATCCACCAGGGGGATGGAAAGAGGGCATACGCCATCTTCTGGTGGTGCCTGAGTCATCAGGAGAATCTTTTCTCCATCAGCTGACTCTGTCTTAGAAATTCATTAGGAGGCCTCGGTTGGTGGAGGTGTGGGCGGCATATCCACAATGTTCCATTATTCACGGATATGTGTGTTCGATTGTGCAGGTTGTGTGGGAGGCTGCCAAAATAGTGGTAAGCATAACATGACCACACAAATAAAACAAAACTAAGCCAGGAGAAATAACAAGTCAGGAGCCACTCGAGCCAGCTACATTTATTCCGTACCAGTGCAACCTAGAAGAGTACACAGCAGACTGCATCCAAAAGCCATGCACGTAGCCATAGGACCAACACCGCACCACCGCCCGTGATGCTGCTCGTCTTTGTCACCTACGCACCCCACGAGGCTGCCGGTGCTATCCCCCACGACACCGTGTAGTGCCATCAGCTCAGCCCCGCGATGCCCGCTCAATGCTGTCAATGATGGCGAGCACCCACTCCCCCTAACGCTGTCATTGATCACCTATAAAATGCCCCTTCGGCTACCCTTCTACCTCCCCAAGTGTATTCAAGGAAAAGAAGAAAGAGAAAAATAAAAAACAGAGGATGATTCAAAGGCTGGAAATTATTGTTGGCACATAACAAGCCAGGAATCCTGTGACACCTGTCCCGTCACGCTGCTCACGATCGCTGTATCGTATTCACCCGTTGGGTCATGTTCGGTCTCATTCACCCGTGTTTCCTTTCTCCCTCTTTTTGCGCTCGTGTCGTTCCTCCATTTTCACCCCTGCATTCATACTCGACATCCCTGCGTGGCCTCGGTCATTCACTCGTCTCACATCGCGTGAAATCTGCTGTTCCTCCTCGAGCGTGATGCCAAGGCCATGCGGCCAAAACTGCCGATGCCAGCACACTGAGCCCTAGTCCCACCTGTTGACCCGTCTCGACCACTATAGACTGGTCAATCTTCTCGGAGAGGCCTTGTCCATACCTCTACAAAAGAGAGTCACCCAAGTTGTCTTCACCACACCCCCACGCTTGCTAACCATTCCTCTAATCTTTTTTCTTCCTAAGCAAAAGCCCATGGCCTCACAAGAGCCACTATGCCCCTACCTTCAGTTTACCAACCCTCCTATCCAACCCATAAGGCAAGCGGAAGGAGTTTGGACCAGCAGCACCTGTCAGGACATAGAGAGATTTCCCAAGCTCCTGTATACCACCACACAGTGGCTAGGAATCCAAAATCGCCCCGTGTACTGTGGTGGAACCGTCTAAATTAATACACTCACAAGAGTACTTATCTTCCATTAAACACTAAGTACTCAAGAGAGCGCACTAATTTAATCGATTCCATCGAGCACACCCAACGGGAAAATGTTGGTATAAATTAACTGCACTCCTTTAAATAAGATTTAAGTACGATTATCCGCAAGCGCACAGATATCATACCAGTGTCACATTTTACCAGGAGGTTTTAAATATCGTATCCACAGGGAACAGTTGTGATGATGACAAAGTATATAGACTTAATCCTACAATTAGGCTAGATAATATCAAGAAAGAGAAAATAGCTATTGAACTCTAGTTCTGACAACCGGTAAGCTTTGTATAATACCGTTCTAACTGGGCAAGTAACCCGAATAGGAGAAGAAACAGAGTAATCTCCTACCAAGCACCTATAAGCCTATTAGTCCTATCAACGGAAAGTGGACTACAGAGGATTCAACGAAGCTATAAAGTCACCTTCGCGAGCTACCACTATCCGGCTAATTAGGGGACATCCACAAGTAAACCTAGCCTAGGCACCACGCCTACACTACGAAATACTACTTCAACCAAGTAATGACCAGGATCAAAGCACTCAATATGAGACGTGAACTTAAGAACGAATAAAAACAAGTTGCTTACTTGAATCGGAATGGCGAATATAAAAGTACCTCAGAACGCAGCTCCGGGCGAGGGAACTGAATACAGAAGAATACAGCCACGAAGAAGCACCGACAGGCCGAAACTCCTCCAGAATCTCTACTCCTCTACTCAATCTCTCTAATCTCTAAACAAGACTAGATCTAGAAGAACTAGTCTCTCCTAATTGCGACATCTAGATGAACTAGAACTAGATCAACTAGAGGGACCCTAACCCATGAAGCACCAAGGTGTAGAATGCCTCTAGGGGAAGCCTTGGGGCGTCATTATGTAGGCCGAGGTGGAGTAGGGGGCAAGGAGCCGCCACGTCATCGATCTGCGTCTTCATCTTGTGTGCACCGTCGGATCAAACCGACCTCAGATCGACGGAGGGATGCTTTGCTTGACTTCCAAGGAAGCGTGGGAGGAAGACTCCAGAAGGCGGCGGCCAGAAACCCTAGGGGCACCGACCGGCGCCAGGGTGGGGCCGGCCGGCCCCACTTGGTGGCCCCCCTATGGGTCCCGTTGCTTCGGGTGTATTCTAGACCCTTCCTGATCCTTTTAGCGATATTTTCCGTCGCGGATAAGTTTCGTGATGATTATGCACTATAATCCCTTTTTTTATGCTTTTCTGGAATAATTCCTGGAAAATATAGAATATGCAAAACTCGTGGAAATTGTCAGTTAAAACCCTAGACTAGTATGTATTCATGTATCCTTTCATGTCTAAAGTTCTAATAAATATTGACGTTATCCACCGTCAACAACTCGCCCCAAGCTTACCTTTTGCCAGTCCCTTAGCAAACAACCTAAGCCTAATTATTAAAATATTTGGATCAGGAGTTGCTGCAATACTTTTATTTCTTTTAAGTACACTCGCTTTTAAACATAAATTTTCCTCCGGTTTAGACAAAACTGCTCTAACTTTCAAACTTACCCATTTTACCTTTAACCATAGGGCTTTACAGCTTATGCATGAGTCTTGAGCAATCAAAAGATAGAACAATCAAGTCGAGCACTATGTCTCAAATTCTACACAGTACCAATATTCCAGAGTTTTGTAAGTTTTTTTTAAGAAATAAAACTCAGAGCATAAATGTATGACACCCTCAAGTCTCTTATTATATATGGTATTTATAGATCTCACTGAGGCATTAATGATGTTATGCCTTCCTACAACTAAGGATTTATAGTGGAGCTCGTAGGAGTGGCAATAACAAGGATGAACATACTTGCAATTCATATATTGTAAAGTCAAACAATGGATCCACAGAGAATCGAGACATACAATCAAATCAAGATGTGCATGTGTATAGAATATGGTGGATAGGTGTATATATGGTATTTAGTGGCTAATCCTAATTCTACTTTTGCTCTTTGAAGATAACTCCCTCCTTTAGGACTTAGAACTCTTCGCACGAAAACATGGGCTATCTTTATTCTCTCTCCTTTTTTTTATTAATCTGGGAGGCGGGCATCTATGCACCCATTGTTTTAATTGTTGGGACACTTGTCCATCTTTTACTCCCCTTTTTCTTCTTCTCTTTTTTTCAATACTTTTGTATAGCCACATGCATCCTTTGAATATAAATAATTAGAGAGATAATGATAAGAACTTAGAGCAATTAAATAAAGGCCATCCTATAGGGTATATTTTTGGGTGTTTTACTCCTAGTGTAGGAGAAAAATATTTTTAAGGTGGATCTTAGATAAAAGTGGAAATGACTGCGCTTACATTCCAGAATAGGAGTAATGCATATATGGGTGGAGTGTGTAAGTGATCTTGATTTTAAAAGCATAACAAGACTCTCATAAGGTATACACCAAAGGTTGACTAAACTCAATGCAAAGCAAGTAGAATGAATGCGCAAAGGTTTTCCTAACTCTAAATGTATTATATGGCTTTGGTAGGAATTCAAACTTTATCATACAAGAGCTCATCATGTAAGATTTTATGTTTTCAAAATAAATCTTCAGAACTTAGTAATGTTAGGAATAAGATAAGTAGCAGTTTAGACCTTCATGTATCATATCAATCAATCACCTAGACTTAGCTCAAGCATATGCCTCCACCAATTTTAGGTTCAGAGTAAATTTTTTATATCAAAGTAGTCATGTCCAAAACTCAGAAGAATCCATGGTTGAAAACTAGGCACTTGAAAGAAATTACGGTAGAGCAACTATTCATCATCTCCAAGACAAAATTTTAATGTTCTCCAGTTTTTATTTGACTCTTACTAACTAGACACACTCTATGATCACACCTTAATATATAGATAAGTATTTTGTTTTTGATTTTAAATTTGTTATTCATCTTTTTATTTCTATTGGACTCACAAGACTCTAAAGACATGGACCTTTATGTGCCCATATATTTTTGGTATTTTATGACTATATAAAATAGACTCGATAATCGTCTAGGTATAGTTACCTGATAACTAGGGGATGCCCCTCCCCCAAGCTAGATGTTTGCAATACTTGGTGTTGATGATCTTTAGAGTAAGCTAACCAGCAGATAGCTCCTAGTAGGTGCCGCTAATAGACTCTCTCCTTGTCATAATGTTGTTCCCTGCATAATTACACTCCAACAAGAAAACCTAAAACTCGAGGCTCGAATTTAATAAGAGGTTAGCGGTCAGCCAATAAGTGATTGATTATTCTTATGAGTTGATTTCAAATTGACAAGTTCTAGCATGATTCTCTTTTTAAGATTTTCTAGTTTAATTATGTAGAAATTAAATATGTGTGCATTATATAGTTGTATATTTTTTTATGCCATCATAGAGAATATTTATTCTCGTGGAGCTTAGGCTTTTTATAATGCAAGAAAGTAAATACAGGAGCTATTATTATTTTTTTTATGCCACCACAGTAAATATTCCTACAGGGTTACCACAAGTTTATTCACGTGGGGCTTTTAATATTTTATGATGCAGTAAATAAAGCAGTAAATATTATTATTTATTTATTTGATATTATTATTATTATTTTTAATATGCAAAAGATGGATATGCTATGGAAAAATTATTAATGTAGATAGGAATACAAATTAACTAGATAACTACTATATTACCTTATGGCAAGGGTACGGAATTTTAAGTTTACCGACAGAACTTCTTCTTCCACTCTTGTGTATCTCTCCATCTTGAGAGATGGAGGTCTTGATGGTTGCATACCTCTAGTGATGGTGATATCACTTTTGTTCTTTGGTTTGGCCCATAGGTTGAAGTAGAGCTTTAATAGTAGCTGGCAGCATCTTGCTCAGTGTGCATGTTCACAGAACTTTCACTTGTAGAATTAATAAACTTTGCTCGATACGTTGTCCTGTTTGCAAAACCAAGGCAGAGATCAAGTGCATGGGCTCTGCTGGTGGAAAAACACCAATAGAACCAAAATTATTCCTTTATTTATTTTTCTCTATCCTTAGGCACATTGAACAAGATAAAGTTGGTGTTACCTGATTTGTTTATTTATAACATGAGGGGTAAGATCAAAAGATTAAGCATTGAATATTGCATTTAAGTTCACATGGCAGAAAAGAATAAAATTGCTTAACTAATGGAAGGATCGTCTATCTTTATATAAATTTTCAAATGAGTATGACTATCATCTTCCCAAGATCGAATATAATGTTTTTGCTTGTTTGGTTAAGACTGAGATTAAGAGAACAGTGCCATGAACAATTTTAAAGAACAAAGCATATTGAGTTAATTAGGTTAATCAATTTAAGTTGTAACTCTAACATGTTTGTGTATTTATGTGCACCAAAATCAAGAGAAGAGCAGTGACCGCTTACCTTTAGATATTACCTTCATTATTAGAGCGTGACGGCACTAAGTTATGAAGGGTAAATGACTGGTGGTCCTTTCTCTTGCATCTTGAGTTGTTCATAGACATCTTGTCTCCTCTGTTGCACTCATTCTTTTGCCATCTTTTACTTCTTTGATCTTTTGACTCTTTTCACTCCAGTCATTATTATGCCTGCAATAGATTAGTGGACAACACATAACTAAAGGAGTATATAAATTTTGAACACAGGTTGCTTGTCCAGTATTTTATTTTGTTCTGTCTATACTAATGAAAAGATAATATTAATATTGTTTTAGTATAGATCATGTTTTATACAGACATGGCTTGAGGCAAAGTAACTTGCAGTCGAAGATAAAGTGAATCATTAATACTTACAGTTCTTCCATCTATGATGAATGAGCTGTGTCTTCTCTGCAATGTTATTGAAGTTTGTTATGTGCCTTGCTTCATCTCTAATTTAAATTTATCTTATGACTTACCCGGATTAAATTGAAAGATTCCTGCAGGGGTTAGTCTAATAAAATATTCAGTGTCTACTACAACAATTTCTAGTTCAATAACCAAGCTAAACTCCATGTCTAATTTTGGTTAAGGAAGGCTGTTTAACCTAAGCACCACGCTTAATTCAAAAAGTCTTTGAAAGTATGTATACACTACTTCCAAACCAAATCTTACTATAGCAGACAAAGGTAATATAAAAGCATTGTAGGGGTTTATTCAAAAAGAGATGAAAGAGTATGATTAATAAATTGAATAAAGGTAGAGAAAACCAATATTAGCAACATAGGATTTTCTAAATAAGGCCATTCCCCCAAGCTGGATTTTGCAAAGCAAAATTAAGTTTGGATGGATTAATTTGTATTATGATCAGTTGGTCATACCTGGCACTGCCATTAATTATTTTCTTACTTCAAACCTGAAATGGTTAGTGACAAAAAATACCAAAGGAATATTTTGATAATTATATTTCTATGCTAAAGGTGCAAGCTCAATTTATTTTTTTTTAAGAGTGGTTATTTTAGAACACAAAGTTGTTCTTGGGAAACCTTTTAATTATTGAGTTGGTGAAGGGGTTTCCCTTTAGAACAATTAGCCCTTGTGCACTTATATCAAGATTACAACGAAATCTATAATATTTATGATAAACATATGCATCTACAACCACCCTTTCAATGATTTTATGAACAGAAAAAATAAGGGGGTTGAATATCTCATGTGTGGTAATATTAGAGAGACTAATTGATCTAGGAGATTTCTTATATGAGCATGGATTCGATGTAGTGTTAATAAAATAATTCCCATGCTCATCGATGTGATCTCCCTTTTCAAAAACCACGGGTATTTCTTCATGGATGTCTATAGGCAACAAGTTTGCCTCTATTATTTCATGCCTATGACATTTATTGGATGTTTTATTTTCTAGAATTTCCCATGAATTGATATCCCTAAGGTTGGTCTCGTCTAAAGTTTTCTCTAAACTTGGGTGAGTTCTGTTTATTAAAGAAATTGATTTAAGCTCACCATTTGAATTTAAACCAAGTTTAGATGCTAGTGCTAAGGCTTCGTCCTCTTCCATCCATTCTTTTACAATAGCATATGTATTTCTAGTATGTTCTACGCATTCCTGCCATTGTCGTTGCTCTTCTTGGATATTCCTATAATCTTCATGACTCTTATTCTTGAGATGTCTTAATGGATTTCTAGGGTCATTATGAAGTTTAGTAGAAAGAGCATAAAAAGATTCATTGAGGTCAAGGATGAGTTTAGAGATGGGTTCAGAGACATTTATTATGGGCATAGAAGGGGAGAAGATAGAATTTACTCCTAAGTGGCTTGGCTCTCCTTCTATGGCATCACTCGACATGCTATCCTTGAACTCTCCCCAGTGCCTTTTATGAGGGAAAGGAAGTTGGCGATATTTTTTTCAAGATGCTCTTCTGAGAAGATCTGATGTGTATTGATTTACGAGCATCTTAGCTAGCTGGAAGTCTAAATCATCAAAGTAGAATTTTAAAGGTTTAGTATTGATAGCTAAATCTTGGGAATAAAATGATTTTTTTGCTACCAAGACTTCCGTGTACAGTTCAGGTGATAAGTTATCCCAAATCATATTAATTAGACATGGGCACAGCTCATAGTCAGGTTTTATGATAGGTTCTATAGATTCTGGTGGCCCAAAGCTTTCGTGCATGCCATAAAGACAGATGAAAATAGAATTAAAAGCATCCATAAGGATGAACACAAAAATAATGAAGAGAATGGGATAAAATAAGAAAAGATAAAAGTATAATACAAGATTAAGTCAAAATCAGCAAACCGTTCCCCGGCAACGGCGCCAAAAATACTTGTTGGTATAAATTAACTGCACTCCTTTAAATAAGATTTAAGTACGATTATCCGCAAGCGCACAGATATTATACGAGTGTCACATTTTACCCTGGAGGTTTTAAATATCGTATCCACAGGGAACAGTTGTGATGATGACAAAGTATATAGACTTAATCCTACAATTTGGCTAGATAATATCAAGAAAGAGGAAATAGCTATTGAACTCTAGTTCTGACAACCGGTAAGCTTTGTATAATACCGTTCTAACTGGACAAATAACCCGAATAGGAGAAGAAACAGAGTAATCTCCTACCAAGCACCTATAAGCCTATCAGTCCTATCAACGGGAAGTGGACTACAGAGGATTCAACGAAGCTATAAAGTCACCTTCTCGAGCTACCACTATCCGGCTAATCAGGGATCATCCACAAGTAAACCTAGCCTAGGCACCACGTCTACACTACGAAATACTACTTCAACCAAGTAATGACCAAGATCAAAGCACTCAATATGAGATGTGAACTTAAGAACGAATAAAAACAAGTTGCTTACTTGAATCGGAATGGCGAATACAAAAGTACCTCAGAACGTAGCTCCGGATGAGGGAACTGAATCCAGAAGAATACAGCCACGAAGAAGCACCGACATGCCGGAACTCCTCCAGAATCTCTACTCCTCTACTCAATCTCTCTAATCTCTAAACAAGACTAGATCCAGAAGAACTAGTCTCTCCTAATTGCTACATCTAGATGAACTAGAACTAGATGAACTAGAACTAGATCAACTAGAGGGACCCTAACCCTAATTATGTAGAGAATATGAAGCACCGGGGTGTAGAATGCATCTAGGGGGAGCCTTGGAGCGTCATTATATAGGCCGAGGTGGAGTAGGGGGCAAGGAACCGCCACGTCATCGATCCGCGTCTTTATCTTGTGTGCACCGTCGGATCAAACCGACCTCAGATCGACGGAGGGATGCTTTGCTTGACTTCTGTTGGTATTTTTAACTGCACTCCATTTAAATAAGTTTTAAGTAGGATTATCCGCAAGCGTTACAGATATCATACCAGTGTCACATTTTACCCGGAGGTTTTAAATATCGTATCCACGGGGAACACAGTGTGATGATGACAAAGTATATAAACTTAACCCTACAATTAGGCTAGATCATATCAAGAAAAAGAGAAATAGCTAATGTACTCTAGTTCGACTACCCAGTAAACTTTGTATAATATCGTCTTATCGGGCAAGTGACCTGAATAGGAGAAGAAACAGAGTAATCTACCTACCAGACACCTATCAGCCTGTCTGTCCCTATCAACGGGAAGTGGACTACGTGAGGATTCAACGCAGCTATAAAGTCACCTACGCGAGCTACCACTATCCGGCTAATCAGGGGACATCCACAAGTAAACCTAGCCTAGGCACCACGCCTACACTACGAAATACTACTTCAACCAAGCAATTACCAAGATCAAAGTCCTCAATATGAGATGTGAACTAAAGAACGAATATAAACGATCGCGCTTACTTGAATCAAAATAGTAAATACAAAAAGTACCTTTAAAGCTCCGGGTGAGGAAGTTGAATCCGGAAGAAATACAGCCACGAAGAAGCGCCGACATGCCGGAGCTCCTCCAGAATCTCTACTCCTCTACTCAATCTCTCTAATCTCTAAACAAGACTAGATCTAGAAGAACTAGTCTCTCCTAATT
Organism: Chrysopogon serrulatus; assembly: GCA_015844335.1. NCBI lineage: Eukaryota > Viridiplantae > Streptophyta > Magnoliopsida > Poales > Poaceae > Chrysopogon > Chrysopogon serrulatus. The sequence continues at coordinate 12,218 of JADLZL010003762.1, forward strand.
GCTACATCTAGATGAACTAGCTAGAACTAGATGAACTAGACTAGATCAACTAGAGGGACCCTAACCCTAATCTAATGAAGAATATGAAGCCTTGGGGTGTAGAATGCCTCTTGGGGGGAGCCTTGGGCGTCATTATATAGGCCGAGGTGGAGTAGGGGGCAAGGAACCGCCACGTCAGCGATCCGCGTCTTCATCTCATGTGCACCGTCGGATCAAACCGACCTCAAATCAACGTAGGGATGCTGCGATTGGACTCCACGCAACCGAGGGAGGAAGACTCCAGAAGGCGGCGGTGATCGGTGGAGTTAGGGCGCCGGGCGGCCCAGGGGTGGGGCCGGCCGGCCCCACCTTATCTCCTCTCAAGGGCCCCCCGCCGCCGGGTGTCTTCTAGACCCTTCCTGAGTCCTCTAGCGATGTTACTCCGATGTGGATCAATTTCGTGATAATTATGCATTGAAATCCTTCTTTTATCCTTTTCTGGAAAATCCCCTGGAAAATATAGAATATGCAAAACTCGTGGAATTTGTCAGATAAAGCCCTAGACTAGTATGTTTTCATGTTCTTCTTCAGGTTTAAAGTGCTAGTAAAAGTTGACGCTAAGGAGTGTCAACAATACCCCCTAAGCTTACCTTTTGCCGGTCCCTTGGCAAACAATCTAAATCTAGTTCTTAATAAACTTGGATCAGGAATTGTTTGTAATACTTTTATTTCTTTTAAGCTCACTTACTTTTAAACATAAATTTTCCTTTGGTTTAGACAAAACTACTCTAACTTTCAAACTTACCCATTTTACCTTTAACTATGGAGCTTTTACAGCTTGTGCATAAATCTTGAGCAATCGAAAGATAGAACAATCAAGTCAAGCACTATGTCTCAAATTCTTTTTACAGTACCAATATTCTAGAGTTTTGTAAATTTTCGCAATAAAACTCGAGCTTAATTGTATGACACCCTCAAGTCTCTCAATGTATGTGGTATTTATGGTTCTCTCTTAAGGCATTAATGATGTTATGCCTTTCCTACAACTAAGTATTTTATAGTGGTGCTCATAGGAGTGGCAATAACAAGGATGAACATACTTGCAATTCATATATTGTAAAGTCAAACAATGGATCCATAGAGAATCAAGGCATTCAATCAAATCAAGATGTGCATGTGTGCGGCGTATGGTGGATAGGTGCATATATGGTATTTAGTGGCTAATCCTAATTCTACTTTTGCTCTTTAAAAATAATCTTCTTCCTTAGAACTCTTTTCGCGGGGAAAACATGGGCTATCTTTATTCTCTCTTCTTTTTTTTTTTCCTTCTTTCTTTTTTTTTTTTTTTTTTAATTTGGGAGGCGGGCATCTATGTACCCATTGTTTTAATCTTTGGGACACTTGTCCATCTTTTACTCCCTCCTTTTTTTTCACTCTTCTCTCTTTTTTTTTTTCAATACTTTTGCATAGCCACATGTATCCTTTGAATATCAATAATTGAAGAGATAATGATAAGAACTTAGAGCAATTAAACGGGGGTTGTCCTATAGGGTCTATTTTTAGGTGTTTACTCCTAATGTAGGAGAGAAACATTTTTAAAGTGGATCTAGATGAAAGTGGAAATGACTCAAGCGCTTACTTCCTAGAGTAGGAGTAATGCATATGTGGGTGGAGTGCGTAAGTGATCTTGATTTTAAAAGCATGACAAGACTCTCATAAGGTATATTCCAAAGGTTGACTAAACTCAATGTAAAGCAAGCAAAGCATAAATGTGCAAAGGTTTTCCTAATTCTAAATGTATCATATATGGCTTTGGTAGGAATTTAGATTTTGTCATACAAGAGCTCATCATGTAAGATTTTAGGTTTTCAAAATAAATCTCCAGAACTTAGTAATGATAAGAATAAGATAAATAGTAGCTTAGACCTTCATGTATCATTGTCGATCAATTACCTAGACTTTAGCTCAAGCGTGTGCCTCCACAAATTTCAGGTTCAGAGTAAATTCTTATATCAAAGTAGTCATATCCAAACTCGGGAGAATCCATGGTTAAAAACTAGGCACTTAAAAAGAAATTTCAGTAGAGCAACTATTCATCATTTCCACTTTAAAAGATTAGAGAGAGAGAGTTCTTTAAACATACTTTTAATTATTAAATCTAACACACACTATAGCTTACTAAAATAAAATTAATAGTAAAGACATACCTTAATCACGATGATAACGGGGTGCATCTCCCCAAGCTAGTCCCTTCGATCGCATCGAGCCCGATAACTAGGGGATGCTCCTCCCCAAGCTAGATGTTTGCAATTCTTGGTGTTAATGATCTTTGAGTGAGGTAACCAGCAGCGGCCCTAGTGGATGCCACTGATAGACTCTCTCCTTGTCATAATGTTGTTCTGCATAATTATACTCCAACAAGAAAACCAAAACTCGAGGCTTGAATTTAATAATAGGTTAGCGGTCACCAATAAGTAATTGATTATTCTTTGAGTTGATTTGAATTGACAGGCTCTAGCAGGATTCTCTTTTTTAAATTTTCTATTTTAATTATATAGAAATTAAATATGAGTGCCTGATATATAGTTTTATTATTTTTTTATGCCTCCACATAGAATATTTATTCTTATGGGGCTTAGGTTTTTTTTTCATAATGCAAGAAAGTAAACATAGATGATGTTGTTGCTGCTACTACTACTACTACTATTATTATTATTATTATTATTTATACCACCCACAGTAAATATTCCTATAGGGTTACCATAAGTTTATTCATGTAGGTATTTCAATATTTTATGATGCAATAAATGAAGCAATAAAGATTTTTATTTTCTTTTTTAATATTTATGAAGATGAATATACTAAAGCAAAATTATTAATGTAGATAGAAATACTAATTAATTAGATAACTACCATATTACCTTATGGCAAGGGTACGGAATTTTAAGTTTACCGTCAAAACTTATTCTTCCACTCTTGTGTATCTCTCCATCTTGAGAGATGGAGGTCATGATGTTGCATACCTTTAGTGATGATGATGTCACCTTTGTTCTTTGACTTGGCCAACAGGTTGAAGTAGTGCTTTAATTATAGCTGGCAGCATCTTGCTCAGTGCGCACGTTCACAGAACACTCACTTATAGAATTAATGAACTTTGCTTGATGTGTTCTTCTATTTACAAAACCAAGGTAGAGATCAAGTGCATGGGCTCTGTTGGTGGAAAGACACCAATAAAACCAAATCTATTTCTTTATTTATTATTCTCTATCCTTAAGCACATTGAACAAGATAACGTTGGTGTTACATGAATTATTTATTTATGCCATGAGTGATAGGATCAAAAGATTAAGCATTTAATGTTGCATTTAAGTTCACATGGCGAAAAAAGAATGACTTGCTTAACCAATGGAAGGATTGTCTATCTATATATAAATTTTCATATGAGTATGACTATCATCTTCCCAAGATCGAATATAATGTTTTAACGTATTTTGGTTAAGACTGAGATTAAGAGTACAATACCATGAACAATCTTAAAAGACAAACCATGTTGAGTTCATTAGATTATCAATTTAAGTTATAACTCTAACATGTTTGTGTTTTTAAATTATATGTGCACCAAGATCAAGAGAAGAGCAGTGACCACTTACCTTGGGTATTACCTTCATTATTAGAGCGTGATGGCACTACGTGATGAAGGGTAAATGACCTGGTGGTCCTCCTCTTGAATCTTGAGTTGCTCATGGACATCTTGTCTCCTCTGTTGCATCTATTCTTTTGTCATATTTTTCTTCTTTGATCTTTTGACTCTTTTTTACTCCAGTTATTATTATGCCTCGCAACAGATTAGTGGACAATACATACCCGAAGAAGTATATAATTTTTAAATATAGGTTGCTTGTCCAGTATTTTATTTTGATCTATCTATGCTAATGAAAAGATAGTATTAATATTACTTTAGCATAGATCATGTTTCATACAGACATAGCTTGAGGCAAAGTAACTTGTAGTAGAAGATAAAGTGAATGAATCATTAATGCTCGCAATTCCTCCATCTATGATGAATTAGTTGTGTCTTCTTCTACAAAGTTATTAAAGTTCAATATGTGTCATGTCTCATCTCTAATTCAATTTACCTCATGACTTACCCAAACTAATTTTGAAAGTTTTCCTACAGGGGTTAGTCAATAAAATATCCAATGTCTACCACAATATATTATCAGTTCAAAAATCAACCTAGACACCACGTCTAACTTGATTTAGAAAGGCATTCTAACCTAAGCACCATGCTCAATTTAAAAAGCCTTTAGAAATACCTATGCATAAAGTACTTCCAAACCAAAACTTACTATAGCAGATAAAGGAAACATGAAAGTTTATAGAGTGTTATTCAAACAGAGATGAAAGAGTATGATTAATAAATTGAATAAAGGTAGAGACAACCAATATTAGCAATATAGAATTTTCTAAATAAGACCATTCCCCAAGCTGGAATTTTACAAAGTAAATGTAAGCTTGAGTGGATGTAATTCAAAATTGTATAATGGTTGTTTTGACATATCTGGTGCCGCCATTAGTTATTTTCTTACTTCAAACCTGAAATGGTTAGTGACAAAAATACCCAAAGGAATATTTTGATAATTATAACTCTGCTCAATTCACAAGGGTATAACAAAAAGGTGCAAGCTCAATTAATTTTTTTTAAGAGTTGTTATTTTGGGACACAAAGTTGTTCTTAGGAAACCTTCTAATTATTGTACTTCAAGTTGGTGAGGTGGGTTCTTCTAGAACATTCGCCTTTGTGTATCTATATCAAGATTACAACGAGATCTATAATATTTATGAACATATGCATCTACAACCACCCTCTTAATGATTTTATGAACAGTAAAAAACTAAGGGGGGTTGAAGATCTCGTGTGTGGTAATATTAGAGAGAGAGACCAAAAGATTCAGGAGATTTCTCATATGAGCATGGATTTAATAAGGTGTTGATGAGATAATTCTCATGCTCATCGATGTAATCTCTTTTTTAAACTCTAGGGGTGTCTATTCATGGATGTCTATAGGCAACAAGTTTGTCTCTATCATTTCATGCCTATGACATTGATTGGATGTTTTATTTTCTAGGATTTTCCATGAATCGATGTCTCCAAAGTTGGTCTCACCTAAAGTTTCCTCTAAACTTGGGTAGTTCTAGAAATTAATTTAAGCTCACCGTTTGAATTTAAAACCAAGTTTAGAGCTTCATCTTCTTCCATCTATTCTTTCACAATGGCATATGTATTTCTAGTATGTTCTATGCATTCCTGCCATTGTTACTCTTCTTGGGTATTCCTATAATCGTCATGACCCTTATTTTTGAGATGTCTTGATAGATTTCTAGGATTATTATTTTAGTAGAAAGAGCATAAAAAGATTCATTGGAGTCAAGGATGGGTTTAGAGATGGGTTCAAAGACATTTAATGTGAGCATAGAAGGGGAGAAGATAGAATTTATTCCTAAATGGGTTAGCTCTCCTTCTATGGCATCATTCAACATGCCATCCTTGCATTCTTTCCAATGTCTTTCGAAGGAAAAAGGAAGTTGACTACACTTTTCCTAAGATGCTCTTTTGAGAAGATCTAATGTGTATTGTTTTATGAGCATCTTAGCCAACCTGGAAGTCTAAATCATTAAAGTGGAATTTTAGGGGTTTAGAATTGATAGCTAAATCTTGAGAATAGAATGATTATGTTTTAGCTACCGAGACTTCCATATCTAGTTCGGGTGATAAGATATCCCGAATCATATTAATTAGACATGGGCGTAGCAAATAGCCAGTGTTATGATAGGTTCCATAGATTTTGGTGGCTCAAAGCTTCGCACATGTCATAAAGATAGATAGAAATAAAATTAAAGACATCCATAAGGATGAACACAAAAAAAATAATGAAGAGACTGGGATAAAATAAGAAAAGATAAAAGTATAATACAAGATTAAGCTAGACTAAGTCAAAATCAGCAAACCGTTCCCGACAACGGCGCCAAAAAATGCTTGTTGGTATTTTTAATCGCACTCCATTTAAATAAGTTTTAAGTAGGATTATCCATAAGCGCCACAGATATCATACCAGTGTCACATTTTACCCGGAGGTTTTAAATATCGTATCCACAGGGAACAATTTGTGATGATGACAAAGTATATAAACTTAACCCTACAATTAGGCTAGATCATATCAAGAAAAAAAGAGAAATAGCTAATGTACTCTAGTTCGACTACCAAGTAAACTTTGTATAATATCGTCTTATCGGGCAAGTGACCTGAATAGGAGAAGAAACAGAGTAATCTACCTACAGACACCTATCATTGCCTGTCCTATCAACGGAAGTGGACTACGGAGGATTCAACGCAGCTATAAAAAGTCACCTACGCGAGCTACCACTATCCGGCTAATCAGGGGACATCCACAAGTAAACCTAGCCTAGGCACCACGCCTACACTACGAAATACTACTTCAACCAAGCAATTACCAAGATCAAAGTCCTCAATATGAGATGTGAACTAAAGAACGAATATAAACGACTGCTTACTTGAATCAGAATAGTAAATACAAAAAGTACCTCGTAACGCAAGCCAGGGTGAGGAAGTCGAATCGTAAGAATAGAATACAGCCACGAAGAAGCGCCCGACATGCTGGAGCTCCTCCAGAATCTCTACTCCTCTACTCAATCTCTCTAATCTCTAAACAAGACTAGATCTAGAAGAACTAGTCTCTCCTAATTGCTACATCTAGATGAACTAGCTAGAACTAGATGAACTAGACTAGATCAACTAGAGGGACCCTAACCCCTAATCTAATGAAGAATATGAAGCCTTGGGGTGTAGAATGCCTCTTGGGGGAGCCTTGGGCGTCATTATATAGGCCGAGGTGGAGTAGGGGCAAGGAAGCGCCACGTCGGCCGATCCGCGTCTTCATCTCATGTGCACCGTCGAATCAAACCGACCTCAAATCAACGTAGGGATGCTGCGATTGGACTCCACGCAACCGAGGGAGGAAGACTCCGAAGGCGGCGGTGATCGGTGGAGTTAGGGGCGCCGGGCGGCCCGGGGTGGGGCCGGCCGGCCCCACCTTATCTCCCTCTGCGGGCCCCGCTGCCCGGGTGTCTTCTAGACCCTTCCCGAGTCCTCTAGCGATGTTACTCCGATGTAGATCAATTTTCGTGATAATTATGCATTGAAATCCTTCTTTTATCCTTTTTCGGAAAATCCCACGGAAAATATAGAATATGCAAAACTCGTGGAATTTGTCGGATAAAGCCCTAGACTAGTATGTTTTCATGTTCTTCTTCAGGTTTAAAGTGCTAGTAAAAGTTGACGCTAAGGAGTGTCAACAACTTCCAAGGAAGCGTGGGAGGAAGACTCTAGAAGGCGGCAGCCGAAGCTCTAGGGGCGCCGCAGCGCCAGGGTGGTGGGGCCGGCCGGCCCCACTTGGTGGCCCCTGCGGGTCCCGCTGCTTCGGGTGTCTTCTAGACCCTTCCTGATCCTTTTAGCGATATTTTCCGTCGCGGATAAGTTTCGTGATGATTATGCACTATAATCCCTTCTTTTATGCTTTTCTGAAATAATTCCTAGAAAATATAGAATATCAAAACTCGTGGAAATTGTCAGTTAAAACCCTAGACTAGTATGTATTCATGTATCCTTTCTTGTCTAAAGTTCTAATAAATATTGACGTTATCCACCGTCAACAGAGAACTCAAAGATCCACAGTTTCATCAGGATCATAAATAAGGGAAAGTTTACAACAATCTTATATTTCTTACATCACATGCTTACATTGAATCAGAGCATTATATGACAGCAGAAAGAATTACTATAGTGTAGCAAAATAGATGTTGATTCATTTTAAATTTACATGATGATGTTTATGAGATGATTTAGCAAGAGGTTAAGTATGTAACACCGGAGTGTTACAGCTTACCCCCTTTAAAAAGAATCTCCTGAGATTTAGAGCAGGTAAAGAGAACGAGGAAAACATGAGCACACTGCATAGATCTGAAGTAATAGGGAGATTACATGACCGAAGCAATTCAACACACCTAAACAATCAATCCAGCAGCCGAGCGAGACAGGGACAATGGAGAAACAATAAGATGATGATAATCTAGATCATGGCATATGTCCAACAAATCCAGAAACAAGTTAACGGAAATTCAATCATCATGAACTCTGAGGCTAGACTCAACCTCGGGGAATGGAAATCAGAGCTTCTGCTTCGCTGGTGCACTTGGTGATCTCCGAAGATCAGATTCCTCGGGCTAGACTTGACTCGCAGCGCTGGCCTACAAATCCTTCCTCTCTGGCTTAGCTTCTCTCTGGATCTAGCCAAGCTTCATTAGAGGGGAGAGATTTGCTTGACGATTTTTGCGTTGTGGAGATGGAGAGTTGGGTGGCGAAGGGAGGGCTCGGGGTCACATTTATAGCTCAGCGGGGAGGGCGAGTGGTTGCGTTGTGCGGCGCATCGAGAATGACGAGGATGAGAGGAAGGAAAACGACGGTGGGTCACATGGTGGGGCGGCCAACAGCCATAGTGCGCTCCGCACTCGAGCTTGAGCGGGGAAAAGGAGAGGGAGGGGACAGGGTTCGCATGACGTGGTGGCGCGTGAGCGATTGAGGAAAAAGAAGGGGAGTGGTCTGGTACAGATGTGAAAACAAGAGAGCCGAGGGCATCAATTTGTAAAGGGAAAGAGGATGGCAGCGGTCATCTCGCACAGGTCTAAAACTATACGGAAAAGTTGTACTGCTACCCAGAACTTAAAGCGACAACCGAACCAACCTGACTAGTTATGATTAGCAAGATATTAAACACACATAAACATAATTATTGCAGGAAATGATATGCTTTTCTAGACGACCATACACAACATCACTAAGTTGCCAGACAAACACACTGCTTCAAAATACAATGGAGGGTACAACATCTGGAGAAGGCAAGGACACGTGCTACAGCACTATGGTACATTTCTCCCAAGGTAGCTAATCTACTTCGTCGAGGCAGAGGGCTTCACGACTGTTCTCCTAGGGTTCTCCGGTGGGGTTGGGCTGCGTGCAGAGAATGGGAGACTCCACATCAGAGGCTTCCATGGGAATGGGTGGTGGAACGGTGGGTGCTGCCACACTCCTCTCCCGCTCCCAGGGACAGATGGGTATCCCTTCCAGGACCGGGGGTTGCTGCACGGCTGGGGCAGGCGTCCTCTGGTGGTCTTGGGCGAAGAGGTAGGCGTCTCTCAGCTGCTTGGCGTAGCGGTCTCCTTCCTCTCGCATGGCTTCAGCGTGACGGTCTCCCGGCTCTCGGCGGTGGCGGCTTGGGAGTGTGCCACGGCAAGACTCACATAGAGCTTCCGGCTGAAACGCTCCGCCTCCTCGGCTCGCGTGGTGCACTTCCTCAGCTCAGAGACAAGCTGCTCATGGTGCTCGTCTAGGGCCAGTAGATACGTGGCCAGGGATACCACGGTGGGGTCGACTGCTTGTCGGAGGTGCCTTTGCAGAGTCTCCATACGAGTTCTCCAGAATAGAGAGTCCTGATCCGTAGACGAAAAGAACCTCATGGGGTGCGAGCAAGGGAATCCCTATAAATCTGGCACAAAATTCGCAGGGCTTTACGAGCTACAGCTTGATAGGTGTCAGAGAAGCGAAAGCCGATGGTGGTGGTGCTCCAACCATCTGCACAGGGAGAGTTCTCACTCTTCCCGATGTAGACGGTGACCTCACACCACTCAGTGCCACGCTCTACGAACTCACAACCTTCATACACGGGGTGGTCTTGGATTCCCAGCCACTGCGTGGTGGTATACAGAAGCTTGAGAAATCCCTCTATGCCCTGACAGGTGGTGCTAGTCCAAACTCCTTCCACCTGCCTCATGGGCTGGATGGAAGGGTGGATATACTGATGGCAATGTCATCGTGGCTCTTGTGAGGCCATGGGCTTCTGCTCAGGAAGGAAGAAGGTTGGGGATGGTTAGCGAGCATAGGGTGTGGGTGAAAAGCAACTGGGGTGGCTCGCTTTTTGTAGAGATCTGGACGAGGCGTCTTCGAGAAGATTGACTAGTCTACAGTGGTCGAGACATCGACAGGTGGGACTGGGCTCAGTGTGCCAGCATCGACGGCTTGGCGGCATGGCTGCGGCATCACGTTCGAGGGGAAGCAACCGACTTCACGCGACGTGAGACGAGCGAATGACTGAGGCCCCGCGCAGATGTGGAATACGAACGCCAGGGTTAAAACGGAGGAGCGACGCGAGTGCAGAAAAGAGGGAGAAAGGAGACGTGGGTGAATGAGATCGGATGTGACCCAACAGGATGAACGTGACACAGTGATGGTGAACAGAATGACGAGACAGGTGTGATTCCTGGCCTACTTTCTTCAGCAATTAAATTCCAACTTTTTTTAAACTCAGCATATACCAACCTTTCATTTAAATCCATACCATGATAAACTTCTTTGTCCTAAAAAAATGCATTACTCCGTCAGCATATTGTGAATTTCCCATTAGGACATAAGGTTAATTTCAAAGAGTATTTTATTACAAGGAAGAAGCAGAAGTACCCAGGCCAGTGCTGGGAATTCAAGCCTAGCCTATGGATCTAGATCGTCAGAGGTCACCGAGTACGCTGACGAAGCAGAGGACCTGATTTTCGTGTTTAGCAGGAGTATATAAGAGGACCTGATTAGTTTTTTATTTTTATTTATATACTTTTAGAATATATTTTTATCCATTCAAATTTAGCAATTGATATATACTATTTATAGTCTTCTTATATTTTATAGATTTATTATTAGACTATGGATTAAATTATTTTAATTAAGTTGTCTTTCTCCATGGTATTTTATAGCTATATTTTGAATCTCTTCAGCCATTATGATTTTATTGTACTACAAAAATATCGATAGCTATGCTCTTCAAAGAAGAAGACAAATAGAAAAGCATGCATGAGTGCATCCATGAGCAATACTCTTTAGAGAAGAAGACAAAAAAAGCATGCATGATGAAAGGGACGGTATCGGATAAGAGTGAGAGTGCATGCTCTAGAAAAGAAGACAAAAGAGCATACATGATGAAAGGGACAGATCAATGACAGTATGGATGAGAGTGAGAGTGCATGAGTGCATGCATGAGCTATGCTCTTCATAGAAGAAGACAAAAAGCATGCACAATGAAAGGAACGGATCAATGCCAGTATCATGCATGATAAGAGGAGAGTTGAATGCTAAAATAGAAATAGAATGATCTGAACTATAGAAATTATATCAGACGGGTCTAGCAAAATATGCTATCGTAGCCATGCTTAGAGGCCGCGGAGACGGCGCTGCCTTATACTTCTAATACTTGTTTTTTTCCAAATATGTTGGTAGCATGTGTATTATTGAGTATGGAACGTGAAAACTCAAAGAGGCTGAGCATGTCTACATATTCCTATTTTGGTGGTAGTGTACTCATGCACATATAAACAAGAAAGGGGCGACCATTTTTTTCAAAAAAAATCTTTTTCGACTCTACCAAATATGCGGATTATTGCATTGCTCCCACACAAAATTAAGAGCATTTAAAATTTTTAATGAATGACAAATGAAGTAGTTGCCATATTGGTCCTTATAGCTCACAAGTAAGTTGTTTGGTACATGGGCACTCAATAAAATTCAACCAACCCATTTGTTGACACCTATTAACATACAATCTTCATTAGCAAATATCCCTTTATCATACATGAATATCTATTAGAATAGGGTCATCACTGATAATTTCCACGAGTTTTGGTGAATTGTGTATTTTTCAGGGAATTATCCAGAAAAGTTTAAAAGAGGGATTAAAGTGCATTTCTGCCACGAAACTTATCCGCGACGAAAAATATCGCAACGGGACGTGGGAACCATCTAGAATACACCGAAAGCAACAGGACCCCGAGGGGCCCGTGGGTGGGGGCCGGCGGCCCCATTGCCACACCGGGCGGCCCCCTAGAGTTAGGGTTGGCCGCCCCCTTCTGGAGTCTTCCTCCACCGCCTCCGAGGAGTCATCTCAGCCCCTCCTTACGTCGGTTTGATCCAACAGCGCGTATCCATCCCACCGGGCTATAAATAAAGGACCAGACCTCCCCTGAAGGAGGCCAGATCAAGAGCTGAAGAGCCAGAGCATTAGATAGATATCCACTAGATCTAGGCTAGCAATCAAGATAGAGATTAGAGAGATAGAGTAGAGGAGTAGAGATTCGGAGGAGTCCCGGCCTGTCGGAGCTTCTTCGTAGCTGTATTCGACTGGATTCGGCTCCCTCGCCCGGAGCTGCGTTCTGAGGTATTTTTGTAGTCGCCATTCTGATTCAAGTAAGCAACTTGTTTTTATTCGTTCTTTGGTTTGCAACTCATATTATATTGAGTACTTCGATTTGGGTAGCTCCTAGGTCGGATGAGTGATTCGTAGCATAGAAGTGGTGTCTGGGCTACGGTTGCGTGTAGATGTCCCCTGATTAGCCGGATAGTGGTAGCTCGCGAAGGTGACTTTATAGCTTCGTTGAATCCTCTGTAGTCCACTTCCCGTTGATAGGACTGATAGGCTTATAGGTGCTTGGTAGGAGATTACTCTGTTTCTTCTCCTATTCGGGTTACTTGCCCGATTAGACGATATTATACAAAGCTTACCGGTTGTCGGAACTAGAGTGCAATAGCTATTTCCTCGTTCTTGATAGTTTTCTAGATTGTTTGTACCCCCTTTAGATTAAGAGTTATAGACTTAGTCAATAATCACTGCTGTTCCTTTGGGTTCGATATTAAAACCGGATTGATCTTGGTGAAGTGCTGATCAGTATATATCTGTGCGCTTGCGGATAATCTGATTATAATTACTATATAGGGTGCAGTTAATTTATACCAACAAGTATTTCTGGCGCCGTTGTCGGGGAACGGTTTGCTGATTTTAACTTTAGTTTATCTTAATCTATTATTATCCTTTTATCTTGACAAAAAATAACAAAATAAATAAATAAAATAATATGGAACACGAATCTCAACAGTTATATCAATATGGAGCACCATCGGGATCGTACCTCCAGGCAAAAGAATCTTCTAAACCTATTACATCATCTGGCTATGAGCTACGTCCGGGATTAATTAAATTAGTTCAAGAATATAATTTTTCTGGTAATTCTAGCGAAAACCCCTATTCCCATTTAACTAATTTTGAGCAAACATGTTCATGTCTAAGTATTAAGGGCATGGCTGATGATACTTTAAGATGGAAACTCTTTCCGTTTTCATTAACGGGACGAGCTAAGAAATGGTATAATCGCCATGTTGGGAGTAGTCAAGGAGATTGAAAAATATTACGAAAAGACTTTTGCCTTAAATTTTTCCTATAGAAAAAGTCGCTAAACTTCGTTTTGAAATTATAGGATTTAAACAATTAGATAATAAATCGCTAGACAAGGCTTGGGATCGTTTTGATGGCTTTGTAAATTCGGACCTAATCTTGCTTTACCAGAACCCATGCTTTTACAATATTTCTTTTTAGGCCTTGATTATAGGAATAAATAATACCTTAATTTGGCCGTGGATGGAGCACTTATGCATATTATTGCTGATCATGCTAAAACTATTCTTACTAATATTTTAAATGATCTTCCCGAAGAAAAAGAAGAGTTGTTAGAAGAAGAATCTCTGTTAGCTGAAAATAAACTTTTACCTGATTTATCTCAACCTATAGTTGAATTAGAACTTGAACTAGCTAAGGAGAAGGAGATAACTCCAACTTCGGAATGGATGTTTGAAATTGAGGATGATTTCTTTGATGATTATGGAAATACTACATTTTATCATAAGATTATTCAACCCCAACAATCTAGTGATTTTGATCCTAATCTTTTACATCCTGATGATTTAAAATTTCTTAGAGAAATGACAAGAGAATTAGTGTTTATTTTGGGTGATGATTGGTTAATAGAATCTGAGCAATCTTCTGAAGTAATTCGCCTTAATTCACCCACAGTCGCTATAAAGTTGCAAGTAGATTCATATCCTTTTGAGGCTTTATACAACCCAGGTTGTAGGAGTCAATATTATGTCATATACTTTTGCTAAAGAATTCTTAAAAGATATACCATTAATTCCTACAAATAAATTATTAAAAAACTGTTCAGGACACATTATCCCTAGCTTAGGAGTTCTAAGTGCATTTCCTATTGTCATTAATGATTTCAATTTTGCTGAATTTTTATATCTTTGATGTTTGGGATTTTGATGTAATGATAGGACTACCCATGATAAAACTTCTTCAAGAAGGTCGCAATGGCAAATTAGACATTAAATTTGGGAAGGGATTTAGTTTTTTAATACCTATAACACATTCATAAATTTAAAGCGAGAACCCCTTCCCGAAGTAGATCCAATAGAAGAGGTTAGAGCCATTGAATTTAATGAATTCGTTGAACCCGATTTAGAGGATGACACTCAGTTCTTCATGAATGAAGAGGAAGAGGACCCTATTGATCCTAAACCTCTTGATGAATTGCTAGAGCCGCCCAAAACTTCTATTGAGCTTAAGCCACCACCTTCTGGTCTTAAGTATGTTTTTCTGAATAATGATCAAAATTATCCAGTGATTATTAGTGATAAACTCTCTGATGAAGAATCTTATAGATTAATTACTGTTTTAGAAAAACATCGTGCTGCTTTTGGTTATTCACTCCAAGACCTTAAAGGGTTAGCCTTGTCCTGTGCACTCATCGTATACCAACCAATCCCAAAATTACACCTTCAAAAGAGCCTCAGCGTAGACTTCAAAATGCGATGAGAGAAGTTGTGAAGAAAGAGGTCTTAAAACTTTTACATGCAGGAATTATATATCCTGTACCGCATAGTGAGTGGGTAAGCCCTGTGCAAGTTGTACCTAAAAAGGGAGGGATGACAGTTGTCCAAAATAATAAGAATAAATTAATACCCCAAAGAACTGTCACTGGATGGCAAATGTGTATAGATTACAGAAAACTCAACAAGGCAACAAAGAAAGACCATTTTCCTCTACCTTTCATTGACGAGATGTTAGAGCGCTTAGCCAATCATTCTTTCTTTTATTTTCTTGATGGTTATTCAGGATATCACCAAATTCCTATCCACCACGATGATCAAAAGCAAAACCACATTTACATGTCCTTATGGAACTTATGCTTATCGTAGAATGTCGTTTGGATTATGTAATGCACCCGCTTCTTTTCAAAGATGTATGATGTCTATATTTTCTGATATGATAGAAGAAATCATGGAAGTTTTTATGGATGATTTTTCAGTTTATGGAAAAACTTTTGATGATTGTCTAGAATATCTAGATAGGGTATTGCAAAGATGTGAAGAAAAGCACTTAGTCCTCAACTGAAAAAAAAATGTCATTTTATGGTTAGATAAGGAATAGTGTTAGGACACCTAGTGTCAGAGAGAGAGAGAGGTATAGAGGTAGATAAAGCTAAAATTGAAGTAATTGAACAACTACCTCCACTGTTAATATAAAAGGAATCGAAGCTTTCTTGGTCATTGTGGTTTTTATCGTAGATTTATAAGAGACTTTTCATATATTGCTAGGCCAATGACTAGATTATTAGCTAAGGATGTACCTTTTGAATTTGATGATGAATGCTTAGAATCCTTTAATATTCTTAAGAAAGCACTTACATCAGCACCAATCATTCAACCTCCTGATTGGTCTTTAGCTTTTGAAATTATGTGTGATGCTAGTGATTATCTTTGTAGGAGCAGTTTTAGGACAAACAAAAGATAAAACGCATCATGCAATTGCTTATGCTAGCAAAACAATGACAGAAGCACAATTAAATTATGCAACAACTGAAAAAAGAACTCTTAGTCTGTGTTTTTTTGCTATTGATAAATTGTGGTCTTACTTAGTTGGAGCTAAAATAATTGTTTATACTGGTCATGCTGCTCTTAAATATTTGCTCACTAAGAAAGATGCTAAACCGCGCTTGATAAGATGGATCTTATTACTTCAAGAATTTGATTTAGAAATAAAAGATAGGAAAGAAATAGAAAACCCCATTTGCTGATCATTTGTCTAGGATGCATTTTAAAGAACCTCCGGAATTACCTATCAATGACTTATTAAGAGATGACATGTTGTTTGAAGTGACCAAAGTCGGACCCACGATGCACGCGAATATTGTCAACTTTATGGTTGCAGGTTACGTACCACCAGGGGAAAATAAAAGAAAGCTTATTTATGAAAGTCATCTCTATATATGGGATCCACCATATCTCTTTAGGGTTTGTTCAGATGGGCTACTCAGAAGATGTGTACCAGTGGAAGAAGGCATGCAGATCATTCAGAAATGACATTCATCACCATATGGAGGTCATTATGGGACATTCCGCACTCATGCAAAAATCTGGCAGAGTGGTTTCTTTTAGCCAACCTTGTATGAAGACACCAAAGGTTTCATCCGAAGATGTGGGTCGTGTCAGAGGCACGGGAATATCAATGCTAGAGATGCTATGCCACTCACCAATAATCTTCAGATAGAGCTCTTTGATGTCTAGGGGATAGATTACATGGGACCATTTGTGAAATCAAGGAATTATGAGTATATTTTGGTGGCAGTTGACTATGTATCCAAGTGGGTAGAAGCCATGCCATGCAAGAATGCTGATTCAAGCATTTGGAGAGAAAAGAAAAATACAACTATCAGAATTAGAAGAATGGAGAGAAAAGGCCTATCATAATTCAAAGATTTATAAAGAACGAACAAAAAGATGGCATGATAAGAGGATCAAGAAGAAGGAGTTTGCACCAGGAGATAAGGTATTACTTTTTAATTCTAGGTTTAAATTATTCGGGATAGAAAAATTGCGAAGCAAATGGGAAGGACCATTTACTGTTGTGAATTCATCACCACATGGAGCGGTAACTCTACAATCAAACGAAGGTACGTTATTCAAGGTAAATGGGCATCGACTTAAACTTTTTCTAGAACCATTTGATTCAGGAGTAGTTGATGAATTGGATTTTATCCAATTACCAATTTATTAAGTTCTGTTCTTCTTCGGTACGAAAATATATCTCGCAACGCAACTAATAGAAAGTCGTTAGAGTCCGAAGGCACCACGAAGGAGGGCACCCGAGAGGACCCCTGGTGGGGCCGGCCGGCGCCCTAGTGGGGTCGGGCGGCGCCCCCTGCCCCCTCTCGTCCCAACTCTCGTTCCTCTGTCCTTCTACACCCTTCCTATGCATATTCGCGTATTATCCAACCATGTTCGGATATTCTTTCGTACGGATCCCGTAGAGCCTAGGTTTTGTCCTCATCCTGTCTCCTGAAAACCTATGTAAATACGTACCTAGACCCCATCAATAGTATCCCATAACCAGCCACCTCTCTCCTCTAGAGAAACTCTCCAATCTAGATCTAGTAGCAATGGCGGACAAGGCGATTGTCTCTTACGGCACGGACTTCAACAACATCCCCAGCGATGATTCGAAGGCCTTCGTTCTCGCGCAGCCGAAGCCTCTCGCCGTCGTGCTGCCAAAGCAAGTTGCTACGCTGCCCCAGCGCCATGAGCATGCCTACTACATACAAGATCCATATGCTCTTCCTCCACCACCTGCAAGACTGCTGCTTGAAGGAGGTGCTAAGGGGAAACAAATTGCTATTCCAAGGGATACTCTGCTTCTTCCACCTAGAGACAATGAACGGCTCTTGTCGGTCCAAACCGACAAGAAAGGAAAGCTGGTATGCGCCAAGTACACCACTGCTCGTCCTGCCGTCCAAGGAGTTCGCGCAAACCCCAATGAGGTCTGCTACACTGAGAACATCCCACCTAAGCCCAAGCCCAAGAGGAAGAGAGCTGCACCAGCACTAGCACTAGAAAAGGTTCCTAAGCAGCCAGCACTTTCTCTACGCATTCTCAGTGAGAGGCTTGAAGGCCTCTCTAACACTATCAAAGGATTAGGGACATCGACAAGCTACGGGACAAGATAATAGAAGACATGGCTAAGCAGATAGAGATCAATCTCAAGTTAATCCGCAGTCTCAAGCGCGACAAAGACAAGCTCGAAGCAGAGGTTGCAACCCTCAAGGAAGAAATTCAGGGCCTCAACAATGAAGGGCAGCCATAGTTGCCTAGCTATCTATTAATAAGGCACAATTCCGCTAGGTTCGGTTAGTTAATTGAGTCAGTCGAGTCATAAATTTTTCTTAGGACAAAGCCTAATGAGCTAGGGCAGTCGTTAGCTCAGTCGTTAAAGCATTTTGTTGAGTTATATTATATCACCGCCATAAATGAATAAAGTGCCTTATCTTTTAACTTTTATATTAATGTTTTATTATCTACTCTACTCTCTATTTTTGGATATGTTCCACATGTTGCGCAGTATATACAGGAAAACAAGTGTGGGGAGGCACATTGCAATCACGGAATAAAAATTCGATCGAGGAGAAATAGCGTAATTCGAAACATAATCGAACCAGGACCACGCGCAAGTGAAGGCGGGCCCTGCGGGGCCACAGAGGCCTGACCGGCGCCCTGCCTGGGCCGGCCGGCACCCCTGCACACCCACCTGCCTCCTCGCTCAGTCACGGTCAGGTTTGAGTCGAATACAATATAATTGCATATATTTCATTCTGAATTGTTATCCGAATTATAAATCTTCATATTAAATGTTTTTAAGAGATGATAAAAACCATTTAATCTATGACTTGAAAATAAATCATATAACACTTTTCTAGAGTCATGATTGCTGTGACATTTATAGTACCCCATGAATGCTTAAGTTATTGTGGAACATGAGATAGCAAAATACTGAGCACTCACTTTCTGATAATTTGTCTTTGGAGATTTTATTTCAAAAATCTAAAAACAATTAGCTTCATTTCTCTTTGTAGTGGAACCCAATAATAATCATATCATTCCACTATTTACAATTATTATGGCTTTGGTTGAGAGGTTTATCATATTCCCAGTATCATAAAATAAAATTTAATAAAAATATAATACACTCTCTTAAGCATTATTGTGAAGGAGGCATGAGCTATTCAAAAAAGAGATCCGAGGAAATAAAAAGGGACAAGTGTCCGAAACCTTAAAAAGATAGATCACGGGGAAATAAAAAGGGACAAGTGTCCGGAACCTCGATTCAATGAGAAAAGAAATGGGAGCATGTGCTCAGTAGAATTAGCCTAAAAAATAGCTCATGGCCCCTCTAACATAATATGCCAAGAGAGGATAAATTTTTCCTGATCTAGGAATATGATATTTCTCTCCCTGGTTATGAATATCAAATTAATATCACAACCATTGATGCCACTACAAATAAGAGAAGATCGAAGCTATGTTTTATTTGTAAAACCCATTTACTCTCAATAGACAGAATTAAAGGAAAAGAGTAACCTGTTTCAAGCTATCCCGCCCCTCAATCACTCAAGAATTCATGATTGGCACTTTAAATTCCACCGTGCATGGTAACTAGACTAGTTTTATATAATTCAATTCTTAAGTTATGCATTAAATGCTCATTATTTTATGCTAAAACCAACATTTTTCTCGGGACGAGTAAAAGCCTAAGTGTGAGGGTAATTATTGACACCTATTAACATACAATCTTCATTAGCAAATATCCCTTTATCATACATGAATATCTATTAGAATAGGGTCATCATTGATAATTTCCACGAGTTTTGGTGAATTGTGTATTTTTCAGGGAATTATCCAGAAAAGCTTAAAAGAGGGATTAAAGTGCATTTCTGCTACGAAACTTATCCGCGACGGAAAACCGGCCTGTCGGAGCTTCTTCGTAGCTGTATTCGTCTGGATTCGGCTCCCTCGCCCGGAGCTGCGTTCTGAGGTACTTTTGTATTCGTCATTCTGATTCAAGTAAGCAACTTGTTTTTATTCGTTCTTTGGTTTGCAACTCATATTATATTGAGTACTTCGATTTGGGTAGCTCCTAGGTCGGAGGAGTGATTCGTAGCATAGACGTGGTGTCTGGGCTATGGTTGCTTGTAGATGTCCCCTGAACACTATTCTTTTATTTTTCTTGCTTCCCAATCTTGTCTCTCCTCTCTGTTCCCGTTTCTTCTCCCGATTAGAAAGGTCCAGTCTGGCAGTCTGTGTGGTCATCTCCTCATCCGTAGCCTAACAGGGAGCAGCGGATGGCCACTGGAAAGGGACAGTACACGTGCCGCTTGCGCACAGCGGGAGGCGACCGATGAGCTGGTGGGTGGCAGGCGACCGATGAGTTGGTGGGTGGCAGGCCTGGCGCGGGCAGCATATGGTGGTGAGGCATGAGTGTGCACGAGCACGACGGCAGGCTTGGTGAGGACGGAAGCAGGTGACCTCCGAGCGAAAATGGCAGCATGGCCCACAATGATGCCGTGCGAACGGCAAGTGCGATGGTGGCACTAAGGCGAGGGCTCACCGAGGCAAGCTCAGCCAAGCGTGGTGGCGCTGTAAGGTGGGCGGCACGCTGGCACACGGCTCGCTCACCGAGACACGGCGGGGCGCGCAGGGAACGCGGTGAGGCGGGATGTGGAGGTGGTCGGGTGGTGCTTGTGAGGACACCGCTGGTGGCACGTCCAAGCAATGCCAGCTATTGGTGTAGCGCGCGGTGACGCGGACCAAGTCCGGTTGAAGAAACTTATAGTTTCTCCCCCAATGCAAAAGCTGCAGGTTTTTGGCTTCTTGGTTGCAGGGAAGAGGGGCGACATGGTCCCTCAGGGAGGAATCCGTTTTCTTTTCTTTCTTTGACCTTGATTTTGCCGTCTGGCACTCCTGCTCTCCCTCTGCTCCTCTGCTACCGGATCCTGTAGCCTTAGCTACAAGATTCAAAAATAAATTTGTCATCCCAGAGCACATTAATTTATCTAGAGACTATAAACATATATCAATAATTACCTTCTTTCTTGGCTCTTATTATAGATCTTCGACGCTCCTGCCTCTCCCGTATCGTCTTCCCAGTAGATAGTGTAACAATTCCAGCAACAAGAGAGCGCACCTGGGTGGAAAGAGGAGCCTTCTCCCTAAAGCCTCTTCCTCGGATTGCTAGCAGAGACTCCCTCCATGAAACATGATTGGCGGATCACCTATAGAAAGCATAAAATCATCTCCATACATAAAGATATCAAGTTCAAAAGCAATAAGAAGCATGGTAAGATGACATTTTATTTATTGTTGAACCAATTCCCAGAAAAAAGATCTAACATAATTTAAACACAGGGATTTCGTGCCCGTAAATTTAATTGCATTATTTCTTGGTATGAGGGGTTCACTAAATTAAATGTATGCAAGTTGTTTTCATTGTTATTTTTTCTAACATTCTTTATGGAACTATGAGTTTCACTATATCTCACTTGATATTCTAGGACCGAATGTTTCCTAGCTGAACTTTTAGTGGGCTACACGAGTATCTTGAGTAGGCAGTATTGTAAGAAGATAAGAAAGGCAATGGCAGATGCGCGGGCACCATGGAGTAGTGGCAAGATGATGATTATATAGGCAATGAGAGGGCATCGTGGAGCATCCTTTGGGAATACGGCAAATAAGAAACAGACAAGAGTTATGCCCCTACAAGAAGAGGACAAAAAGAAAAGCAAACTACATATATGACGGGAGCATGCAGACAAGATGATAGCTTTTAAGAGGAGGAGACAAAAAACAAAACAATGCTGCAATATGAGAGCGACAGATCGATGGTTCAGTGGTGTTGTTTCGATGATAGTGATGGATCGGCAAGGTACGAAGGCAGTGGGTAAACCAGAAATAGAAACAATATGATCTGAACCATAGAAACCATATCGGACGGGTCCAGCAAATCAGGCTATCGTGGCCATGCTGAGAGGCTGCGGAAACGGCGCGGCCTCATACTTCGGCAAGATGATGATTATATAGGCAATGAGAGGGCACCGTGGAGCATCCTTTGGGAATACGGCAAATAAGAAACAGACATGAGCTATGCCCTACAAGAAGAGGATAAAAAGAAAAGCAAACTACATATATGACGGGAGCATGCAGACAAGATGATAGTTTTTAAGAGGAGACAAAAATAAAACAATGCTGCAATATGAGAGCGACGGATCGATGGTTCAGTGGTGTTGTTTCGATGATAATGATGGATCGGCAAGGTACGAAGGCAGTGGGTAAACCAGAAATAGGAACAATATAATCTGAACCATAGAAACCATATCGGACGGGTCCAGCAAATCAGGCTATCGTGGCCATGCTGAGAGGCTGCGGAAACGGCGCGGCCTCATACATCGACAAGATGATGATTATATAGGCAATGAGAGAGCACCGTGGAGCATCATTTGGGAATACGGCAAATAAGAAACATACATGAGCTATGCCCTACAAGAAGAGGACAAAAAGAAAAGCAAACTATATATATAACGGGAGCATGCAGACAAGATGATAGCTTTTAAGAGGAGGAGACAAAAATAAAACAATGCTGCAATATGAGAGCGACGGATCGATGGTTCAGTGGTGTTGTTTCGATGATAGTGATGGATCGGCAAGATACGAAGGCAGTGGGTAAACCAGAAATAGGGACAATATAATCTGAACCATAGAAACCATATCGGACGGGTCCAGCAAATCAGGCTATCGTGGCCATGCTGAGAGGCTGCGGAAACGGCGCGGCCTCATACTTCGACAAGATGATGATTATATAGGCAATGAGAGAGCACCGTGGAGCATCATTTGGGAATACGGCAAATAAGAAACATACATGAGCTATGCCCTACAAGAAGAGGACAAAAAGAAAAGCAAACTACATATATAACGGGAGCATGCAGACAAGATGATAGCTTTTAAGAGGAGGAGACAAAAATAAAACAATGCTGCAATATGAGAGCGACGGATCGATGGTTCAGTGGTGTTGTTTCGATGATAGTGATGGATCGGCAAGATACGAAGGCAGTGGGTAAACCAGAAATAGGGACAATATAATCTGAACCATAGAAACCATATCGGACGGGTCCAGCAAATCAGGCTATCGTGGCCATGCTGAGAGGCTGCGGAAACGGTGCGGCCTCATACTTCGGCAAGATGATGATTATATAGGCAATGAGAGGGCACCATGGAGCATCCTTTGGGAATACGGCAAATAAGAAACATACATGAGCTATGCCCTACAAGAAGAGGACAAAAAGAAAAGCAAACTACATATATGACGGGAGCATGTAGATAAGATGATAGCTTTTAAGAGGAGGAGATGTGGCAGAACCTTCTAAATCATATGGCCCACAAGCACTGACCTTGTCCCTAAGACCTCAGTCAACCATGCTTATACACCATATAACCTAGAATGTTCCGTCGGGTGGATCCCCGATAAACCACAATTACTCCAGGATCGATACTTACAGAGACATCACAGTATTATAACAGCTTTCATACAAAATACCAGAGTAGCGGAAGACTCACAATAACTTAATTTACAAACATTGTGTAAAACTTATACAAACCAGAGTATTATTATTACAAACCAGCGGAAGTATCATTATATACTTTAGTACAAACCATGCAACAAAAGTGCCCCCTTGAGAGGCCACTCAATCTACTCCTCCTCGAAACTTCTTCAACAACCGTCATGCGGCAAAGAGCCGTAGCACGCTTGCCCATGCGGTTCACCCGCAATGATGGTTAAACAAACCCTGAGTACAAAAGTACTCCGCAAGACTTACCCGACCAAAATTGGGGAGAAGACTCAGGAATGCTGGCTAATAGGAATCAAGGTGAGGCTTTAGCAAGATCAAAAGACTCTTTTTGCTAAAAAGACTAAGCCAGTCCTTAATGTATCAATCACTCGTCAAACATATACCGAATTCAAAACTTTCCATACTCAACTTCCATTATTACTACGATGCCGGGGCTCGGATCACGGCTCCCATATCGTGGAGCACACGACGATTCGAATCGCTTAATATACCCAGCTGGGGCTTCCTAGCCACACGATGTATGCAGGACCCAACATCTTACATACATCAACTCAACGCTTAGATTTCTCCCTACTAGAAGCGGGTTATGCAGTACACCACCTCACTACGGCCGCTCGGTCACTTCGGCGGTGCGCATCGTAGGATGGGTACACGCTACTATCCGTTTTAGTAACGAATAGTCCAAGCGGAGCTTCTCGCCATTAGCATGTGACGGTACTATCCAATAACCTCGTGATCCTGGGGCCAAACAACGGGACGGTCCTTAACCGACACAAGTGGGCGACACTACACCGGGGCACTAGCCCTTCACGGTGCAAGTCACTCCACCGACGTCTCGAGTTACTCATCATCATGTTCTTGTGCGTACCCCTAACCCGGCCAAGGTGAGAGGTAGGCGACAAGCAACATCAGGTTTTCATAAATTCCCATCAGGGATCATTGTGATCACACCTTTGTAAACAGTTTATCAAAACCCTACACTAGTAGCAAGACTAAGCGCATACTAAGCATTTCGAAATCAAAACAGGTATCCAGGACAATATGTCAAGGTATGGTAAATGCATCAAGTAGGGTAACACACAATTCCTACACCTAATGCAGTATCATCACATGAAATCATAAAAACTTTTCGAAAAACAAGGCAGGGTTTGAATGCATCCGGGGCTTGCCTTGGGGCTCGACGAAGTGAGGTACAGCTACCCAATCACCAGGATCAGATCCAACCTCTTCGGAAACTGGAGATGGCTCAACTCCCTCCTCAGATTCGATAGCTACACGATTGAGATGCATGATTACAATGCAGTAAATGAATGAACATGCGATAACGATGCATCAAACGTTAACCTATCTTGAGTACAACTTTCCTTCACGGTAACCTTACTCTAATGAGGTATAACTAGGATCGACGACGACAGACAAGTGATAAGCAATCATGAAATGCCGAAGGTCATTCAGGGTTAATGACCTAGGGTCATCACTCAATCCCAAAATCAAGCAACCCTAATGGTGATTAGAGGTGATTACTAATTTATTGACCATTTTTACAGTCGTTGAAAGCCACTAATTAACTTACTAATTGGAGATTAATTAAACCCTAATTAATCAAAGAATTAACTAATTAAACATTAATTACAAAGGGATTAATTAAGCTTAATACAAAACTTAATCAAAACTTAACCAAACTTCATAATTAAGCTCATTACCATCTAATTAGCACACAAAATAAATTTCATAATTATTGGAGTTATATTTTAATTATTAAAAATCATGGAAGTTGCATTTATTAATTAAAGGAGCAATTTTAATTATAACTAAAACTTACTTGAAAAGCATAAGTTAGCATTTTTCATTGACAGAGCATATTACAAGGAGCACACACATACTTTTCTCATATTTTTATCTGCCCAAATAAAATTATAACAAAAAGATGAAAACCACATTTAGAAAATTAAAACAAAGAAAAAAAAGGAAAACACTTTTTCTCCTCGCATGGGCCCTTGTGCGGCCCAAGCGGCCCGCACGGCCCGCTCCGACGTCTTGGGCAGGGGGCTCTCCCTCTCTCTCGCTCGGCCCGACACGCGGGCCCCGCGTGTCGATCTCCTCCCTCTCCTTCTTCCTCCTTCTTTTCTCCGGCAAGACAAGTGCGGCGGCGCGACGGCGGCGTTGTTCACGACGGCCTCTCCGGCGCAACCCGGCTACACCGGCGACTTCCTCTACTCAAGCCGCGTCCAACGAGCTATTGAGCGGCCTACGCCAACCTCTAGAACACCCGGGGCGGCGACCCGGCTGCTCGCCGAGCACGATCGCCGGTGACAAAGCTCCTCCGAAGCTTCTCCGACGGCGCCAGTACACCAACATGACCGGCACACTCGAGGCGAACTCGACTCGGCGAAAACAACCTAGAGTGAGACTGGAGGAGGGCGAACGGCGGTGTCTCACCACGGCGGCGGCGTTTGGTCGGAGATGATGAAGACGGTGCTCGGACGGACGATTCGAGACGGTGTCAAGGACCCCGACCGGGTTTGGTGGGTGCAAAGCAAGGTTGCGGAGCTGTGTGCAAGTGCAATCGAACGGTGATGCGGTGTGGATCGAGAATTGCAGAGCGACGGCGGTGAACGACAATGGTGGCGGGGAAGAAGAAAAAGGCGTCGACGCTTCGGCTTGGGGGTATATATAGGGCAAGGAAGAAGGTTGGACGGTGGGACGGGGAGCCTCGCGACGTCGATGAGCTGGTCGGCTAGCCGTGAAACCCGGAACGGCCGAGAACGGCCACGGGCGGCCGCCGCCGGCCGTCCGCATGGGCGCCAGAGCAGCTGGCATGCACCCCCAGTAGAACTACCTTGTAGCGGCGCCACCTATTTTTCTATTTTCAAAATTAATCCCAAAATTATACTGTACACCAAAATATCCCAAAATACCGATTGTTCATAATTTTGTGCTCTACAAACTTTATTAAGGAAGCTTGGTCAGATTCCAAATAGTTTTTGAATTTGAAGTTCAAATTTGAATTTAAAGCAAAACCCTAACTTTAGGGATTTTAAAATTACTTTCAAATTTTGAATAAAAGATAAAAACCTCCAAAAATAAAAGTTGTTCCATTTCTCAATATCTACAACTTTCATTTAGGAAGTTTTTCATGAAACCCAATAATTTTTGAATTGTAGTTTAAAACTCAAAAGGGGACAATTTGAAATTCAAATTACTTTTGAAGTTACTCCAAATTTTATTCAAAAACTTGAAAAACTCTGTATACCAAAGTTGTAGAGCTCAAAAAGATGCACAAACTGTATTTTGGAAGTTTTCCCAAATTTTGAACATTTTGGGGTGAAATTGTAAAGGGGGCAAAAACACATTGAAAAATCTCCCTTTTTGAAAGTTTTTCAAATTGAAACTTTGGGCAAATAAATTATGATGATGTGGCACTTTTCAAACCCAACCAATAGTACACTTTCAAAGTACAAAGTTCATACTTTGAAATAATGCCATTGGTTAGCAACTTTTATTTACAAAATTAATTATGGTTAGCTCACCAAATTTGAAAGTGATATTCAAAATCCAACACTTAGCCTTCATGCTAGGGTTTGGGATTTGAATGCCAATTCAAACTTGGTTCTCTCTTGCACCTCATTTGATTTAGAAAACTTGTTTAAGGTGAAAGTCAGGGTTAGCCAAGCACTTGCAAACATCACGGTTGATTTTAATTGATTGGTTTTATTTAAGAAATCAAACATGTGAGCAGGATTCAAATTATAACATAAGCACATGTAATACAAAGGAGCTCAAACAACACCCTAGAATCGTAAACTTATTTTAATTGTTTGAATTAGGGTTTTCTAATCATGAATGCTCATGCAATGATGATGATGACATGGCGGAGTTACGCTTAACGTAACAGGGGTGTTACATTATATTCCCCTTAAAAGGAATCTCGTCCCGAGATTCAAAGCTTAGGGCTAAGTAATGGAAAAGGAAATGTGTCAAGCAACCACATCTTACATTATTTCATAAGGGAGGTAGAAGGTTCGTATTACAAGTCTCATATTTTTGGAAAGTCACGATTGTTAGAAACCAACCATGACTTAGGAGAAAGAAGGAAGAAACTCCGGAAAATATTCATTCAAGAATTCCTCCGACTCCCAAGTTGCTTCATCCTCAGAATGCTGATCCCATTGAACTTTATAAAATCTTCTTATGTGCCTGCGGGTGACTCGATCTTTTCGATCAAGAATTTTGACTGGATACTCTGCACATTTCAGATCAGGTTCAATGCGGAGACCTTCGATGTCAGTGACTTTGTCTGGTACTCGCAAACATTTCTTCAGTTGGGATACATGAAATACATTGTGCACCAATGATAATTGCTCAGGTAGATTTAGGCGATATGCTACTTTTCCACATCTTTCAGTAATCTGAAATGGACCAATATATCGGGGCGCCAGTTTACCTTTTACCCCGAAACGGTCGACACCTTTACTTGGTGACACTTTCGGATATACATAGTCTCCAATTTCGAGCGTCAATGGTCTTCGCCGCTTATCGGCATAACTTTTTCATGCGGACTGAGCTATTCTTAAGTTTTCTTGAATCTGTTTTACTTTAGCTTCGGTTTCTTTAACTAGGTCAACACCGAAGAACCACCTTTCGCCGGGTTCGGACCGGTTGAGCGGAGTACGACATCGGCGGCCATACAAAGCTTCAAATGGTGCCATTTTGAGACTCTCTTGATAACTGTTGTTGTAAGCAAATTCTGCTAATGGTAGACATTGTTCCCAATCTGAGGAATATGTCAACACACAAGACCTTAACATGTCTTCAAGAATCGATTCAACCTTTCGGTCGACCATCGGTTTGCGGATGATAAGCGGTCTTTGTGCAGCAGTAGTACCCATAGTTTCATGAAACCTACGCCAAAATTGAGCCATAAATTGAGTACCTCGGTCGGTGACTATACTTTTTGGAATCCCGTGCGAGACACATTACTCGGTCTATATATAATTGAGCATATTGAGGTGCTCTATATTTCTTCTTTCTTTGGAATAAAGTGAGCGAGACTTGGTCAACCGATCAACAATAACCCAGATTGAATTATAACCCTTGGCGGTTCTAGGCGGGCCAACGATGAAATCCATACTAATATCCTCCCACTTCCAAGCTGGAATGGGTAAGGGTTGAAGTTCTCCAAATGACTTTTAAATGCACGGCTTTGACTTTTTTTGGCGGGTATCACACTGTGCAACATATCGAGCTATCTCGATTTTCATTTTAGTCCACGAGAATCTACGCCTCGGGTCATGATACATCTTATTGCTACTGGGTGAATCGAGAATCTGGTTAAGTGAGCTTTCGTCAAGAATCAACTGTCGGAGCTCGGGGACCTTCGGAACAACTAGGCGATTTTTTAAACCATAATACATTGTTGTCATCAAGGCGAAAGCAAGATGCTCGCATACGATCGACTTTCTCTCTAATGTGCTTGAGGCCTTTGCTTTCTCGTTGAGCGGCAATAATCTTTTCTTGAATAGATGAGTGTACGGTG
Organism: Chrysopogon serrulatus; assembly: GCA_015844335.1. Taxonomy (NCBI): domain Eukaryota; kingdom Viridiplantae; phylum Streptophyta; class Magnoliopsida; order Poales; family Poaceae; genus Chrysopogon; species Chrysopogon serrulatus. The sequence continues at coordinate 41,187 of JADLZL010003762.1, forward strand.
ATATCATTCAGAGTACCCCGAGAAATTATATCAATATTTAATCTCTCTAACTCTTGACATAGGCTCAGATTTCTTTGGAGTGATGACAAGGCAGTTGCAATCGACTCTTTCGACCGAGAGCATCCATGAACCACATTGGCTTTGCCAGGATGATAATGGACTTCAAGATCATAATCTTTGATTAATTCAAGCCATCTCCTTTGCCTCATATTCAGTTCAGGCGAGTGAAGATATATTTCAGACTTTTGTGATCACTATAGATATTGCATTTATTGCCCAACAAGTAGTGTTCCATATTTTTCAGAGCATGCACAACCGCGGCTAACTTCGAGATCATGAGTTGGATAATGCTCTTCATGTCGTTTCAAGCTGTCTCGAAGCATAAGCAATAACTTTGTCCTCTTGCATTAACACACATCCGATGCCGATGCGGACGCATCACAATACACATCGAATAGCTTTTCAATATCTGGCCGAGCAAGGATTGGGGCGGTGGTTAGAAGATCTTTTAACTTATGGAAAGCTTGCTCACATTCGGATGACCATCGGAATTTGGTTTGATTCTTGAGGAGTTACGTGATTGGTTTGGCTAATTTGGAGAAATCGAGGAACGAAGCGGCGGTAATATCCCGCCATTCCAAGGAAGCTACGAACTTGATGAGCGGTGGTGGGTGGTTTTCAATTAAGAATATCTTGGATTTTCTTTGGGATCAATGCAACACCCTCGGCCGATAAGACATGACCAAGGAATTTGACTTCACTCGGCCAAAACTCACACTTACTAAATTTAGCATAAAGGCGATGCTTTCGGAGACGAGACAGAACAATACGGAGATGCTCCGCATGCTCTTCTTTATTTTTGGAATATATAAGAATGTCGTCGATGAACACTACGACACAACGATCGAGCTCGGGCATAAACACCGAGTTCATCGGATACATGAAATGGGTTTGGAGCATTAGTAAGCCCAAATGACATGACTAGATATTCGTATAGGCCGTATCCGGTGGTAAAGGCGGTTTTGAATATCTTCCGGCCGTATACGTATTTGGTGGTAGCGGATCTAAGATCAATCTTGGAGAACACCTTGGCTCCCGCAAGTTGATCAAAGAGAAGATCGATACGAGGAAGAGGATATTTATTTTTGATGGTCACCTCGTTTAATGGACGATAGTCCACACACATTCTCAGAGTTTGATCTTTCTTTTTCACAAAGATTGCAGGACAACCCCACGGCGATGAACTAGGTCGGATAAAACATTTATCCAACAGTTCCTTCAATTGAGTTTTCAATTGTTGACTTGCAATGATCTTTGGTAACGATAGCTAGCTCGGCAGACCAACTCGGCTATCTTACGCCTTTTGGTTATCTTCTTCCCAAGCCTGCGGCTCGCTAGGTCCTGCCTCGGCATCGTGGCTACGCTGGCGCCATCCGGTGACGCGCGGTACTCCCTTTGGTCCGGTCATCTTACAGGGCGATGCGCTTAGTGCGTGCCATCTGTAGTAAGTAAAGATAGAGTCTATAAGATAGGGAACCTTAGAGTCGGCAAGAACAGGTTTGATTTTTACTTAGCCCAACCACTTTGTTTCGAGAATAAAATTTTAAACATGTGAATTAGATATGATGCATGATCGAACCTACGGATCGAGCAAAAACTTTTAAACTAATATAAGCATACTTTTTAGTAATATAGGGCAAAAGAAAAACACATGATACTCCGCTTAAGACCCTCTTTTTAAATAGCACCTATCAAGACTATAAGAAAGAATTAAGACGGGAGCGAAGCAATTTGGACTAAAAACCCATTTAACTTTTGGATCCAAAACATTTTGAAATTTTTGAAAAATATCTTGTAAGTATCTTTGTAAGTACCGCTCGATACCCTACGTGGCGAGAACCTTCTAAATCATATGGCCCACAAGCACCGACCTTGTCCCTAAGACCTCAGTCAACCATGCTTATACACCATATAACCTAGAATGTTCCGTCGGGTGGATCCCCGATAAACCACAATTACTCGGGATCGATACTTACGAGAGACATCACAAATATTATAACGGCTTTCATACAAAATACGAGTAGCGGAAGACTCACAATAACTTAATTTACAAACATTGTGTAAAACTTATACAAACAGTATTATTATTACAAACCCGGCGGAAGTATCATTATATACTTTAGTACAAACCATGCAACAAAAGTGCCCTGCCTGGAGGCCACTCAATCTACTCCTCCTCGAAACTTCTTCAACAACCGTCATGCGGCAAGAGCCGTAGCACGCTTGCCCATGCGGTTCACCCGCAATGATGGTTAAACAAACCCCGAGTACAAAAGTACTCCGCAAGACTTACCCGACCAAAATTGGGGAGAAGACTCGGGAATGCTTTGGCTAATAGGAATCAAGGTGAGGCTTTAGCAAGATCAAAAGACTCTTTTTTGCTAAAAAAGACTAAGCCGGTCCTTAATGTATCAATCACTCGTCAAACATATACCGAATTCAAAACTTTCCATACTCAACTTCCATTATTACTACGATGCCGGGGCTCGGATCACGGCTCCCATATCGTGGAGCACACGGCGATTCGAATCGCTTAATATACCCAATTGGGGCTTCTAGCCACCACGATGTATGCGAGGACCCAACATCTTACATACATCAACTCAACGCTTAGATTTCTCCCTACTAGAGCGGGTGTACGTACACCACCTCACTACGGCCGCTCGGTCACTTCGGCGGTGCGCATCGTAGGATGGGTACACGCTACTATCCGTTTTTTAGTAACGAATAGTCCAAGCGGAGCTTCTTGCCATTAGCATGTGACCGGTACTATCCAATAACCTCGTGATCGGGGGGCCAAACAACGGACGGTCCTTAACCGACACAAGTGGGCGACACTACACCAGGGCACTAGCCCTTCCTGGTGCAAGTCACTCCACCGACGTCTCGAGTTACTCATCATCATGTTCTTGTGCGTACCCCTAACCCGGCCAAGGTGAGAGGTAGGCGACAAGCAACATCAGGTTTTCATAAATTCCCATCAGGGATCATTGTGATCACACCTTTGTAAACAGTTTATCAAAACCCTACACTAGTAGCAAGACTAAGCGCATACTAAGCATTTCGAAATCAAAACAGGTATCCGGGACAATATATCAAGGTATGGTAAATGCATCAAGTAGGGTAACACACAATTCCTACACCTAATGCAGTATCATCACATGAAATCATAAAAACTTTTCGAAAAACAAGGCAGGGTTTGAATGCATCCGGGGCTTGCCTTGGGGCTCGACGAAGTGAGGTACAGCTACCCAATCACCAGGATCAGATCCAACCTCTTCGGAAACTGGAGATGGCTCAACTCCCTCCTTAGATTCGATAGCTACACGATTGAGATGCATGATTACAATGCAGTAAATGAATGAACATGCGATAACGATGCATCAAACGTTAACCTATCTTGAGTACAACTTTCCTTCACGGTAACCTTACTCTAATGAGGTATAACTAGGATCGACGACGACAGACGAGTGATAAGCAATCATGAAATGTTAGAAGGTCATTCAGGGGTTAATGACCTAGGGTCATCACTCAATCCCAAAATCAAGCAACCCTAATGGTGATTAGAGGTGATTACTAATTTATTGACCATTTTTACAGTCGTTGAAAGCCACTAATTAACTTACTAATTGGAGATTAATTAAACCCTAATTAATCAAAGAATTAACTAATTAAACATTAATTACAAAGGGATTAATTAAGCTTAATGCAAAACTTAATCAAAACTTAACCAAACTTCATAATTAAGCTCATTACCATCTAATTAGCACACAAAATAAATTTCATAATTATTGGAGTTATATTTTAATTATTAAAAATCATGGAAGTTGCATTTATTAATTAAAGGAGCAATTTTAATTATAACTAAAACTTCTTGAAAAGCATAAGTTAGCATTTTTCATTGACAGAGCATATTACAAGGAGCACACACATACTTTTCTCATATTTTTATCTGCCCAAATAAAATTATAACAAAAAAGATGAAAACCACATTTAGAAAATTAAAAAAAAAAAAAAAAAAGGAAAACACTTTTTCTCCTCGCATGGGCCTCTTTGTGCGGCCCAAACGGGCCCGCACGGCCCGCTCCCGACGTCTTGTGCGCGCCAAATGGGGCTCTCCTCTCTCTCTCGGCCCGACACGCGGGCCCCGCGTGTCGATCTCCTCCCTCTCCTTCTTCCTCCTTCTTTTCTCCGGCAAGACGGTCGGGGGCCGTGGCCGACGGCGGCGTTTTGCCCACGACGGCCTCTCCGGCGCAACCGGCTACACCGACGACTTCCTCTACTCAAGCCGCGTCCAACGAGCTATTGAAGCGGCCTACGCCAACCTCTAGAACACCGGGGACGACGACCCCGGCTCGCCGGAGCAGCACGGTCGCCGGTGACAAAGCTCCTCCGAGCTTCTCCGACGGCGCCAGTACACCAACATGACCGGCACACTCGGGCGAACTCGACTCGACGCGAAAACAACCTAGAGTGAGGCGGAGGAGGGCGAACGGCGGTGTCTCACCACGGCGGCGGCGTTTTGGTCGGAGATGATGAAGACGGTGCTCGGACGGACGATTCGAGGCGGTGTCAAGGACCCCGACTGGGTTTGGTGGGTGCGCAGCAAGGTTGCGGAGCTGTGTGCAAGTGCAATCGAACGGTGATGCGGTGTGGATCGAGAATTGCAGAGCGACGGCGGTGAACGACAATGGTGGCAGGAAGAAGAAAAGGCGTCGACGTCGGCGGCTTGGGGTATATATAGGGCAAGGAAGAAGGTTGGACGGGTGGGACGGGAGCCTCGCGACGTCGATGAGCTGGTCGGCTAGCCGTGAAACCGGAACGGCCGAGAACGGCCACGGCGGCCGCCACCGGCCGTCCGGCATGGGCGCCGAGCAGCTGGCATGCACCCCCCCTGTAGAACTACTGTAGCAGCGCCACCTATTTTTCCATTTTCAAAATTAATCCCAAAAATTATACTGTACACCAAAATATCCCAAAATACCGATTGTTCATAATTTTGTGCTCTACAAACTTTATTAAGGAAGCTTGGTCAGATTCCAAATAGTTTTTGAATTTGAAGTTCAAATTTGAATTTAAAAGCAAAACCCTAACTTTAGGGATTTTAAAATTACTTTCAAATTTTGAATAAAAGATAAAAACCTCCAAAAATAAAAGTTGTTCCATTTCTCAATATCTACAACTTTCATTTAGGAAGTTTTTCATGAAACCCAATAATTTTTGAATTGTAGTTTAAAACTCAAAAGGGGACAATTTGAAATTCAAATTACTTTTGAAGTTACTCCAAATTTTATTCAAAAACTTGAAAAACTCTGTATACCAAAGTTGTAGAGCTCAAAAAGATGCACAACCTGTATTTTGGAAGTTTTCCCAAATTTTGAACATTTTGGGGTGAAATTGTAAAGGGGGCAAAAACACATTGAAAAATCTCCCTTTTTGAAAGTTTTTCAAATTGAAACTTTGGGCAAATAAATTATGATGATGTGGCACTTTTCAAACCCAACCAATAGTACACTTTCAAAGTACAAAGTTCATACTTTGAAATAATGCCATTGGTTAGCAACTTTTATTTACAAAATTAATTATGGTTAGCTCACCAAATTTGAAAGTGATATTCAAAATCCAACACTTAGCCTTCATGCTAGGGTTTGGGATTTGAATGCCAATTCAAACTTGGTTCTCTCTTGCACCTCATTTGATTTAGAAAACTTGTTTAAGGTGAAAGTCAGGGTTAGCCAAGCACTTGCAAACATCACGGTTGATTTTAATTGATTGGTTTTATTTAAGAAATCAAACATGTGAGCAGGATTCAAATTATAACATAAGCACATGTAATACAAAGGAGCTCAAACAACACCCTAGAACCGTAAACTTATTTTAATTGTTTGAATTAGGGTTTTCTAATCATGAATGCTCATGCAATGATGATGATGACATGGCGGAGTTTCGCTTAACGTAACAAGGGGTGTTACAGAGAGACAAAAATAAAACAATGCTGCAATATAAGAGCGACGGATCGATGATTCAGTGGTGTTGTTTCGATGATAGTGATGGATCGGCAAGGTACGAAGGTAGTGGGTAAACCAGAAATAGGAATAATATAATCTGAACCATAGAAACCATATCGAACGGGTCCAACAAATCAGGCTATCGTGGTCATCTTTGAGAGGCCCGAAAAAACAGCGCGGCCTCATACTTCTAATTGTTGAATCATCACTAACGCTAACGAACTGATGATCTTAGATCTTTAATCCATGGCACTCTACCGCAATGCTGCAACCCATGCTTTGACCACGTTTGTTCTACCTTACGATATCTATAACTTTTTCTGTACTACACAGTCAAACTATACATTATAGGCAATATTTATATACGTATATATGATTATTCTTTCGCAAAAAATGAGATTATTTGACTCTGTTTTTTTCAAACGGAGAGAGAGCAGTACAGCGTTACTGTACATGCAACAGACAAGATCCATCCATGCGTCATTAGACCTGAGGAGGTGCAGTCCTGCTGCAGTAGCAACTAGGCCGCCCTACTGTATACTAGGATGCGGTACGTGCATCGATGATCTGAGACGGGGCCCTTTTCTGACTGTTCCCCCGCCCCACGCAGGGCTGGATCTTGGTCCTGCCTGCTGCACGGCGCTTGCACAGAAAAGTGAATGGCATCCACGCCTATAGTATTACTGCCTCCACCAAACAGCAGACGCAGCAGCAGAACTACATGCACCACGCGTGGATATGCTCTGATGGATCTGCCAATACAGAAGACAAGCATGGATCAGTCATCACCCGGCATGGCGGGGCAGGGCTGGCATCGATAGCAGCGGTAAAGTTTTATCGCAGGGTTTGCAGGTGCTGGCCTGGTACAACACCAGCCAGCAGTCACTAGTTTCAGCAGCGGCGCATGGCATGAACGCACGCGCACGGCGGTGCAGACGTACACTATCGTAGGAGTACAAAGTTGTGCTCATCGATGTAGAGAACTCACTGAGTCACTGTGCTTTTCGAGGCCAGGCTGACCAGCGTGCATTGTCGTGTGCTGTGTAAGCCCTCAGCTTCGATCCTACTCCAGCTACAGCCGCGCGCTCCGTGCTACTACTGGCGATCTAGTGACGATCCAGTACGTACGTGCTACAGTAGGTGCATTACTGGTTTGATCGAGATCGAGATCGCGATCGCGATCGCTCGGACCGGGGGTCCGCGGCCCTGCAAATGTACCAGCACGTGGCATGCATGGATCGTGGACAGGGGCGTAGGCGTAGAGCAGCAACGATCAATTGATCCGGCAACGGGTGTCAATTTTCATCGACGACGTTTACGTACTCCTCCAATTAATTCGATGGGGGCGCTCGGCTTGCCAACAGTTGCGTGATCGCAGCGGCGGCAGACGAGACCACGCCCGCGGGCACCGTACAGCATGCATGGAGGCAGCAGCTCAGACTGGGATAAGACAAGACGACACAGGCCAGCGGCCGGCGTTCTAGCTGTAACCGCGCCGCACGACGACCGGCACGCGCATGCGGGCGTTGCTCCGTTCGTCTGTTCGTGGCGTGGCCGCGTGGGGCACTTGCCGCAGGCCGGCTGCACTAGTCCGCCAGCCGGCCGGACGGACGGCCCGCCCGACACCAGCCAGGCGGTGCCCACTGCCCGCGCCTGATGCGTGCTATCAAGTTGGCGACGACAAAGCCGCGACCAGCGTACGCGCAGGTGCGCACAGTCGCCCAGACGTGCGTCCAGCGTAGTGCAGTGCACACTGCACAGGGCGCGCGCAAGAACAAAGACGACGACTGAGCGCAGCGGGAGCACCCGGCCTGTGTCAGGGCTGGCGTTTTCTCCGTGGACGTGCCCGATCATGCAGACGAGACGGCCGGTGGCCGGCTGGCCGCTGGCCATGCCAGTAGGCAGTAGTAGCCGTGCACGGACCGCGCCGCTAGCTATAATCAACGTGCGTGCTTACGTACTCTACACATTCTGGTGCTGATTTTGATCACGCGCCTCTTCTGATCCAAAAGATGCCTTCTGATCCGTCATCAGATGGTATCTGTCGTGGCGTGGGGGTCCGGCAAGAGGACACTAGCACGTACTCCTGTCGTGGCGTGGCGCCGGTATCTGTACTAGTATGTATACGTAGTAGTATCGTATCAAATCAACCTGATGGATCTATCCTGTTTATTGGAAGAGCCCCATGCATGCACATGCAGGTCGTGAAACATCAAACATGCATGAATGGGCTGACTTCGCAGGCGGCAGGGCATCTCGCATCTTGTCGTTCCCTAGCTTATGAGCCGGCCGATCACATGAAACATGCATGCTTGTACAATGCTATACGTTTATATATGGGCTGTCATTATCGGTCGTTAAATCATCATTTTGCCACGGTGGAGGCCAGCACGGAGGGGCTGCCTAAGGACGGATTCGCCGCTCCATGCCACGCCACTTCACTGGCTAATCACTATAGCTAGTTAAAAATTTACCTAAATTAGATCTAGTGCATATAAACAAGATGACTAATACGTAGGCTACCCCTGACTTATATGTTTTGTTGCTCCACCGCCAATTATTGATATAGGACTAAACCTAATAAACTCTCCCCCCCAATCAAATATCAGATCCAACTCCTCACATCAGACAACCACATGTGATCTCTAGAAGAAGTTTTTCAGGGCCTCGAGTCCAACGCTCTTCAGGCCTCGAGTCCGACGCTCCATATCACACACAATTTGTGTGACCTCCGAGACGTTAATAGGCTCCTCCGTCACCGTGTGACCCATAAGATTTTCTAGTTTATTGTAACCATGGACTTCGATACCACTATTAAAGATGGATACTGGCCCAACTCGCTATATGCATGAGCCGGTGCCTATCGGTCCCAAGTCCACTAGAGCCCACAATATACCCGGCCTTAGGTCTAACTCAAGTACTTAATCTAGGTGAGGGATGCCCCCCCCCCCCCGGGCTTATATGTTGTGTTTCCCTATCATTAATTACCAATGTGGAACAAACCTAACAATCGTTAAGGTAGTGGATGATCGCCACTAGCATGACTCCAGCACCGGGTTCGTCGCTAGGGAGTGATCTTGGTCGTCCTGCTTTCATTTGTCGGAGAGGTATCCAATGATGCACATTTCTGATTCCATTACCTTCCATATCCAAACAACTACTGCAGTCTATTCATTATTTACAACCTTTGGTGTGATTTGATTTTATTATCGTTTGCATTATTTACACTTGCTAACCAAACAATACCGGATAGCTAGACCTAGCTCATCCAAATAGGCTAACGTGTATGCACATGGTTTAGGTGGTGGCATTTTAAGACTCCCAACGCCCATGCTCATTTGTCTAAGATCATCTCCAAGAACCTTTCTAAATAACTATACAAATCATCATTTAGAGAGTTGTATAAGAATCGTTTTCTACAACAGTTTTTTATATCTTGTGTGTACTCTATATATAGAGCCATTCTTGCCTTCTATTTTTGACTTTGACTAGAGAACAATTCAGAATAGAATATAGCTATATATTTTTGGATAACCATTCAAACAAATTATTGGATTTGGAGATTAGTTTAACCAAAATCTCTATTTCTAACATTTAGGACCAATGCTAATTGGTTCCCTAAGCTTGGACCTGTATATAACCGCCGCCCATGCAACCAATGGCACAAATAACCGTACACTACGAACTGAGCGTAGCTCAGCTGGTTGGGTTCCTTGTGGTGGAACCTGTCCACCCAGGTTGAAGTCCCAGACTTGATACGGGTGCTCGCATTTTCCTGGATTTATTCCAGGATTTAACGACACTATGCTTTTAGTGGTAGGCGACGTGCCCGTCGACAGCGAGGCGCCTGTGGTGACAATCTCGAGATTTGCCGGTCCATCTCAGTTCTTCGAAGGTGCTCATAGGGGTAGGGTGTGCGTGCTTGCGTTCATAGGGGTGAGTGTGTGCTCGTGTATGTGTAGTCTGTAACTGGGTCTTTCAAAAAAAAAAAAATAACCGTACCCTATTGTCTCACTTGCCCGCACTTCAAAGTTTCAGTCCCTTCCTTGCTTTGCGTGGCCCTTTGCGTTTGCCATGGCCATGAAAGCGCGCCGGTCGACAGGTGGCTCCCTGTTCTTGGACGAGTACGCCGGGTGCGTGCCAATGTCGCCGGCGGAGATCGGGGATACACCGCTGCCCAGCGACTTCCTCGGCAGCGAGCTTAACTTCAGCCACGGTTTCTTGCCGAGGAAGCGAGCGCGCATGGAGCAGGCCGCCGGGGCCGGGGGTCGCTTGGAGGATCAACGCATCGTTGTACCCCCGGTGGCGGTGATGCAACCGATGACAGCCAGGAACGTGATGTGCTCCGGCTCCGGCTCCGGCAAGGCGTCCACAAGTGGGAGGGAGATCGACGCGCTGATAGGGGTCGAGGTACGTGCTCGTGGTCGACCGGAATGGGCTTGCTGATTCCGTGGAATGGATGCCTGATTTGCTTGCCGTATATGGTTGTGCACCGTGGTCGGTGTTGTGCAGAGCGAGAGGCTGCGCGCGGGGCTAGAGGCGGCGTGGCGGAGGCACCGGGGGGCGCTGCTGGCCGCCGTGGGGCGAACAGCGACGGGCCGGTTGCGCGCGGCGGAGTCCGAGCTAGACCGCGCGCTCCGGCACAACGCGGAGCTGGAGAAGAAGGCACGGCAGATGCGCGCGGAGTGCGAGGCGTGGATGGGCGTCGCGACGAGCCACGAGGCCGTCGCGGCCGGCCTCCGCGCCTCTCTCGACGGCCAGCTCCTCCTCCAGTGGCCCTGCACGGCGGCGAACCAGGCCGAGGCCGACGCGCGGTCGTGCTGCTTCGACGACGACCTGGAGGCTCCTCCGGCCGCGGGCGGCCGCAGGGCGGCGGCGTGCAAGTGGTGCGGTGGCGGCGAGGCGTGCGTGCTGCTGCTCCCGTGCCGGCACCTATGCCTGTGCCGCGCGTGCGAGGCCGCCGTGGACGCGTGCCCCGTCTGCGCGGCTGCCAGGAACGCGTCGCTTCTTGTGCCTGGTGGGTGAGTGAGCGCATCGATGGCCAGTCGTGAAACGCCGCCCGGCACCAGCACCATCACTTGAATTGAATCGTTTTGAGAGGGAGCCACTCGCAACTTGCTGCTGCTGGTGGAAGTGGAACTGGCAGTGCCTCAGTAGCGTCATGGATCATGGATGAGGTGAGATGCATGAGAGATTGAGCGCATCCACGCCCCACACCACGGAGGAACTGTTTGTGATTACTTGTTCCTCTGGACTGAAACAAGCAAAGCACGTGTCATGGCGGATCATATCGCATTCACATGCGATCCGTCTACATGTACAGTACGCCCGAATGTGCAAGGGAAGGCTGTTGTGACCCGTCAGATTAATCATCATCAAGATAAGTAAGCAAGCAGTGGAGTACTGTATGCTGGATGGATTAATTGATTGGTATTGTTATCTGCTAGCTGCTGGTCCTGGTCATGTCGACTCGATAGATGGATGCGCCAACAAAGGTGGTGCATGCGGCTCTAGCGCGCAGAAAGGTCTCGGCGAACAAAAGCGTGATGGGCATGGGCACGACTGCTACCGGGGCGAAAAAACGAGCGCATGATCGTGTCGCTTCCTGTCGCTGTATCGTTTCATTTTCCTTGTCTGTCCGCGTCTGCGGCTGCTGCTTGATTAATTAAGTCGCGCACATGGCAACAAGAGGTCTCCCTCGACGTGAAATGCGTGGATTAATCTCGTTCATCCATAGGAGTAGATATGCAGTCCAATATTTAGTTTCTGGTTGGTGTTTTTACATACAGTGGCCAAATTATTTTTTTGTAGGTTTACAGCATGCAGAGCATTATCCTCTCTCTACAGGCGCATACAGACAGAAAACGACTATTCCCGAAAGCTACCGTACACGCGCATCGCGGTCCTTCTCTTTTGGTCTCACTCGCTCACCTCCGGCGGAGGCAGAGAGCCAAGGAAAGATGGCCAGGCGATGACACCACACCAGCGACACAGGGACCTACTACTACCTCTTGGCGCCTCCCGAATTCTGTCTGGCCTAGCGTGCGTACGTGTGAACGTAGGAGGTGCCGTGGACATGCATCGTTGTCGCACGCTCGCACTATCGCTGTCGTCGGGGTCGTGAGTCGTGACAACACCGGTAGTTTCGTGCAAAACACCAACTTGTCCATGCTGCGGCCCGATGCTGATCCATCCATATATACGACGATGATGGCCAGATCGAGCACTGTGTTTCGCTCTGTCACGCATGCGCGTGCATGTGAGTGGTTCCAGATGTGATGAACCGAACTTGATTGTAATGCTACATTTAGGGCGTGTTTCCTAGCTCAGCCAGGACATCGCTAGCGAGCCAGGCCCCAAATAGCCATGCTACACGCATGCAAGAAGCTATGTTTGGTTCTGTGCATGTGTTCAGCCTGGCCAACTAGAATCTTTATTTGGTTGCCCGGATCTACCAGCGCGCAAGGCATTTTTCTCGCTTGCACAGGATGCACGTCACACCAGCGGAACCAGAGGCCTGCGAGAAACGAAGATTTTTTACGTATCCGACGAGCCAGGCTCAACCGTCGCTTTTGCATCCCCACAGCCAGGCTTGATCTCTCATCCGGCGAACCAATCACGCGGACGTTGTATCCGCTGGGCCTGGATGGACTCGATAAAGCAAACCAAACACCCCTTATTATCCTCTTGGAGTCCCAGTCACTGCGACGACCTAACATATGGCTCATCTGCTACTGCTCATGAATCGCATGCCAGCTCCGTAGAGGACAACAGCGTTGGTTTCGTACATTCTCCGTTCATGAAAACACGCCAATCTTACTTTTCGAGGTAGAATTAGTTAAAATATAAAATTGTGTATTTGTCTCTCTACGAACTAAAAAGCAATTCCAGCCCGGCGTCCGTCCGCTCTTGCAGCTCGGCCTCCTCCTCAAGCGCCCCCCCCCGGTCCGTCCCCCTCCTCCAGCTCAGCCCGTCCGGCGGCCATCCCTCGCCTCGTCGTGCTCCCGTGCGGACGGGCGGGCGCGGCCCGCGCGGGCGGTGGCTGGGCCCCGGCGGCGGGCGGCGGCTCGGCCCCGCGCGGACGGTGGCTCTCAGCCCGGGCGGACGAAGCTTCAGCCAGCCCTTGGGCGGCGGCGGCGCGTTTCGGGCGGTGGTGGCTCGCCCCGGCGGCGGACGCGCGCTGCGGCCAAGCGGACAGCGGCGCTTCGGGCCCTGTGAGCGGATGCCGCCTCGTCCGGTTCGGTCGTTGCCCTCTCCGTCTCTCTCTCTTCCTCAGACTTCGCACCAACCATGAGGTTCGAGCGGATTTTTTTTCCCTGTGCCGGCGTGAAGAAACGAATCCGGAGGAATGGATTCCTCCGGTTTTCCTGTGTCCATCCAAAGGGCATCCAAAGGATGACGACATCAGCAAAACCGGAGGAATCCTTTCCTCCGGTTTTCCTGCGTTTCCCCCACGTTCCAAACGGGGCCTAAGGGGCTAAGGACGTACTGTAGTGCAACCACACAACAGGAGACGTACGACGATTCATGCATGATTAGGGCGGGCCGCGCGTGCAGCATGCAGCGACATCTCTACAGTGTCCCTACACGATCGAGAAGGTGATCGATGGATGGATCGATCGTCGGGTACAGTTGTTTCTTATTGGTTGCTCACTGTACGTGTAGGCTAGCTAGCAGTGTGCTATGGGCTAGAGACACGCAACATCTAACACAATGTCGACCTTGCTGCATGCATGAAACGCCGGGAGTAATTAAGCATGTACACGCACGTACGACAGTGACTTATAATTGCACACTCCTTGTCGTCGGCAACTCACTATCAAGGCAGCATGCATGCATGTGCTCGTAGCGTGCCTATTTATATATAAGGCTATCCGCAGCGGGATACTTTGTCCCATCCGGAATCCGCTTTTCGCGTAAAAAATGCCTGCAGCGGGAACGGTAAACGTTCCGCTCCGGGTTCGATGGCCGCCATTCCTAGCGCCTTCGCGGACGCCCGCTACGCGAGGACGTGGCGCATGGGGCCCGCCGCCCAAAGATCGCGCGACGCATCCGCACGCCCAGGCGGCAGAGCGAAGCGAGACGCCCGGCCGGCCGAGCGCCGCCGCCTCGCGCTTGCAGCGCGTCATGGAGCTCCCGGCCGACCGACCCGCTGTCGAGGAAGTCCGTTGCCTCGCCGCCGCGCCGGCCGGAGCCGGAGCCGGGGAGCCCGGGCCGGCCGAGCCGCGCATCGAGGAGGGCTGGCCGCCGCCAGCGCTAGCTCGCAGCCGAGCCGGAGGAGCCTAGGCTGGCCGAGCCCGCCGAGAAGGGCCGGCCGGCCGCCTCAAGGCTTCGCCGGGCTCGACCTCGCGGGGCGGAGCTGGAGCCGCCGCCAAGCCCGCGCGGCCTCGACCCGCGGGCGGAGCCTGGAGCCGCACGCCAGCCAGCGTGGCCTCGCCCGCCCGCCACGCACGCCGGCGACTAGAGAGTTGGTGCTGCCCTGCCTAGTTGCCGTCGGAGAGAGAACGGCGGGGAGAGAGAGAGAGAACGGGGAGGGAGAGATGGCGGCCGGGGTAGGAGATAGAGTGTGGGGAGGGAGGGAGTTAAAAACATCTGAGATGTGGGTCCCACTTTGATATAAAGGATGATATAGATGATGTATGATGCGGGAGAAAATGGTGTAGAGAAATGATCAGGACGGAATATTCTATTTAGAAGATGAATATAGAGGACAAAGAATACGGATAGCCTAAGGACTAGTCCTTGTCCGCCGTGAAACATGCCGTGCAAATCATCGGTGCTCATGCATGCATGCATGCATGGTGCCTACACGCTGTTACAAGTAGTACGCTGCCGCTAATTATTGTCCCACTGCACACGTCAACCTGATCATCACTGTAGAACATGTCTCGGAAACCTGAAAGCGTTAGCTTCCTAGCTAAGATAAGAGGTCGTCTAAGGGCTAGCTAGAAGCGCAGCTCGACGCTTATTTAAGCCTCACACCTGATTGATTGGACTCCTAAACTATGGATTCACATGCTTCGATTCAGTAGCAGGCTAGCTAGCAACGTAGCATGAGTACGGCCACTTTAGGACGTGTACAGTGAGATGACAATATGGCATCAGTCATTTAATTACAAGAGGTGCCGGGTACAATTTTATCTAACATGGAAGTGATATAAAGAGAAGAGAAAAAAAATATACCGTCCAATAATTAACAAACGGTCTGAGAGCGAGCACAAGAGTAATTTCTTATAGACAACAACTTTTCTATTGTAGAGATATAGTCTCAAACTATAATAATACGTTTCAAAGACCGGACCACCAAATCCTTATTGTGGACGGGTACAATGACCTAGATATATATAGGAACGTCGTCTACCACTAAAAGTACAATGCCGCACAGGACCTAATATACTACAAAAATCTAAATCTTCGCCTTGTTCAGTTGGAATGAAAGTTGCAAGTTTTTTCACTCTCTCCATCACATCAATTTCTACCCGGATGTATGGAGCACTAAATATAAGTAAAAAAACTAATTACACAGTTTAGTTGTAAATCACGAGATGAATCTTTTGAGCCTAGTTGGTGCACGATTGGACAACCTATTTAAAAAATTATGCAAAATATCATTTTTTTTTTGTTGTGGGTCGCTTTATCAATAAAAGTCTCCAAGAATTTACTTAATTTTACTATATTCGCACAAATTTTTTGAATAAAACGAGTGTTCAAAGTTAGTCTTATAATTTGGGAGGAAGAAAGTACTAGCTAGAACCTAGATACAGTATTATACGTTGGATTGGACTGGCAACTCACGGAGCTGCGGTGGTGGAATATCTAGGCAAAGGACAATTAAATATTGAAACTGATTGTCTCGCTCAGATGTACTGTAAGCCACATGCTTGTTAACACAACAAATCCACAATCGTTATAAACAGGAAAAAAAAAGCACCACAATAATATAATCCCATATAGTGGTACTTCACTGGTCTACTGATCAGAGGACCAACATGAGCAGAGCATTATAATATAATGGGAATTTATTAAAATTATCATATAAAACAGCGCGTCAACCTTGAATAAGATGGCCGGCCACCTTGTACCGTCCCAATTCATGCTATGCTAGTATGCTACGCCAGTGCGATGCGCCACCTTGAGTTCAGTCCATATGAATGGATGATCGGACGTGGCACTGCTGGCCGGTTATTGGTTGACCAAATCAAAGGTTGGACTTTGTTGGCTCAGAAAAGTGGAGTTCTCTGCGCCAACACACCTGATGGCTCTCAGGGAGCGTACGGAAGCTGGAGTCCTTGATTGCCTGAGCCTGAACGGATAAGCCGAACTTGATGACTTGGATCTAGAGCGTGCCAATCAATTTGACCTGTAATTGACAAGGAAAAGCAAATGTCAAATTCGGAACCCGCCGGTTTTGTTGCCGACAGTTTCAAGATGTATGGCCTTCGGATGGCCAATGAATCCAAGAAAATTGACTAGAGAGTCAACCCTTAACAGTGTAAAGCATATGGTAATGATAATAAGATTAAAATGGCTATTCATGATGTGTAATAAATAGAATAAGTAGTTAACCGATCTCATCAGTTGATACAAACATACAGTATGTCTCAAGCATATATAGCGAATTTAATTGCACCTAAGGCATTGCATACACACGTATTGTAGATAAGAGCATAACAGGGTCTAAATAAAGGGGTAGTTCATATGTACAGATCTAGTGCAATCATCAATCAAACAATAGTCTATCAAGACTGGTCTACCAGCCAGCGGGCTTCAATAGGTCCAACAAACAGTGCTAGTTTGCTTAGTGTTCGAACAAATCTATACACATGCGCTACTCGTGAAAGCATAACTGGATCGGCTATTTAGCCGATACAGGGTCCATGAAGGAGGAACGAACTATTTGTCTTAACTGCAGCTAAATCTTCGATCAAAACAAAGCTGGTCTAAAAGGCCGATGGCTTTGAATCGAACTCGAACCTAACCACAAGCAAATCTAAAATTAAAACGAAGCTGGTCTACAAGGCCGGCGGCTTCGAGATAACCCAAATCTACTCTTGTTAAGCAAGCATCTCTAAACACAAACAAACCCTCAAATCAAAATAGAGCTGGTCTACAAGACCGGCGGCTCTAAATCGCCTCTCAAATCTACTCGCATCTGGATAAGCCTTAAACCCACAACACGTGACAACCAAGATCGACAAATTAGCCGATACGGGCCGATCGATCGATTGTTTTCGGTAGAGATAAGCGTGAGCACAGATAAATGCAGAAACAGTAGATTTTTAAGAGGGTTTAAGCTTAGTCTAATCTATCAATCTTGATTGAACAGTGATATTGTTGCAATAGATAAATCAAATTAGAACAAACAATATTGGTAACTTAATAAATCTATTAAATTGCTAATCTAATAGAGCCGATAACTAGCTTATATCGAATTCGCAGTGGGACAGTTAGATGCAGCCATACAAATGAGATATAAACCGATAACTAGCTCAAATCAAGCTCATACGAGGTCAAACGATGCAGCTGTATAAAGGAGACATAAACCGTGACAATACTCACAAGCAAACTGAAGGTCGTACTCAAACGATGCAGTTCGATTTGTCGAAGGTCTCACCGAGATCTACTCTACTCCTACTCCTAAAGGTTTGGCCGAAGGCCGAAAGGTGTTGTTGTATTGATTGATTGTCCTTCTTTACAATGGTCGGGTCTTTTTGGACTTCGGTTTCCCTTTCGATGAAGTCCGACACGTCTTTCCTTTGTTTGCCGGGCTTGGACACGTCTCACAATTTGCTGACGTCATCCAGCTTCACGTTAGTCGATCTCCCCGGGCCATCTTGACTTGCTCTGACACCTTGGTCCACAAATAATCCATGCTTACCAAAATATGGTGTCAACAGACTTTAATTTGCTGCAGATGGAATTGAGTGCACATCTCAAGGCACACCGGCCAAGGTTTTCCCTGGATTCCATGAGACGAAAACAAGTTTATACTGTGCACTCCAAGCTAGCTAGGTGCAGTGCGGGGTGATTTTTTTTTTCCTTCATTCCAAGCACGCATCTCAACTAGTCATGCCCAACTCTAGCCGTATGCATCCGGGACCATGCCATATAGTGTCACATTAGCAACGCACGCTAGCTGCGTCGACAAGTTTAGCTTGACAAATCTGCTACCCATTGAATCACTCCAAGGACTAATTAAGGACGTACTACACTCTACTGCAACCACACAACAGGTCAACAGGAGACGACGATGGTTATGATTAGGGTGGGCCTGGCCCGGCCGTGCATGCAGCGACATCTCTACAGTACTGTCCCTACACGATCGAGAAGGTGATCGATGGATGATTGATCGATCGATCGTCGGGTACAGTTGTTTCTTATTGTTTGCTCACTGTGTAGGCTACTGTAGCTCGCAGTGTGCTATGCATGGCTAGAGACGCAACATCAGTGTCGATCTTGCTGCATGCATGAAACGCCGGGGATAATTATTAGTAAGCGTATACTACAGGCACGTACGACAGTGACTTTATTATATATTGCACTCATCGTCGTCGTCGCCAACTCGCCAACACGTGTTCGTAGCGTCCTTATGTCCGCCCGCCGTGAAACATGCCGTGCAAATCAGTGTGCATGCATGGTGCTAATTAATCGCTGTTACACGTACTACGCTAGCTGCCGCTAATTATCCCACGTTACTCACGTCAATCTGACCATCACTGCAGAACATGCATGTCTCTCGGAAACCTGAAAACATCAACCTCCTAGAGGTGTAAGGGCGTCCCAACAACAATTGCCGGCATCTAGCGATTTGAAGAGCTGTAGGTCCTGCATGTGATTTTTAATTATATTTAACTCTAGCCGCTAGACGCAAGATTCTCATCTGCCACCGGTGCATGCCCGGCTGCACCTCGTTTTCTGAGCGAGCTGAGCGACGAGAAAGTCGCTAGCGAGGATGATTTCCGGTTCTCATAGACACGTCGGATGGGAGTCTGAGTCAGCTGGTGAAGTCGACGGGTTGTTGGGGACGCCCTAGGGCTCTAGCTAGAAGCGCAGCTAGCTTGACGCTTTAAGCCTCACACACCTGATTGGACTCCTAAACTATGGATTCACATGCTGCGATTCAATAGCAGGCTAGCTAGCTAGCAACGTACTCCCTCTGTCCCTGAATACTGCAACTTCTAGAGTTGTCTTAAGTCAAATTTTTTAAACTTTGACCAAATTTCTAGAAGAAAATACTAAGATGTATGATACCAAATTAGTACCATTAGATTTATCATACAATGTATTTTTACAAGATACTTATTTTGTGTCATAGATATTTATGTTTTTTTCTATAAAGTTAGTCAAAGTTAAAAAAGTTTGACTGGCACGGATTCTAGGAGTTGCAGTATTCAGGGACGGAGGTAGTAGTATGAGTACGGCAACTTAATTAGGGCGTGTACAGTGAGATGAGATGACAGCATGGCATCAGTCGTTTAACTACGAGAGGTGGCACGTACTATAATTTATCTAACATGGAAGTGATCACTACTACGTAAAAACATTTCTACAAGGCGGTGCTAGAGGCATTTGTACAGCGGCCAAGCCCACCGCCTTTGTACTAGGGGGTCGATACTAATCGGCCTACAAGATGCAGGCGACACGGCGTGAGCCGCCCGGTGAAAATTTGGTTTTCACAGGCGGCTCACATTGTCGCCGCTTTGTGTAAATAGGCATTTACACAGGCGGTTGACAATGAGAGCCGCCTGTGAAAACCAAATTTTCATGGCGGCTCACACCGTGAGCCGCCTCGTGTAATTAATTTTTTTTTTTTTCAAATATTAATATTTGCCTCCACACTGTGCTATATATATATATATATATATATATATATATATATATATATATATATATATATATATATATATATATATATATATAAGATATGCAAACATGAACTATAAAATTGCATCATATATACAACACATATTAATATTATAGATATATACACATAAAATCAAACATTAACCATAAAATTACATATATACACGTCAATGCATGTTATCGCACAACCTTGTAGTGTTACATGTCATTTCGTTTCAAATTTAGACCTGCTAGGTCTCGGTCGCTCTAAACCTATCACTTGCTAAATCCCCCCTCTTCATCAAAATATGCTCCTTTACTTGGAATTATTTCTCTCATAATGAAACCGCACAAATCTGTCACTATATTTTCCATAGTGGACATTGTAAAGGGCACGTCCTTTCCTTTCGTTCTCATTTGGAAACAAAGTTTAAAAGCATCATTGACACATGTCCAATATTAATATTTACAACTTTAATGAGACAACTTCATACATAGATATTATTTACCATATTTTTGTCCCCGACGTATCGTCCCCATTTGCCTTATAAACTCACACACGTAGTATCCACAATAGACCGATCCGGTGGTTGCTTGTGGCACTATGTAATGAGCAACAGATTATTTTAAAATTGTCATGCCTCGTGTATTATTTAAATGATGATATGTGTTTAGACAACTTACCGGATAATGGTGTTGTATCGTCAACGGTACACTAGGATCTTTTGCGGGCGTCGTCGACCGGTCCTTTTTGTTTCTTATAAAACCGCCATGCCCTAAATAGTTATGGAATATAAAACACTAAAGTTATTTAGAGACTCTCAATCATATAAATACGAATATAGTCGCATGTTGGCTCACCTTTCTAATTGAACCAAGAATGGTTGATACGACTCGGGAGGATAATGTAAGGAGTCTAGGACAAGCACCTTCCCTTCGAGTGGATAAATATAAAAAACAATCCAATGGTCTTTGCATGAATAAACGAAAGTGGCGACACATGTATTTAGGGTTAACACGATAATTTGAAATGCGTATACGAGGTCACGCTTACCCAAAGTTGTAGGGTGCCAATATAAAATCCCTGTACCTATATCTCGGCATTGCTCTACCGATATAGAGGGCATATTCGTCCTCGTATTTTTGTTGCAATTTCTTTACGACTCCACGCAAATTGTTCGGTGTTTTGTCCTTCTCTATCTTTGCTCTATCTTCATTTGTAAGTACAAATTTGTGCATATTTTCTTGTAACCTGATTGGACTCGGGTAACCGACCATCGATCCACGTAGTTAACGATCTCTACGCTCGTGGTCTTGCAAACTACATACAACATCCACATATTAGAGTTTATCACATTCCAAATTTAATAATAACAATGTGTGTGCATGAGTGATACTTACAGGCACCAGATTGTAATGAGTTGGACGTCAAGTTTTCTATAGTTCAACAAGTAGGTGCATGTCATCGAAGGTAACAAATGCCCCGCTTCTTTCCGTGCCAGTAGCAAACACGTCTGGCTGGTATATCAACACTAATCGCATGCGAGCCAGCATTCATTCGCTCTCATGTACCGGTCATGAAACCTTTTTATCGTCCATGGACCCTTTTCAAGCACCGTCCATTGCGGCATAGGCCTTCCGGGCATATAGTCACGGGGGACATTGACATAATCATCAACCGTTGGCTTTCTTATATCCTTAAGGGTCAATGGTGCATCGATGGCGGTTCGACATGTACATCGCCACTTGGGGCTTCCTTTGTTGGTGGCACGGCCAATTTGCTTGGCGGTGGCTTCCTTTATTCGTGACGGTTCGAGCTCAACGACTCGTGCCGTCCGTACTTCCAAGCCCTTTCGAGGAAATAGAGCTGTGCCCATTTGCTTTCCCCTTTTTGGCTCATGGGGAGAAACCAATTTTGGAATTGGAAATTTCCTCTTCTTGGTGGCGGTGCTTGTGGGGAGTTTTCTCGCTTCCTTATGCTTTGGTGGTGGCGGGGGAGTTTGCTCATCTTCATTACGCTTTGGTGCTTGCGGAGGAGTTTGCTCTACCTCTTTTTCGATTGTCGTGTCTTTCTTGGTGGAGGAGGAGTCTGCTCTCAGGCATGTTCTCGGCTGGCCCCTCGAGCTTATCCGGCGAGAATGATAGATCATGTATTGGGGATGACGATGGTGGCTCATAAATGTATGGGGATCTTTGGAGCATGCATTGGCGATGGTGATTGTCGACTTGTTTCGGCCTCTTGGGATGCTTCATGCCTTTGGTGGAGAGGGTGCCGTTGGTGGATCAATCAACCTTACGTACCCGTCTCGGCCATTGTATGAAGTTCTTGATTGCTTGTCCAAGCTTCTCTATACCCTCGAGGTCGGGATGTCGATGAAGTCGTCTTCATATCCACTCTCGACCGTCAACACTTCGACCCGCGGTATCTTTGATTCCATCTCGACACCATGGAACCTACGTCCGGGTATAGCATATCCTGTGGCCACTTGCTTTGTATCTTTGATTCCCGAGGCCATATCCAATTAGCAATGAGCAAGGCCAAGGTTTATCAATATCGTCAACCGGATAGTGGTCGGATTTGATGTTGACGCTATCTTTGCTTGGAAATGGCATAGATTGTGTGGCCATCTCCCGGCTACCCAAGGGTTGAGCTGGGGACAGGCTGCATACATGAAGGAGCTTGAGATGACATGTTGAGCGTACATCGCTCCCGCCAACCGCTTCATCACTTCGGGGATCGGGGTTTTTCACGAAATCTTCCATCAAATCCTTAAACTTTTGGGCGGCCTGCTTTGCTCAAAAAAATTCTTCATATCCATCTTATGTCGTTCTCTTTTCTTATATATGGCTTTCCACTCTTCGCCAAACCCTTCTTTCCGTGTGGTTACGGATAGAGACGCCCGCACACGGCTTTGGATGCTCGGGGGTTACCTACAACATGATATTTCATGTCGGTGTCGGTTTCTATTTTACTCGAACAAAATGGAAAATATAATTACGTTACCTAGAGCATGGGAAAGGCTGTCCCTCTCCCTCTCGTGACTTGAAGGCACCTGTCTTTTCAGGTTTGTTGCTTCCAAAACCTTCTCGGCAAGCGGCTTGATCTCATCGGGGACGGAGATCTCATCGCTCTCATCGGTGTTTGCCTTCCGAGCGAAGCCAATTCGCACCGTTACGGCACTATATCGGTCAATGCCAACTTGCCCTCTCTCCTCTTTGCTTCGTCTTTCGCCCTCCATTTAGGAATCTTGGTCTTGTAGCCACCGGTGCCGAGGTGGTGATGGTAAATGTTCTTCTTCGCAAGTTCGAGGCGGCTTGGCTCTTAGCCTTGGAGTCATCGGAGTTTTTTATTTTTACTAAAACGTGCCCATTGTTCATTTGTGATAGGGTACCGCCGTCGGGTCCCGCCCCCTTCAAGCGACCACTTTTTATTCATATCGTGTCTATAATTCGGAATGATATTGCACACGCTTCATGACATGACCCTTCACCAAACCTTCGTTTCCCTCAGGAAAATGAACTTAGTGCACAATCGAGTCCAACAATTCTTCCTCTTTCCTTCGGGCACCATACTCCAATCACTCCGGGGAGATATCAAATTCTTCCTTTACTAACCATCCAATGGCGGCCCTAAATTTAGGTAGCGCCTCTAGAGGTGCTAAGGGCTCTCCGCTCGGGCTAACCTCTCGTGATCCTATAAACTTCTTTCGGAAATCTATTCCTTCCTCTATCTCCTCGTGCCCGATCACTCTTTTTCTTTGTACTTCTTCGCTCGGAGGATGTCCCGGTCGTTTGAGGCGCCGTGTCCTTCTGAACATCTTGTGACTCTGCCTCTATTTCGGCATCAACTTGAGAGAGCACCTCCTGTCAATTCAATTGTTAAGTACATACATACACTTGTATTATTCTCTCGTATAGACAATCTACGAGCATATATACCTCATCATTCAATGGCTCATCTTCAGGCTCGTAATTAGGGTCACGTTCCAACTCAAGACGGGCCTTCTTAGCTCTAGGAGATTCACGTGGTGATACGCTCGGGCTCCTATAAGGTTCGGATCCGGAGGAGTCGAGATCCGCCTCATCTATCTGGGCATCGGCTTTGCTCAAAGCATTTGATGGAGTACTCATCCGCATGAAATATAAGTATAACCATGGAATATAAGTGTAAACATGGAATACAAGTATATACTCTAATTACATAGCCTAATTAATGAATATTAAATAGGAAACCCTATTTAACAAACTAATTATTATTTCACAAACCCTAAGTATACATGAAATAATAATAACTTACCCTAATTAACAAACCTCTAATCCCTAACCGTAATCACTAACCCTACGTGGGGGGCGCCTAATTATCAAAACCCTAACTCTAAATAACTCTAATTATCAAAACCCTAACAAAAACATCGCTAACCCTAATTACAAAACTCTAACTAATATTACACGTTCGAATTTACTCTAATTAACTCTAACAAAAACATCGCGTGGGGCAGCCTAATTATGAAAACCCTAACTCTAATTTACTCTAATTATCAAAACCCTAACTCTAATTAACTCTAATTATCAAAACCCTAACAATAACATCGCGTGGGGTAGCCTAATTATCAAAACCCTAACTCTAAATAACTCTAATTATCAAAACCCTTACAAAAACATCGCTAACCCTAATTACAAAACTCTAACTAATATTACACGTTCGAATTTACTCTAATTAACTCTAACAAAAATATCGCGTGGGGGGCAGCCTAATTATGAAAACCCTAACTCTAATTTACTCTAATTACCAAAACCCTAACATAAACATCGCTAACCCTAACTAACAAAACCCTAACTCTAATTAACTCTAACTAACACTAATTAACTCTAATTAACAAAACCCTAACTCTAATTAACTCTAACTAACAATAATTAATAAACTATTTACTAAATAACAAAAAGCCCGTGGGGCAGCCGATAGGCGCCTCCGCCCACTGGTCAATAGGTTTGGGCAAAGAAGGCCCACACTGCCGCCCACGGGCGCACCCGGCATGCCGGGGGGAGAGAAGGCGGCGGCGCGCCACGGCGTGGCGGTCGCGCGGAGAAGGCGGTGGCGGTCACGGCGGTGGAGGTCACGGGCGGTGGCGCCACGGCCGTCGGTAGGCTCCACGCTAGCGGTGGAGCGGCGGGCGGCGCTGGAGCGCCGGGCGGTTTTGGTGGCGGCGGCGCAACTGCCGGGCGCTGAGCGGCTCGCGGGGCGGGCGGGCGGGAGGTGGTGCGCTGGCGGTCCGGCGAGGCCCGGCGGCGGGTGTAGCGAGGAACGGCGCGGCGGATTTGGACAGCCTGCCGGCGTCAAACTGGAAAATCGCGCGCCACCGGTGACTTAGAAAATTTGGCATCCCGCGCGCTCGGTTTTATAAGGGGGGGTTAGTACAGGCGGGTGACATTGACCCCCGCCTGTACTAATGATTAGTACAGGCGGCTCTCCTTGACCGCCGCCTGTACTAATCGATTAGTACAAAGGCTGGCAGGTCTCTCGAGCGCCGCTTTGTACTAATGGATTATACAGGCGGCTGCCAACAAGAGCCGCCTGTACTAATTAATTTTCCTTTTCTTATTTTGGCTGAAAGTTTGGAAATTCATAACAATTCGTAGAAAAATCATAAAATAGCAAATAAGGATGTTTTGGAATCCTTGTGAGTATATCTTTGTAGTGGAACTATAATATGGCATGTTTTAGTTTAAATCCTTATGAATTAATTAAGTTTCTATTCTTAGGGTTTGTGAATTAATTAAGTTAGTAAATAAAGATTTGTTAACTAGGGTTACTTAATATTTCATGTACCTAGGGTTTATGATTTAATTAAGTTATTAATTAAAAAGTTTGTTTGTTAGGGTCAGTGATTTTTAATAATTAACTTATAAAACTTGAGCATGTGATACTTCTACAATTGTCATGATTTAATATTATTTCATGTATCGGTTTGTTATTTAATTAAGTTAGTAATTAAAGTATCTTAATTAGGGTTATTTAATATTTCATGTACCTAGTGTTTGTGAATTAATTAGGGTTAGTGATTATTTCATGTGCTTAATTAGGGTTTATGGATTAATTTAGTTAATAAATAATGCATGGTTTATTAATTTGAGTTATTTATTATTTCATGTCCAATAATATAGAATCCAAAGGTAAACAACAAGAGGAAATATAATTAAACATCTTGCTTAATAAGAAAGAGTAGCATTAGGTACAAATGATAAGTGATACATGAGTTACATGATAAACAATCTAGCGTGCTACAGTCCTTCCTTGTCCATCATGTCGCACCAGGGCAAAGAGGTTTGCGGGATACTTTTTCCACATTTTTGATCTTTTCTTCAAAGTTTGTAAAAAGAGACATTTCGCTAAACTGGTTAACATCCTCTAAATCCATTACACCATCAACTCCTACAACTTGTTGCTTTCCCAGGATTGCTACGTGCTTTGGCTTTTGGGTACTTTTCTTTTCATTCGTAGATAGAATTTGTTCCACATAGAACACCTGTGCAAAGACGGTTAGCAAGGATCCACGGATCATCTTTGTAACCTACTTTACTTAGATCAAGAACTCTCTCGCCATAGTTATCCACGGTGACATGTTTATCTTGAACCCATCGACATCGGAAACACGGGAATCTGCAGCGTGGACCATATTCAACCTCCCATATGTCATCAATGAATCCAAAGTATGTAGTTTCTTCACCGGTTGTATCATCTACAACCTCACATCGAACGCCACTATTCTCGCGCCATGCGCTTAGTGTCTCTAAAACTGGTGGAAAATGTGAAGCCACTAATGTCATAGCTCGCCATGATATGACCTCGGCTTGATGGTCCGTGACGCTAAAATCTTGATGGTTTTCGATTCATCCGTCATGTCCAAATTCTTTAGCCATGCGGTGAAGCCCGACGCTTGTGTTCCTTGTGTACCCTGGGCCATTTGTGCATCCCGGATTCTTCTTACGAAGCTCTTTCATGTGCCGCTTGGTGAATGGGTCCATTATTATGAGTTGTTGTAGTATGTCAGAATGTACCTCTAGGACTATGTTGTAACTGGTGGGATGAATGATTTCCGTCCCATCCTCCCCTCGTCCACCAAGCCTTCCCCTCATGTCGCAACGGAGGCAAACCAATTGATACCTGGTCTTTTAGGAGATTATTACATAATGGTCCTCCGCACTCAATGGCCTCTTTCTCAGTGTATGCCTCTATCATGGAACCCTCCGGATGAGCACGATTTGACATATAGCTATTCAATAATGACATGAAACGCTCATACGTCCACATTTCATGGAAATACATGGGACCCAATGCCTCAATTTGAGGCACCAAATGAATAATAAGGTGTACCATGATATCAAAGAACGATGGGGGAAAGCACATCTCTAATGGCTCAATGTCTCGCAAGCAAATTTCTCAGTAGGGACTCTAACTCATCACGGATAATTACCTTCTCGATATCTTATTGAAGAAGTAGCACAACCGTGTGATTGCCATCTTTAAGAACACTAGATTTATAGCCCTGATGGCAATAGGAAAAAAAGTGGTCAGCATTACATGACAATCATGTGAGTTGTAGTTGGTGAGTGTAAGGTCTTTCATCGAAACAAGACTCCTTATGTTAGAGCGTAAAACCGATGAAACTTTTTAAATTCTTCAACCACACACACATTGCATGTTTCTCCTCTCTGCTCAAAGTTATAGCTTTTGCCGGTAGATGGTACTTCCCATTCTCTAGGAGTACAGGTGAAGTTCTTTTTCTCGATCTTTAAATGTTGCATGTCCAAACGTGAATTGAGACCTTCTTTTGTCTTGCTCTTTATGTCTAGCAATGTTCCAACTACTGTTTGTCAAACACATTCTTCCTCGAACATGCATACCATCGATTGCATGTCGTACATCTAAGTCTTTCAAAGATGATAAGTACTTAAAGAAAATAGACTTCTTCTTGAATGTGTCCCCCTCATTTGCCTTCACAACCTTTCTTGGTTTTCCATCTTTGGTCTTTTTTCCAAACCCAAATTTGATATTCTCAACTATCTTATACACTCGTGCCCTTTACTATAACCCGATGGAGCAAGAGATTTTAATTCATCCATATTGTCAAAGTACTTATTCATCTTTTGTAAGCGGTACTTATATGGCCTGCCGGTAGCCACCTTCTATGCCTCATGTACACTATCTTGTTGGATGGAGGAAGAGACACGTGCCATGTTCCATCTATGCACTCTACACAACCAACCTTTCCCTTGAACTGCCTCGATAATGAGAAGAGAGCAGGATAATCATTAATTGTGATAATAATAATTGCTCTCGGTGTGAATGTCTCTTTACGGAATGCATCGATCATTTTCACACCAACTTCCCATAGTATTTGCATCTCTTGCATTAAGGGCTCTAGAAATACATCCATATCAACTCGGGTTGTGTAGGTCCGTAAATAAGAATGGTTAGCAAAAGATATTTTTTTTTTTGACACACCCATGAAGGAAGGTTGTATATTGTCATGATCATCGGCCATGTGTTTGTGCGTCTTTGCTCCTCTCGGCAAATGGATTCATTCCATCAAGCATCGTGAGCAAACCTTACATTTCGTGGATCCTCGGCAAAGTCCGGATATTTCTTATCGAATTCTTGCCATTGCTTTGCATCAATTTGGATGTCGTAACTTTCCATCATCTTTTTTCTTTCATCGAAGCATGCCAGGTCATAAGTTCTCGCATCATCGAGTTTGCAAATAAACACCTCAAACGATCAACCACGGGGAGATACCATATCACCAATGCAGAATTCTTCTCAATGCATAATAGTCCACTTCGATATTGCTAGTGGCCTTTGAACGTTTGTCTTGTTGAGTCTTTGTTTGGGTCTTCTTTCGCTTCCTCCCTCGAAGAAACAGAGGCTGCATTCTCTTCCTCTTGATAATCTTTATTCGCCTTGTACCTACTAGCACCACAGTTTGGGACAAATTGTCTAAGTCTTTATAATCGATCACCCCGATATAGAATACAATGATTTCTACATGCGTGATCTTCTCAACACCCATCGTAAGTGGACCGACTAGCTTCTTTGCATAGTACGTATTAGCGCTTGTGCACTTTGTTCTTCTTAGGAAGAAGGTCTCCAAGTACACGCAATAAATCATTGAAGCTAGCATCGGACCAACCATATCTAGCCTTAATCGTCAAAAATCGAAGAACAGCCCATGATGTCGACCACTCTTTGGAACAACCTTTCGACTCGTCGCACAAAGGCTCCTCTCGCTGCCTTCTTCAAGGCCTCCATTCGCTTCATAAAGAATATTGATGGATCCACACAACGGTTCATTATTGCCTCTAAGAAATCTGCATCTTCAATGGCATCGGTGTTAGCATGCCGAAGTTTCATTGACATTGGACGTAGCATTATGAGTTTGATTGATATCTTGCATAGTATGATGGGTTTCATTGAAATCTGGTATAGCATCACATTCATTGAGATATGGCACCGACCCTCCACATTGATGTTACTTGCAAGTGTTGTCGGGCTTGTCCGCATATAAGGTGTAGAACTACCCTCACCATGTTTTGTCCAAATCAAGTAGTCCTCCATAAATCCTCCGCAAAACCGATGAGAATGGATTGCTTCCACATTGTCAAATACCACAATATTTTTAAGGGGCCTCACAAGATGGACAACATATGTGCTTTCGCCTTTGTTTCTCGAAAGCATGTATCTTCACGGCATCAATAAATTTTTGAACCTCCACTACATATGATGGGTCTAATCTTGATAAGTTATACATCCATAATGACCTCTCCATATTTATCTGTAATTAGTTAAGAAAATATTGTATGTCACTCATTTTTATAGTTATAAAAATTAATTAAAAGTAGGTGGCATCATGATTAACAAACTCTAAGTATAAGCAATAATAACAACCCCAAATTAACAAACCCTAAGTACATGAAATACTAACTAACCCTAATTAATAAATGGAGATGGCATCTTGATTAACAAACCCTAAGTGTAAGTAATAATAAAAAATCGTAATTAATAATCCTTAAGTACATAAAATACTAACTAACTCTAATTGATAAACCATTAATTACTAACTAAATTAATTCACTAACCCTAAGTACATGAAATACTAACTAACTCTAATTAATAAATAGAGATGGCATCTTGATTAACAAACCCTAAATATAAGCAATAATAACAAACCCTAATTAACAAACTCTAAGTACATAAGATACCAACTAACTCTAATTAAAAACCATTAATTACTAACTAAATTAATTCACTAACCCTAAGTACATGAAATACTAACTAACCCTAACCAATAAATGAAGATGGCATCATGATTAGCAAACCCTAAGTATAAGCAATAATAATAAACCCTAATTAACTATCCCTAAGTATATAAAATACTAACTAACCCTAATTAATAAATAGAGATGGCATCTTGATTAACAAACCCTAAGTGTAAGCAATAATAATAAATTATAATTAATAATCCCTAAGTACATAAAATACTAACTAACTCCAATTAATAAACCATTAATTACTAACTAAATTAATTCATTAACCCTAAGTACATTAAATACTAACTAACTCTAATTAATAAATGGAGATAGCATCTTGATTAATAAACCCCAAGTATAAGCAATAATAACAAACCCTAATTAACAAACCTTAAGTACAAAAAAATTACCAACTAACTCTAATTAATAAACCAATAATTACTAAATTAATTCACTAACCCTAAGTACATAAAATACTAAGTAACACTAATTAATAAACCTAGAATTTAAAAAGTATTTATACAATTTAAAAAAAATTGCTAAAACTCTATCTCTCTCTCTTTGCCCTAGCTATATATGAACCCTAACCCTAACCCTAGATTTAGAGCACCTCCAATACAAGAATTGAACCAACGAATCACTAAAAAAATAGCGGCAACGACATTAACTAACCTTTGGAAGTTTCTCACCAAAGAAATGAAGCTCAAAACCTCCCCCTTGAATCGCCACTTGGTCCGCCACGGGCACGTAGCACGGAAGAATCGTTTTGTCCGGGAGGTAGAAGAAGGGAATTTATAGCATTATTAACACAAAGTTGGTAGGATTTAAACGGTTTACACAAAAAAGCCGCCTGTAAATAGCTATATTTACACAAAGCGGCTTGTTAATACCGGCCGTAAAATGGTATTTACACAAAGTATATAAACCGCCCGTGTAAATACACCTATTTACACAAAGTGAGAGCCGCCTCTGTAAAAACCGCTTTTTGTTGGGCCTTTGTTGGGCTCCATCAGATTTTTTTCTACCGGCGTAATGAAATTGTG